>VXBS01003418.1:652282-809805 GCA_013400255.1 Sitta europaea
TTTTTCTTCTCCACTTGTAGAGGAAACCAAGAGTTTTCTAGCTCTCTGATAGGTTCCTCTGTGGTCACCTGGGCAAAATCTGAGGAAAAAAAGAGGTTAATAACCATGTACAGCACCTTATGTTGCCTGAGAGCTCTAGGTGGGCACTTTCCAAATATCATATCATATACATTAATATACATATATATTTTTTTTTTCTTATTTTTTTAATCCACAGCCCCAGCACTGACCAGGTCATACAGGAATGATGGAATTCACCCAAACTCAGCTTTCTGCAGCTTTCATTTCTGGTTTTGTTTCTCATGGGGCTCTGGAGGCTGACAGAAGGTGAGGAATGGAATCTTATGGCATTGGCCCCCATGGCTGAGCACGACCCCTTTGGTGACCCAGAAATCATTGGGAACATTCCCATTGGACTCAGACTGCCAGAGGGCAGGGCTGGGTGGGATTTGGGGCAGGAATTGTTCCCTGGAGGGTGAGGAGGGGCTGGGCTGGAATTCCCAGAGCAGCTGTGGCTGCCCCTGGATCCCTGGAGTGCCCAGGCCAGGCTGGACACTGGGACAGTGGGAGGGGTCCCTGGCACGGGGGTGGGATGGGTGGGATTTAAGGTCCTTTCCCACCCAAACCATTCCATGGTTCTGTGAAATTATGGTTGGGGTGATACTGAGAGCTTTTTCCATGGATCCATGGGAAATCTCACAGGGAAATCCCACTGGCACCAGTGACACCAGACCCCTCTGCTGTTCCTCAGCTCCACTAGAGTCTATTTAAAGAGAGGCAATAAATTGCATCTCTCCTGGTAGCCTCTAAAAGAAACTCTGAGTTCAGGTTGAAATTAACTCCATAATTAGAGCAACAACAATTAAAGAGTGCAAATCCTTATTTATTTGCCCAGCTGTTGCCAGCAGTGCTCCAATATTGAGAGTTACAGGTATCTTTTAACCTGATCTGGGTTTGTTTGTACAACATTCTGACTAAACAGTAACAAAGCTGGCAAAGTGTGACATCATCCTGTGTCATACCTGCAGTGTGTGGGAGGGAGACAAAGGAAAATTGAGAATCCAAAGCCCACAGAGTCCCTGATGGTGAGGGGATTTGTTCCTTCCACAACTCAGCACGTCACAAAAGAGCAATATAATATTATGCAGTTATCCTCAATAAATATTTACAAGGAATTTAAAGCTCCTACTCCGAAATATAGACAATAACACCTTGAAAGGAGGCAGCCAGGATTTGGCAGAGTTAATTTCCCACAGCTGATGACTCAAATTGACTTTTCTTTTACTTTGTAAATATTGCTCTCCCCTCCTTCCCATTTTCTCTGCCTCCCCTTCCTGCTGGAAACCAGGGAATGTACTGGGAGACTAAAGGAGCCTTCAGAAGAACTGATGCAATTTTTAAAGCCTTCCCCATGCTGAACCCTCTAAGGGGTGCACGAGGGGGTTGTGTGGGGTGTGACACCACTGGTGGCCTTTAGGGACAACCACCACCCTGCCAGCCTGGTGGCACCAGAAGGAGCCCTGCTCCCCCTCCAGACCTGCCACATGAGGGGTCTTTTTTAGGATCAGAAGAAAATTCTGGACTGTGCTGGCCTTGTGCATGATGGGAGTGCTGAGATGGAGCCCAAGGAATGCATCTCTCATTTGAAGTTCCAAATGGAGTCAGCTGTTATTAGCCCACGATAATTGCACCAGCAGAAAAGATGGGTGAGAAAAGATAAAAAGAGCTCTGCACAAAGTTACAGTTTTCAAATAAAAGAATGTGCTTAAGCACCATTTTCCTGCACACCAGTAAGTCTCTGCTTTGAAGGATCTGTTTAATTATCTCCTTTGTTTAAACCCTTGAGGGTGCCAATTCAAGAGCATTTTAGGGAAGAGCACTCCCAGAAAAATCAAAAACTTCTGGCAAAAAGTCAATTCCACTTGTATTTTTTAATATACAACTCTCAAAAGTGTAGTCACTGGGTTTTGGTTCCCATCAAAACATCCATCCTGGAGGGGAATGGAGTGGGGTGAAAGCATCACCTCCAGGAGCATTGTTGGGATTTCAGCTCCATAAAGAGCACGGGGCAGGGCAGGAACCCTGTCAGCAATTAAGGAATAATGAATCTACCAGAATAATGGATATTGATCAGGGACATTTATTTCTGATAAAATGAGGAGAGTCAGCAAAAGGCAGAGAGGTTCAAACTAATTGTAGTAGAAGCTGAAGCAAAGTCAAAGCAGTGACTTGGACTCAGTAAGGCTGGGACAAAAAGGAGCAGCATCCAGGAGATCCCCAGACACTCAGAGGAGCTCCAGGGCACAGGGAAGCTCTGCTGAACCTGAATTTGTCATGGCAAAGGTGGCTGGATCAGGCTCACAGACTCACTGTGCCTTCCCTCCTGAGTGGGAGCCTCCACCCAGAGTGGGGCACATTGTGCTCCTGTCCTTGAGAACTTGGGTTTTTTAAAAAAAAAAAAACCTGGAAATAAAGGCTGGAATGTGCAGGGCAGTTTTGCTGTGGAGATTTGGGGAGAATGAGCAGAATCCCAGAGAGGTAGAGGGGTCACAGCCACGGGAGAGGAGGAGATGTGGGAGAGATGGAAGTGGAAAGTTCTGCTCCTGGTCAGAGGGAGGGTGAGGGCACGGTGACCTGCCCTGAACAGGAACAAAGAGAGAAAGGAGGGGACTGTGGCTGTTGTGGTAACACACCACACAGACTCCTGAGAATTTTTCTTGCATGAAAAAGGAATGACTTTATTTTAGGGATTGTTCCCTTATATACAATTCTCCACAGACCAATGTGATTGGTGAGAGAGAGACAAACCTCTCCACCCACACTGGTCCAACCAGAGGACAGCAAGAGAGATCCCTCCTCCTGGAAGAATGCACAATATAGATACCATTACAAAAACAATCCTGGTGTTTATGTTCTTTATTGGGAACAAGTCTCAGCAAACATTAGCAAAACAGAGCCTCAGAAACTCAGAAGCTTCAGGCCTGAAAAGCAGACTCCAGGGGACACTGGCTGTGCTCCCTGGGAGCCTTGGGTGACCTTGGGCTCTGTCCCTTGCCCCAAATTGTACTCAACCATTGGAGATCTAATCCTGAAATCGCTGTTCCTGAGGATAGAATGGAATATTCCCTGCAATGGTTTCTTTCACTGTCTTTATAACCAGGTCTGGTGGGGTGGGCAGCCCTGGCACAGGGTGCCCAGAGCAGCTGTGCTGCCCCTGGATCCCTGGAATTGCCCCTGGATCCCTGGAATTGCCCCAGGCCAGGCTGGATGGGGCTGGGAGCACCCTGGGATGGTGGAAGGTGTTCCTGCCCCATGGTAGGGGTGGAATGGGATGAGCTTCAAGGTCCCTTCCCACCCAAACTATCCCATAATTCTATGAAAATCCCAAATAAATATTCTGGAGATTGTTACCCATGATTTTCCTGTTCTAATCAGACTTACCAAATACATAAAATACCAGTTTTTATTACAGAAAAATATTTTCCACACGAGTTTATTTTACACATAGAAAGATAAAAAGGCTGTAAGTCTGAAAGGATATGAACCTTGTAAAACAGAAAAATCATTATGACAGTGCGCTGTGTCATAACAGAAGAATTTCTTGCAATAATAATAATAATAATAGCAACAATCCATATTGAATTACATGCAGTGCTGCAATACTTTAATATCTTTTTTAATTCTCTATTTTTTAATTTTTCTGTGGCCCCAAGTAGAGTGATCAAAACACAGAGAAGCTTTTGAAAGGGAAAGCCCTTGAAGAATGAACCTGGAGAGAGGGAATGTCTGTCCTGGGTGATTTCCATCAGTAAACAACCACCAGCTCACTTCATTTGTTCCTTGTAATTCCTCCAAATTATCCTGTATTGGAGCCTCCAGGGGACAGAGATCTCCTCTCCCCTCCATGGCACGAAGCTCTGTTCTGTTATTTTCAGTGAAATCTCACCAGAGAACCAATTTGAGCAATTTCAGCACAGAATCCCCCCTGGGAAGGTGCCCATGACACTCCAGTGTCTCAGCTGATGACAAAAAGTCCTTTATTTCCAAATTGCAACAGCTCCACGAGGCTTTGTCACAGGAAATCACAGAGGCTGGGGCTTGCCATTAACCACGTCACCAGACCTTGCAATTCCTTCCCTGCCAAAGGAAAGAAATGTTCAGGAAACTCCAATTTATTCCCCAAAGGTTCCCTTTGTACGTGGGCAGGGACAATCTTCCACTTCAGGATTAATACTTCTGCTACCTTTGAAGTTCCAGCTCGTTCTCTGCAGATTCTTTCCGAGGCGTTTTTTGGGATGTACTTGCTGGTGGTGAGAGCCCCCCTGGGAGAGAGAGACATTCTGAGGAATATTAAAGGCACAAAAAGAAATAATGCTTGTGGGATGAAATAAGTCGAACGAAGAAAAAGATTGAGCCTGTTATCCTCGGGAAGAATCAAGATGCTTTTTCAAACATTTAATCCCCTTAAACTTCCCTGAAAAAGATATCAAGGCTAAAACAAAGAATTGTGATTTTCACCCAAAATAAGGCAAAAAAAAAAAAAAAAGAAGAAATCCCCTATTTTGCTAGTAGGCACCTTGTGGCTTTTTGAGGTTAACAAGAATCTTGAAACAATTTAACTGCATTACAGTGCTGCATATTCATAAAGATATGCTGAGCAGATAACAGAGCAAATGATTTAATTGAAAAATCAGCCAGTGTGAATATTTTTTCCTGTGAATCATGGAAATGCGACAAGATCTCTTAATTAACATAATCTCATTTATTTGACATTATTCTTGTCACTTAATATAATCTTCCTACAAAGAGGAAAAAATGGAAATTACCAAAAAAAAAAAAAAAAAAAAGCAAAGAGAGAAATACAAATGGGGGAAAAAGAAATGGAATGAGTAAGGAAAAAAGCAAAGGGGATAAAGAAAAGAGAAAATGGAGAGGAAAAAAATCCCAGAACATTGAGAATGTGCTTAGGGCTTGTAAGAGTGAGGGAGGAGATAGAGAGAGGCTGTTTGGGACCAGACCTGGCCCTGAGGAGGAGAAATCCAGAAAAAGAGGAATGGGAGCCCTGCCCTCCTCTGCCCTGGCAGGGAATTCCTGTGGCTCTGCCCTAGGCTTCGTTTTGGTGCCTAAAAAGCATGGGGATGGAAATTCAGGGCATGGATGAACCCAATAAATATCATTTATCATTTATCTTTTATCATTTCTCATTTTTCGTTTATCATTTATCATCATTTCTCATTTTTCATTTCTCATTTTTCATTTCTCATTCATCATTTCCCTTCAGGAATTTGGTCTATTTGCCACCATTTGTTTCCTTCACTTCCAGGGAAAAAGGGGCAGGGCAAGAGGAAATGGCCTCAAGTTGCACCAGGGAGGTTCAGATTATTTTATACCAAATATCAACACATTTTATACCAAATAGCAATATGAATATTATTCATGGATATTTGCCAAAACTCCTTCATCAAAGGGCTGTCCACCTGAACTTGTGGTGCTGCATAAATAACAAAAAAGGAAATAATGCAATTTATGCAATGCTCAAGGCTGCAAACTCATTTAGTCCTCAATTACTTCTGTTACTATGACCACAGATATTTAAATGGGAGATAAATTCTTATAAAGCCAGTTGTTAATAGACACTATTAACTAAAATTTCTATTCGTAATTGTGGATATTATTAAGTGTGGGAACTGATAAAAAAAAGAGGAGCTTAATTGGAAAATGGAGATTAAATTCCTTACAAAGAATGTGTTGATAAAACATGTCTTGTTTGGCTTCTCCAAATAACTGCACTTTAGGGCCAAGTTGTTTGGGATGAATGTTTTCCTCACAGGTCAGGAAAAGAAATCCCCTGGAATTCAGGAGGAATACAGATCTAGAAATCCCATTTTTAGTGCCATTGGAAGGACACAGGGATGGGTGCTGGATGGGTGGAGAGGTTTTCAAATTGTATGGGAAAATAAGTTTAAAAAACCAAAGCTGAATCGAAGAAAACTAAAGAAAAAATGAAATAAAATCTCTGCACGACAGCAGGGCAAACAGACTCCTGTGAAAGTTCTGAACAAGCCTGAATGCTCTGATTTATTTTACAAATACTTGTTAGTACAGCTGATCAGGACATATAATTTTTCATGGCTGTTTCTTACGATAAAATGTCCTTTTAAAATCCACATAAGCAACGTGCAACAAACAAACTGTGAGAGCTTTATGGCTGCTCCCTGCAAAGCCCCATTTATCACTGAGACTGAGGAGAAAGAGTGATATCACAATGAACAGGCAGGGGGAAAAAAATAAAGAATTATTTCTTTATTTAGTTATTTTCCCAAGCAGAGAGTGGAAAAAAAAAAATCAGGAAATGCTTACAGTATTTGTTCTGTCATTGACAAAATCCTCATAAAAGCAAGGAGTAACCCACAGGATAAACTGCTGAGCTTTTTATTTTGCTGTATTTTCACTCCATTGACAGAGATGCTTGTAAATGTAAGTTCTATTTTTACCAGATTAAAACCTAATTTCAATAAGGGCTGCTTGGAAAGTGCTTTCATAGTCCCACTGTTAAGCACTTTTACTTTCTGTATTTTATGACTACGACTCCGCCATTCACGTTTTATGTTCTCCCTGTGAGACCACCACAGATGAAATAAGATTAAAGAGTGAATTTTGGGAAGTCTGTTGAAACAGAGCCTTCTCCAGCCTGGACACTGATGCAAGAGAACATCTCAGTGCTGTATTTCATCATCCAAAGGGATGAGAGGGAGCTGTTATAGAGATGTAAAATCTTATTTTTAGCAAATTAGCCAAGTGTCCACTTCCCAGGTTCATTACTCACAACTGTGACAATGCATTGCTCAGCGCTGGTGGCTGCTTGATCTAGGAATAAAAATGAATATACAGGAACATTAAAGCTCCTGACTATGGGATAGGGAGGCAGTGGAATCATTTAAACCCCAGGAATGGCAACACCCACCTGTGTGAGTCAGTTCAGGTCTCTCTCTGCAGTTTTCCAGGAAGTCTCAGCTGTGGGAGGTGGAACTGGTTTTCACCATCAGCTCCCCAATCCCAAATTCCATCAGCCTGGATTACTGGAGTGAAATATATTCATGGGATTGATTGAAATATTCTGGTTAAATGCTCTCCTGTTATGTACAGAAAACATTCTCAGCTGGAAGGCTTCTTTCTACCAGTTTAATACTGGTGGGAAAAATACCAGGTTGGAGAGGGCATCAAGGTTCATCTGCTCCAAACTTCCTCAGCAAAAGACTGGGAAAGATTTACCCATGAGCAAAAAATGGATTATTTTATTTCCTAACAAAAGTTCCAACTGATTTCTGAAGTTTGATCAGTGGAGTGAAATCTGCTTGAAGGACTCCAGTGTCCCTGCAGAAGAGGAGAATGGATGAGCAGGTAGGACAAAAAACGTGGAGAAAAACCAACACAGGATGTGCCAGTGGTTATAAATAAATGGTAAATAAAGCAGAGTTGAGGTGGGCAACAAAACTGTCAGGTTTGAAGAAGTGCCCACAGCTTGGCACAGCTGTCCAGGCTTTATTGGGCAGGAAAAGAGGGGTTTTCTCATCCTACCTACATCACCTACTCTGTACCTGTTTAAAAATGAGCTGTATCCTCCCTTCACTGATTGCTGAGGGATGAAAACACAGACTGAATATTCACCACTTGAGTTATTTTAGGTGGATGAGCTACATCATGGCCAAACTTTCCTGACAGAAACAGGGACAACAGTCCTGGCCCTTCCTGTTCAATCAGAGGTGCTCCCACAAAGGGTGATAAACTCCCCTGAAGGAATTCCCTGATAAAGTTCCCCTGAAGGAATATTCTGATAAAGTTCCTCTTCAGGGAACTAAGCAGGACCAAATTCAGCCCTGGGAGCAGAAAGCAGGGTCTAAATCCACCCCCCATCCCATATTGGCTGCAGCATTTATTTTTCCCCATTTTAACTGATGGAGCTCTTGGATAAACGTTCCCAGCTTTCTGTGCTGCCATGCCTGAGCAATAAGAAAGAGCTCCTGCTCCAATTTCATGTGTTTATATTCCAGAGAGCTGACTCGGGGTTTTTTACATCCCACCTTGCTCATCTGAACACAGATGAGCTCGCAGAGCCAAACCCACCACCCCTGCACCTGTGGGAAGCAAAGCAGGATAAAGGGAAAACAGGGACACCACCCCAGATTGCAGCAATTTGCCCTCCCTTTCCAGGGCCATAACTAAACACAGAAGGTGAATTTGGGAAATGGGCCAATCATTCCTCTCCCCCCAGCCTGTTGCTTCCTTGCTGTGTGATCCAAGCTCGTGTTTTACTCGGATCCGTGCCTCGCAGGGAAGGCGACTGCTCAGCTCACACAGGGACTTAAATTTATTTCTTTTTAGCAAGGAAATTTCCTCCCCCTCGTGCTTATGGCCATGGGTCAGTGGTGGCCTTGGAAAGGGCTGGGTTAATGGTTGGACTCCATGAAGTCAGAGGGCTTTTCCAACCTAAATGCTTCCATAATTCCCAGCATCCAGTCACCTGGGAGATGCCTTACTGCAGCCCTGCCACGGGCAGGTGGAATGGTTTCATCTGGGTTTTCCCAGGTGAGCTGGCGGGCAGCAGCCCCAAAAGGTGACAGCTTTGCTCAGGAGGTGATGCTGGGTGCTGAAATCTGCCTGCAAACGTTTCTCTGTGGGGCAGAGAGGCAGTTCTGACTCGGCAAAGCTGCAGATGCATTCGTGGTCAGATTTGTGCATCTCTGCTGCCCACCACGCCTTCAGCCAGACAGGAACAAAGGAAAGAATATTCCCTACCTCCCCAAATCCTCAGCCCTGCCAGGTACACAAGCCCACAGGCAAGTTAAATTGGTTTTGCAACATTATCACCAGCAGGCTCCTTCCTTGGGGTGCAGTGAAATCCCAGAAATGTCCTGTGTGGGCCAGGATTGCACTCCCCTGTCGATCATTCCTCCTCAGAACATTCCTTAGCCAATTACTCGGGCTCCTAATTGCATTTCTGCCTAATCCACTTGCATTCATTTGTCAAACACAAGTTTGAGGCATGCTTTAGTAAATTCTGGATGCTTTCAGGCACTGCCTTGCCTTCTCCCACTAATTTAGGATTCAATTAAAAAAGGAGTCATCTTTGCTCGAAATGATTTGTTCTTTACATACCCACATAAGTGATACTATTTCTAAAATTAAATATAACTCTGAACCTTACAGAACCTGCACTGTTTTCTCGGAGGATTCACGACATCTCAGTCAACAGGATTTGCCTGGAGAAGCAGAAAACTTTAGATCCTGAAAGGCTCACGATGTTCTGTCTATTTTTGGGCTTTCCTGCTGTATTTCTATCACACAGCTCATATTTGGAGCCAAAGAGCAAAATGGTTATTATTACATAGTTTTTATAGAGTTTAGATTTTTACTCTCTATGCCCCAAATATTCACAGATCTATAAAGAGTGAGATCAGACTTCTTTTTTTTTTTTTTTTTTTAATCATGAGGGAGTATCTGGTTTATTAAGTATGACAAGCCTGTGGTTTGTCTGAAAGTATCTGAAAATGGGATAATTATCAAGGTGAATTGGATCCACATGGTTATGTCTGTACAATATTTAATATTCCAGCACCAAACTTCAACACCTTCTTGCTGTTTTTGTCCTGAAATTTAAACATTAGCAAACAATTTGGCACCGAAGAGATTCTTTCATGCAGTTTCACCAACTTCTGTCAAAAAAAACTTGCAGTAAACACTTAAAAACCCACAGAATGAAAAAATACATGTTATTTGTTAGCAGAATCGATAGCATGCAGCAATGGAAAGCCTAGTAAATCATTTCCTGCACACCAGTTCATATTTACTCATAATTATAATTCACAGGAGTGCATTCCTGCAATCAAGAGACAGGGGTGCACAGCACGAAAAAACATTTAGCACCGAGCAGACTGCATGAATAATTGCCTGTCAGAGTGGCTTATTAAAGGGAAACTACAATTTTACAAGACAATTCTTGTATCTGCTTGTCTAATCTAAAGACAGAGGGCTGTATAAATGCAGAGAGTTCAAGGAAGAAATATTTCCTGCTCCACAGTGGAGCTGAAAGTTGAGTTTTTAAAGCATTGGAAGAACAATCAAAGAGTGACAGCTTCGAGATGCACGAGCTTGGACCTCTCTAAATTGGAAAGTGAATCCTTTGTGTTGAAGGTGGCAGAGCAGGCAGGGAGATGGAGGGGATGGAAGTGTGGCCATGGAAACCACCCTCCCTCCTGTAGGCAGAGGTGATGTCATCCCTGGAATGTCCTTGGAAATGTCCCAGAGGGTGAGAGCAAGGCAGGCACCCTGCTGGAGCTGCCACCCTGCCCAGCACCCACCAGCGTGGGATGCCTGGAGCCTTGCAAAGGGACATTTTCCCTGGAAATGCCACAGCTTTGGCAGGTTTGGGAACCTCCAGGGAGCCCCTCGTGTGCCCTCTCCCCGCTGGGAGCAGGGCAGGGACAGCTCTCAGCATCCCCCAAGGCTGTGGGAGGCTGGAAGCTCCAGATCCAGATTCCAGGGAGGAATCCTTCTGCTTCATTCACTCCTCCTCCTCTGCCTGATGCAGAAGTTCTCAGACCATGCACTCAATCGACACAGAATTGAATTTAAAACAGGATGATGCTGCAGGGGAAGATTCAAAAATTGACTTAAACCCCCCTGAAACCCAAACCAAGGAAAGGTGTCCTGAAAGAACTCAGAGCCTTTGGTGAAAACCCAGCTTCATGCAGCTACTTTGGCTTTTTGAAACCATCCTGGCATTCTTTTTTTAATGGCTTTGAGGTGATTGAGGTGCACACCTGTAGTCTGGTTTCAAACCTGATGTCTTGGTTTTCTGATGTTTTGGTTTTCTGATGTTTTAGTTTTCTGATGTTCTTTCCCAGGAAATCCATAAACACGAGGGAATGTTTTTGTAATAATATTTATGTTATTCATTCCTTCTGACAGGAGGGATTTCTTCTTGATGTCCCACTGGTTTGATCAGTGTGTGAAGAGCTTTGCCTTTGTTTCACCAAACACATTGGTCTGTGGAAAATTGTATATAAGGGAGAACCACCCCTAATAAAGAGTCATTTTTAACCTTCTGGTCACAGAGTCTGTGTTGTGTGTTATCTGAAACAGCGACACACACCTGGCAAGTGGAAGAAAACACTTCATTAATAAAGAGCATTGAGAAACAGAGCAAAAGGTGACATTCTGAGCCTCAGGAACAGCAGCCCTGTGGAAAGCAGTAACACTTTGTCAGGCTTGCTCTCCAAAGAGCTGGGCCAGAGCTAAACCCCCCCAAAACCAACGTGAGCCTTTCCACTGATTTCAGGGAGCTTGGGCCAAGGCAACAATGCAGCAGCTTTGAAAATGCTGCACAAAAATATCTTGCCCTGCGTTCCAACAAGCACTGCTGAGACTTTAAAGCCACGTCCTGGTCCCTGCCTGGCTGCTGAGGCTTTGGTAATGGTCAGAATTTGGATTTTCCACTGGGAAATACACCCAGGCCATTTCTGTTAGCAACTCGTAGTAAAAATCATCACATGGAAACATCCTGCAGTCACTCAAAGAAAGCTTTGCTCCTTTCCAAGTCATGCACTTGATAATGTTTCACTTGCAAAAAAAAAAAAAAAAAAAATCTAATAACTTTTTTAATAACAATCTGAGGGAACTTTCAAGTGAGGGTTCTCCCAGAGAACACTCAGACTCCAAGAATAGGGGGCTTGGGTTAGAAAAATCATTGAACATTATAAAACTGACATAGTTTCCAGAAAAGGTTGTAAACAAATTTATTAGGACCTTTTCTTCCGAGAAATACATTAAAAACAATCAAAGTCAAAAAAATTAAGTTGGCCACTGAGAAATGTGTCTAGACAAAGCTTCCATTATATGATTTAACAATCCCTGGCAAATGCTGCCAGAAGATAAAATTGGACTCCCGTCCAGAATATTAATACTTTTATTGCAGAAATATGTGTATTTTAGAGATAAAAGTACATATTCATAGACAGAGAGATGATGAACATTGAAAATGGCCTGGAACATGGTTTATTTTATCAGTGTTTCTCTCTCTGTCAAACAAGTAAATCATTGTTTTTCAGGTGGAGGCTTCTGATGAGGAGGAAGATTTTCTCATTTTCAGACAAGGGCTTCTGTATTTCCATTTCAACCACTGTCAACACACATTGGTGAGCAGCTCCTGCAGCTGACACAAACAACTTCTGATTACAGAATCAGAACAACACTCACAACTCTCCATTTCCAAACAACTCCACGTAAACAGTTTGTAAGTTGAAGTTTGGGCAGAGCCAGAGCAAGCTCAGGAATACAGATATCAGCTTTATTGTGTTTGACTCATCACAGTGCAGGAGCCTGCTGGAAATAAAAATGTGACATTTTTCCAACTTGACAGGCGAGAATTTTGAGATGTTTTCCTAAGCCAGACAAGAGGAAGGCAGTGAGCATTAGATCAGCTCCTGTCTTTATTCCAAGGAGGAATGAGGCTGGCTTGGGTTTGGCAGCCAGCTCCAAACAGCTCCACGTGGAAAACTGAGCCTCCTGCAAAGCACAGCAAATACCTGGCCTCACTTTCCAGGAATCCTGGGGAAAGAAAAATTCCCTTGGTTTCATAGAAACATGGAATGGTTTGGGTTGGAAGGAGCTTAAATGCCACCCAGTGGCACCCCTGCTATGGCAGGGACACCTCCCACACCTTCCCAGGTGCTCCAAGCCCTGTCCAGCCTGGCCTTGGGCACTTCCAGGGATCCAGGGGCAGCCACAGCCTCTCTGTGCCAGGGCATGCCCACCCTCACTGAGGATTTACAGAAGGTCAACCAAGGGGCTGAGTTCCTGGCTTGCTCTTTGTCCCCAGGTGAAGATCACACCTCGTTTTGGAGAAGACAGTTTGAGTTGCTTCAGCTATTTGTGAGCTACAAGGTTAAACAAAATTATTTGGGATTTTCCAAAAGGAACTGGACCTGCCATGGCAACCCAGCTGGGGGGTGTGTGGAGTTGCCACCCCATCATCTCCCCTGAGAGTGGCAGAACTGCAGACTCCACACAAAGGCAGAGGAGAGCAAAGGCTTTGTCCTAAGGCACAGCTGGTAAAGTCTTCCAAAAGACTCTTTAGGAAACCAATCCTGGTAGGAAAGCCTCCCAGAGTTTGCAGTGAGAAACCCATCTAGAAAGCCAGTTTTGGAGAGCAGCCAGGGAGAGCTGATGGTAGAGCCCCCAGACCCTGCCAGTGCTGCACAACTCCCCGAGCAGGGTTTGCTGACTGCCTTGGATCAATCTGCTGTCAAAAGCAATGCCAGCTTCTTGCACTGCACCCAGCCCCCTGGGCATCCTCCCATCCCTTCCCACCTGCTCTTCCAAGGGCTCAGATGGATCAAATCTGGGCAGAGAGTTGAGGGGATGTTGTTTTTTTCCCTTCAGAAATGAACATTTTATACATGGAGGCCGTTTCTGTGAATCCCACCCGGTTCTTTGTTCCCACCAACTTATTTTCCTCGTTGCTTCAAACCCTCCATATTCCAGGAACCAGTTTCTCAAACCTTCTAACAGGTGCTAGCACATCATGTTCCCTCTCTGTCATTTCTCATTGTCATCTCAGATCGTTCATCAAAGCATGAGAGGGAACATTGTCTGCAGGCCCAGGAAATCATCCAATCTAACCCTGCCCCAGCCAACGTGGCACTTCTGGCCTCAGGAAAATCACATCATCAGGAGGTGACAGAAGTGGCCTGGCATTCTGAGTTTCTCAATTTCTGAATGCCTGTCACATTTTAAAAAGCTGGCCTTAGCTCAGCTGCTTCCCCCTCACAAATGGAGATCCTGAAACCTCCCTGGATCACAACAGAGAGTTAATATTTGTCCAGTGCTTTCAAAATGTTAAGTGCAACATGAGTGCTGAGTCTTATTACCAGAAATAATGGATGTTTGCAACTCCAGCCTGCACTCTTCTGTGTAATCATTATTTGGCTTCTAATAAGTAACAGCTTTACCAGAATATAGTCTCAGAAAACATCTTTGGAAAATGCTCTTAATTTTTACTCTGAGCTTGAGCACAGATTCAAAATCACAGATCTGTAGCAGTTGATACAGTTAAACTTTATTGACTTTCTGGGAATGATTCATCCCCAACTTGTTACATCCAGCTTTTTGTTTTGCTAGTTATATTTGAAGTCAGGGAGTTTTGTAAATTGAGTTGATAATCTCATTTTGAGTGTAGATATCAAACATTTGAAAAATGTTCCAGAAAACACCAACAGAAATAACTCACAGGTCCTTGCACTGTTGGTTATTCACAGGTGTTGCAAAGAGGAGCAGGTTGCCACAACAGTGAACTCTTAAGTTGATTTGTATTTTAGATTAAGTTGTACAAACCTTTCCCTGAACTTTGGACTTGACTGTAAAATTTGCAAAGATATTCCTGAGTCTGTTGCTCTTTACAAGAATTAAAGCTCAATTTGTGCAAGGAACTGCTAAATAAATTAACTTTGGAGTGCTTTTGGAGTTAACAACATGACACTCATGTGAGTGAAGCTATCTTCCTCCTGTTAGTAGGTACTTTGGCTGGAAATAAAAAGTTTATTTAGATTTGGTG
Source organism: Sitta europaea (assembly GCA_013400255.1). Lineage (NCBI taxonomy): Eukaryota > Metazoa > Chordata > Aves > Passeriformes > Sittidae > Sitta > Sitta europaea. The sequence goes on from VXBS01003418.1 coordinate 666,894, forward strand.
AAATTTCTGGGTGCAGAGTTGGAGATACCTGCAGTTGAAAAGAGGATTTCAGCTGCCTCAGTCCTGCAGGAATGAACATCCTGGGAAGGGTGAGGGCTTAAAAAAACCCTGTAGGGAAAGAGCTCATGAGCCACTGTCCATCACAGAAAATGTCCTTAAGGTGATGCCTGAGATGGTTTTGACACGAGATCTGCTCTTTATGTAAATGGTGTTTATTCAGAGCACACAGTGATAGCACGGACCCACCATAAAATCTCATGCACTTTCTCCCTGAGGAGTGTAAAACCTCCCACTCTGGCATGGGCAGAAATCAGATTTCCCCCTTTTGTAGACATGAAGCTGCTTCCATTTATTGTGGCATTGTAAACCACTTTTTATCACAGAATACAGGATGAAATACCAGGGTATAAACTAAGCTGTATCCATAAAAATCCCATCCTTCCAAACCCACATCACTTTGGGAACCCCTGTGCATTTGTAAGGAGTACCTGGGAGATGCTCACACATTTGCACCTAAACATCCAACCCCTCTGAAGATTCCTTGCTCATCCTGTCACTGTCAGCAGCACAGTCTGAAGGAACATCATTTAGGAAACAATCCCTTTTGTTATGCACAGCCAAGCTCCAGTTTTAAGGCTAAAACATAAACAGTTTATAAAATAATATTACTTAATAAATTAGTATCTTCAGCTCCTTTCTGGACTTCTCTCTGAAAGAAATAATTAATCACCCTCTAAATCCCTAATAGCCCCATAATCTCTGAGTATAAAAATTCAAATGCAAGGAGGCAGAAGCTGCTGATGGAGCCAGCAGGATGGGAGGTGGGATGCTGTCTTTAACCTTTCCCAAAGACCCTAAACCAGTGCAACGACTGCAATGCACATCCCAGGAGCTAAATAAACTCAAATGTTGCCTTTTGAACACTTCTGCTGGCAAACGAAGCCCTGCATGAAGCATGCTGGGCATCCCAGATGTCATCCTGCTGGAAGAAAAGCTGAAGACACACCCAGAGATAATCAAAACGCTTCTAGGAAAGTGAGAGGAAGAGGAAACATTACTGAGCACCCTTCAGAAACACAGAACTTCCCTCCAGCTCTTGTCAAACTCTGTCCAGGTTTGTAAATGCCACACCTTGGCTGACAGCAGGAATGTCAAAGGAAATGCAGTTTTGGCTTCTTAATTCTCCCTGACTTTCACCTGCAAGAGACCCCCATGTTCATCAGGCATTTCACAGCTACCTGCAAAGCCAAGGCTGAAGTCATTTTTGTAACACAAACTCATAAACTTAATTTTATTTCCATTCTGATTCATTGCAATACGTTGTAAACCAGAGCGTTTAGTAAAAGCCTTTTCCCCCAGGTGTAAAAAACTCTGATTTTATGTACACCCAAACATGGAACATGCAGCCAGTCACAGACACAGAGTTCATTCACCCCTGCTGGAAATGACAGCAAAAATAGATCAGCAGCAGCTGGAATGGAAGCTATAACATTTCCAACAGCATATCTTCAGTGGAAACAGAAAAGCCAAAAAGTGATTACATTGTTTTTTTTAATAAGTCCACCCATCTCCTCCTGGGAGGAGTATTTCCAAGAAGAATTTGCACTGTGGGTGTACAAGAACTACTTATGTGCTTTGTCTGAAAATGCTGAATTTACCTACAAGGCCTGTCAATGAAAAGAAATTACAACAAAAACTGTGATATTTAACTGAGATGGAACAAACATTCCCCTGGTGTAGTCATCTGCAATAACCATGAAACAAATCTTGATCATATCTGTACATTTAAGGAATCTCCCTTTTCTTTTTTTCTTTTATTGCAAATCTGTCTCAAGCAGGGCAGCAGCTCTGTTTCCATTCATCCTTTTGAAAAGATGCTGTGACAAGAATTTCAAACATCATCCATGGCCAAATATTGCACTTGGATTTCTTGGAACTAAGAAATTAAAAGGAATGTTCCTTCACTCCAAGAGAAGTGTCTCCAATTGCGTGTGATGCATTAAAAGAAAATCAGATGAGAACCCCAAGAGTTGACATAAGGATGTGATAAAACTTTCAGGTTTTATGGAAAGAAGCATTTTTCAGTTTCCTCTTAATAAATGAAAAACACACATGCACAGTGTGAAGAAATATATTATGCATAAGCATGTAAAATATGTCAGCTTGAACATTTTACAGTTTAATGAAAAATGCTTTTTTCAGGACAGTTTACATTACGTTTGCTGGAGAAAAAATAAAAACCTTTTATATTCTCCGTATCACAGTCCCAAAATTACCATTTTTTTCCTAGCTGTAAAAGCCCAGCATTGGGATATTTATGCATTGTGAATTAGAAGCGTTTTTTACTGGCTATCAAAATTTTAATAGCATTAGCTCCACTTGTAACCCGTTTTCATTAAAATGAGGATGTGGCAAGCTGTAAAATGAATATAGACCCTCATCAGTAGCAGTGAGGCTTTATGGTGATCACAAGATCAGCTGTGTTATATTTGTTACAGATCTCAGACAAGGGGACAAACCTCTTCTTTTTCACTGACATCAACATAAATTGTGCTATTGAATGGATTTAATATGTAGAAGTTATAAGTAATTCTTTAACTTTCATTTTATTGAACCTGGCGCTTCCTGCCTCAGGCTTGTACTGCATCCTTGGTGCCAATATAATTCCCATTTAGTGCAGATCTAGAGGTAAGCTGGGACTAAGGAGTGCCAATTTTGGGGAGAATTTAATTTAACTCTTGGTTAACACCTGAAGGAAGCTTGGCAGCAGCACATTTCTCATGAAGGGAAACACGAGTGCTCCCTTGGCCTCCCTCAAAGCAGACACAAACACATTTCAGCTTTGAACCCTGAGGCCCAGAAAGGACAGGCTGCAGCAATAACTCATTTATTAACTAATTAACAGGTTTAAATTAACAGCAGCGTCCTGCTTTGTGCCCCCTGCTCACCCCCCCCGACCTGCAAAGCCAGCACAGAAGTGATTCCTGGTTTTCAGTGATGTAAATGAAAAGTCAATCCCTTTCCAGATTTACAGATTGTTCCAGTAACAGCCTCAAAAATCCCCAAAAGCACCTGAGGCCTGAGCAGCTCTGGCAGTTTTGCTGCATGTATTTAGGAGCACCACAAAAATAACACCCTGGTTGTATAAGAGGGTGTAACATTCATAGCTGGGAATAAATATGATTGCTTTTCACTTTCCCTGGTGTGGAAAACCAAAGGTGACTACAGGCACAGAGCGAGCACTTCCAGTATTTCAGTCAATTCACTTTGATTTCCCTTATGAAAATAAGGGTGTGAAATCAAAGAGCTCCCTTGTAAGCTGTCCTTGGGAAGGCTCTAAACCATTGATCCACGAGTGCAGGGTAAGCCCTGACTGTGAAAAGCTTTTGATGCCCTCTCTCCTGGGCAGAAGGAGCAAAGGTGCAGGGGCTGGCTCCATCAGGACCCCCTGGGACTCTGCAGGACAGCTACAATAAAATCACATTAGTTTGAACACGGTGGTGATGGCCTGGGAAACGAATCCCAAGGGTGGGAGAAGGGAAGGTACATGGAAAGAGGAGCAGACTCCTGTTCAGGGCTCTGAGCGCTTGATCTCAAACTGACAGCAAAAATGCTGTTGCAGGAACTGATCCTTTGCCATCCACACCGCCCAAGAAAATATGAAGAAAAAAGATTCAACCCTGGATCTATTTTAATCCTTAAATTTGTGCTACAGGGCTTCCCCTTTGGCAGAGGATTAATCTTACCAAATGACAGCCAGTCAGTCATTTCACTTCTCTTTATTCCTTTTAAGTGTTATCCCTCTGCTGTTTCTTGACTTTTGCACACTTTATTTTCTGTTTCCTAAAGACTTTAATTTATTTTTTTTTTAATTAGTCCTGTATGTCTCCAAGACTACAGGGCTTGGGAACAGGAAGTTCATTTCCCTTGAATAATCATTTATTCCACGCTTAATTAGCCAGGAAATGCTAGATTTGGACAAGATTTTGGATTCAAGTCTAGAAATCAGAAGGTTTATAATCTTTATACTCCCAGCCCCAGTGTCCAGCCTGGCCTTGGACTCTTCCAGGGATCCCGGGACAGTCACAGCTGCTCTGGGCACCCTGTGCCAGGGTCTCACCATCTTCCCAGGAAACAATTTATCCCTAATATCCCCTGTGGCAGTGGAGCCATTCCCTGTGTCCCGCCCCTCCATGCCTTGTCCCCAGCCCCTCTCCAGCTTTCCCAGAGCCCCTTTTGGCACTGGGAGGCCACACTGAGGTCACCCCAGAGCTTCTCCTCTCCAGGTGAGCATCCCCACCTCTCCCAGTCCGGCTCCAGCCCTTGGGACATCTCTGTGGCCTCCTCTGGAATTTCTCCAGTAGCTCCCCGTCCTTCCCGTGTTGGGTGCCAGGGCTGGAGGCAGCTGGGGCTCACCTGAGCGGGGCAGAAGGACAGAATTCCCCTCTTTCATACAGCCCGTGGTGTGGGATCAGCCAGGACTCGAGGTGCTTTTCCCACATGGCCGGTGCATGTCCAGCTCTGGCCACCAACCCCCGAGCCCTTCTCCCAGGGCTGCTCCATCGGTTCACCCCCAGCCTGGATGGGTACCGGGCCTTTTCCCGATGCGGCTCCAACAGCCGCTCTGGGCCGCGTTTAACCCCCTCAGTGACTCACAGCCCCACCTGTGCTTGTCCGGCTCCGCAGGCAACCCCCGAACGCATCTCGCTCCAACGAGAAAACGGGCACAAAAGAACTTTGGGTTAAACCGCATCTCCGGTAGGACACTGCCAGAAACTCCACGGCAGAGCACAGCCGGGTACATTTGGGACAGGACCGGGGACAGGCGGGGAGATACCTGGGACACAACCGGAGATAGGAGGGATGTACCTGGGACACAATCGGGTACACCTGGGACAGGACCGGGGACAGACCGGGAGGTACCTGAGACAGAACCGAGTGCACCTGGGACACAACCGGGAGCACCTGGGACTCAGCCGGGAGCACCTGGGACTCAGCCGGGAGCACCTGGGACTCAACCGGGAGCACCTNGCCGCGGCCTCCCCGTCCCTGCCCGGCTCCCGGCATGGAGCGCCGATCCCCGCTGCTCCCGAGTCCCCTGCGCTTCCTGCCTCCCCCGCCCGGCTCCTCCTGGCTCCCAGCAACTTGAGGAGTTGTCCGGGAGCGCCGTGCCTCGCTGGGAGAAGTTGCCTTTCTCCCTGCGCCGCGTTCCCGTGGCTGGCCGAGCGCAGCGGCTCCGAGTTGCTGGCACGGCGGGTCCCTTCTGCCCAGGGCTCCTTTGGGTGGCCCGAGTGCGGGGAGCAGGGCTCTCGGGGCTGGAGTGTGATGCTCATACAGATGAGGGCTTTCTCTGGGATCCATTTCCTCCTGCCGTGCCTCTGGAACAGAGCGGGGATTGTTCCCAGCTGGTGGCTCGCACATCCCCGCTGGGTGCGCACAGCCCCAGAGCCGGGCAGGGCTGAGCCCACGGGGCCCCTCAGGAGTTTCAGGATGTTGCCTTTGGAGCAAAAGGTCTTTATTTCGGGGTTGCGGCGCGGAAAAGTTTATTGGTGTGAATGAGCGTTTGTCTGGGGGGAGGAAATAATAAATCTGGCTGTTCAAATTGGAAAAGTGGAGTTCAGTGCCCACCACACTGACCAGAGTGATTGTGAAGAGCAACTTTTCATAGAAACCCACGGGTAAACTTCATCAACAAAGCGGGCAGGAAGAAGCGAGTCTCTAGGGCTGAGTAAAACCTGAGCGAATTGTAGGAGCTAATTCTAAATTCTGTGTGCACGTCCCTAGAAGACCCCAGCTTGAGTTATAAAAATGATCAGACAATCCCAGTTACGCCGTGCGAGACCTGCGGGTGATTCCAGCGCTGGGGATGCAGGGCAAACCTAGGGGAGCATTAATGGCACTGATGGCAGCCGCTCGTTCAGCTTCCAAATGCTCTGCCTGGCTGCTTTGGCCTGACTGAACTGTCACTAGTGTGAGCTGATGTCCCGACACTGTGACACTCGAAAGCAGGTTCCTCTTTTGCGGGAACTCCGGCTGTGGTGGGGCCCGGCTTTCCAGGAATGTCCTGAAATTGAAAATTACATGAATGGAAAAAAAGTGGGAAGTTGACTGATTGCTTCATACCCTGCTTTAAGTACTTGCACCTCCAGCGTCGGGGATGCATGTGTAGTAAGAAAACTAGATTTAAATGTAATTTAAGAATAAAGAATCACAAGGCGATGTGCTCAGTTGGTACTTCTTGTATTCACTGCTCTGCAGAGAAGTTTATGATGGTTTTATAGTAGTTTTAGTGTTTCTCTGATAGTTTTTCTTTTTCCTGCAAGGAGCCTGAGATCCTCACCAAATTGGGGGATTTATCTGCTCAATGACAGGGTTGTGAGGGTTGAAAGTGGATGAAGTGTTGTAAGGAGATAAATCAGATTTAGAGCTAATTGAGCATTGGAGTCACTGGCCTGTGCCATTCTGTTATAGCTGCTTTGGGAGGGATAGCTTCTTCATCCTCCTAAAGAAAATGAATATTCAGTTTGGTTCTATGTGTTTTATGGACCTTTATGATGTTAAGAAAAGGCACTATTAATTTTCTGATTTTTTTTTCTGCTTTTGAAAGCTGGAAGTTGTGGAGAATTGATACAGCAGTTTTGTAGTCCCAAATAGAATTGGAGAGGGCACTGTTAACCTGAAAATTTGCACTTGAGAATATTTTTCTTTTGGTTTGCCATGACCAGTCCTGGGGGCTGATGTTGACTCAGTATTGCCTGACAGGGAGAAAAACCCCTACCAGGAATGCTAATGGCACTTAGTGAAACATAATGTACAACACTCTGTGTGTCTCATCAATCTATGGAAATATCTCCAAAAAGATGGTGCCAGGCTCATTCCAGTGGTGCTCAGTGACAGGATGAGGAGCATGGCCATGAACAAAGCCAGAAGTTCCACCTCCACCTGAGGAAGAACTTTCCATGAAGGGTGGCAGAGCCCTGGAGTAGCTGCCCAGGGAGGGTGTGGAGTTTCCTCCTCTGGAGACAGCCCAGCACACCTGGGTGTGTTCCTGTGTCACCTGCTCCAGGTGAGATGGACTGGATCATCTCCAGAGGTGCCTTCCAACCCCAGATATTCAGGGATTCTGTGTGCAGCCTTCCCCAAGGCAGAAATATCAGGAAGGTGTGTTTATTGTGGTTGTGTTTATGTCGCAGCTCTGGGAGCTCAGAAATGTACATATGTCTATGTATATATATTTGTGTCTATTTTATATATAAAATACACAGGTGCTTTTATAACGCATTTATATCCCTTTTCTCCCTCCTCCAGTATATCCCTGTGCACCACAGGGTTTTTTTAACATCTCAAAACCTGAAGATTTGCTGGCTGGGCTGCAGCTGGAAGGAATTCTGCCAAGGAGCTTGTAGTGACAGCTGGTGGGACACAGGTGTTAAGGGGCACTCCCCCCTTGGCACAGTGGGATTTGGGGATGCTGCTGGCTGCCCTGCATGCCAGTCAAGTGAATTTGCTGCCCCCAGCCTCTGTGCAGAGGCATTATCTCAGCAGGCAGTTGAGAGAGTGACTCAGCTCCGCTTCCTGAGAGAGTTCAGGGCTGGCTGCGGGAGGAATGGGTGTGGATCTAATGGGATAATACGGATATTAGGTTAACATATGGGAAGCCAGGCGAAACAGGGAAGTGATCAGCTGCCTTGGAGAAGCTTTTCCCTGCTCCTCGTGCTGCGGGTCCTTGTCCTGCATCTCAATCCTGCCTTTCATCCCGAGCTGCTGGGGAGGAGTGTGGCTGTGTGGCTTCCTCCACCGGGACAGCAGAGGCTTCCAGAGAGTCCTGGGAGCTGCTGGGGTCCCCTGGGGGTCGCACAGTGGCCGTGGAGTGTGGCTGCTCAGTCTCCCATTCCCTGCTCTTAGTGTGATGTGAAATTTGTAATTTTGCTGGGTTTCCTTCTGCTGGGGAAAAGGGATGTCAAGAGCTGCTTTGGGAAGTGTGGGAGCCTGACCAGCACCTCTGGGGTGCTTCTAAATGCTGAATTCTGCTTTCTTTGCCCCTTTTCGTTTATGCTGAGAACTGCAGTGGGAGGTAGGACTGGTGCTACTGTGGTTACTGCAAATACTGTAGTTAAAATGCCTTTGTGTACATATGGAGTAATCACTACTGTGGTAGTTTAATTTTTATTTTTTAATTGAAAAAATAGTGAAATAGAAAATTACTGCCATGTGCCCTTGGATGGCCAGTTGTCAAAGGAGAAATTCCCAGTTATGAGACTTGAGCCCCCATCCCTGGAGGTGTCCAAGGAGGGACTGGATGTGGCACTCAGTGCTCTGGGCTGGTGACAAGGTGAGGATTGGACTTGGTCTTGGAGGTCTTTTCCAAATTCCATGAGTTCCAGTATTTTTTGTTCCTGGTGAGTTTTTTGTTGTGTGTCACGACTTGGCAAACAATATCAAGCCTAATTTTCGATGGGGGCATTGGCCACGCTTCATGGGCAGGGTGTTTTAGTGCCTCTCTGAGTTTGGGATAGCTTTTCCAAAGGGGTTTATGGGAGCACCTTCAAACCAGGTACATAGAAATGTGTATTTTGTTATTAGGGGCATGGCTTTAAGGAGTTGGGCTGAGAGGTGATACAAGGATCATGATTTAAAAGTTTTGCAGCTGAGTTCTGCTCTTGTAATGTCTCTTAGAATGGGGGGATAAGAATTTGTCAAGAGGAAAGCTGGTGAAAGCCCAGGAAATCTTCCAGCCAAGCTCTGCTGCTTCTCTTCTGCAGCTTCAGGGGGTCTGTGGTGCTTCAGGACAGGTTTCAGGCTTTTGTGGAACCCTGGAGTTACAGTCCAGGCTCTTGGGGGTGTGTGGAGACTGCTGTTGAAGGTGATGATCTTGTGCATATTTGTGCCTTAGAGCAGGGAAGGAAACAATTGTAAGGAAATTGAAAAAGATGCATCTTAGGAATGTATGTTAGTGATTGTAGTGCTGCTGTGCTGGGAGGTTTGGAGCTGTGGGTGACAGCAGGGCTCTGCTGTGACCCATCCCAAACCATGGAGTAAAAATATAAAATGTCCCTGATTTGCTGCTGCATTGATCAGTTTATTAGAGTGATCACATGCAGGTTCCATTTCCTAGAGCCTGTGGACACCCACATTAGGGTTTTGTTGTGTCCCTCTGCTTTGAGAAAAGGCTGAGAGATTTGGGATTGTTGAGCCTGGAGAAGATAAACTTTGTGGTGACCTCCTTGTGGACTTAGAGTACCTGAAGGAAGCAACAAGAAAGATGGAGAGAGACTCTGTATGAGGGATGGAGTGACAGGACAAGGGGAGGTGGCTTTAAAATGACAGAAAATAGCTTTAGATGGGAATATTGGGAATGAACTGTTCCCTGGGAGGGTGGGCAAGCCCTGGCACAGGGTGCCCAGAGCAGCTGTGGCTGCCCCTGGATCCCTGGCAGTGCCCAAGGCCAGGATGGACTTTGGGGTTTGGAGCACAGTGGGAGGGGTCCCTGCCATGGCAGAGGTGGCACTGGATGAGTTTTATTATTCCTTCCCACCCAAACCATTCCCTTCCATTTTACAGTACCCTTCAATTCTCTGCTTGCTGAGGGGATGGATTTCTGTGCTGCCCATCCCTGGCATCTCCTGAAGCAGAGGGAAGGGGCTGGAAGGTTCCTCTTCCCACAGGAATGACCCGAGTTTGACTGCAGCCTGTGCTCAGTTCCTCCCGGTTTACTCCACAGCCACTGTTGTTCTCTGTCAATAAACACTGGCTGCAACAACAGATTGGAGAGGGATAACTGATTCCAGATAAGTGGGAGTGTGCACTCCTGTTTGTTTTCATCCAGGCCAGCAGCAACATTACAAGGTGGGATTGTTCTGAGAAATGATTCCTGATGGGATTTTCCAGGAATTTATTTTTTTTCCTCTCATGAAGCACAAACTGACTTTGGTAGGGAGGCAGCTGCCTATGGCCATAATACAGAGTTCTTTAACTTTGCAAAGGAAGTTTTCAGTCAGTTTAGGGAATTTCCAGGTGGTAATTTTACTCTTTATCCTAGAAAATAAAAGAGGAGATAGAAAAGTGAGGTTTTACAGTTAATGTGGAATGCAGGTATTGCAGTGACAGTAGTCAGGGGGCTGATTTAAGGTGTTTGATTTGGTATTTCTGTCCCTGGCAGTGTCCAAGGCCCGGTTGGGTGGGGTTGGGATAGGGAAGGTGTCCCTGCCCATGGCAGAGGGTGGAACTGGATGAACTTCAATGTCCCTTCAACCCAACCCATTCTGGGATTCTCTGATTTCAAGCAGCACGTTGGTGAGTTTGGTAATTATCCCTTTATCTGTTCTGTTGGAAATGCCTGACTTAGGTGCACTCAAACAATGCTAATTTTGGGCTTTTTGCCACACTTGGCACAGGTTTCTTTGTGTTACAAAGGCATTTTCCTTTCTGCAAAGGCAAAGCTTTCAGGGAAGAGGAAAAAAAAACAAACAAACGGAGGCAACTTAAAGTCAAACCTTCTCCAGGAATCCTGTCAGCTTGCAGCTACAGGAATGAGGGTTGGGGTAATTTTTCCTTTACATGTGGGTATTTCTGGAGTTTGTCCTTCTCCAGGAATCAAACCTTCTCCAGGAGTCCCCTCTGTCAGCTAGCAGCTGCAGGAATGAGGGTTGGGGTAATTTTTCCTTTACATGTGGCTGTTTTTGGAGTCTGTCCCATGCTGGTTGTGGAGCACGTGGGGGATCCTTTGCTTTGTGCTCCTTGCGTGTGAAAATTCCTTTTCAGTCCTACAGGATTGGATCCTGCAGGAGTGAAATCCAACCCCTCTGCTTGAACACCTGTGGGTGTGTCCAGCTGTAGATAAATGGCCGGGGCTGACTGCTGGTAATGAATGGAAGCTCCAACGAGGAACTGCCTCTAATCCACTTTTAAAGTATTTACTCCATCAAAGGTGTCAGTTCCGCCTCTCCCCTTTGATTTCCTGTAAAAAACTTCCTCAAAATACTCATGGACCTGCTCCTCCTTATGGGTCTTCTATGGCAGGGTGGTGGACCATGGACAAGTCAGATTTTTATTAAACTTCAAAGCATTTTTAGTTCTGTTTTCTAGCCTGTGGTGGCCCCCAAGGCTGTTCTGACAATAGTAATTTTCTGAGTAAGGCTTTAATGAATTTCTTGATGAGTTATTGAAATACTTTCCTCCTTTAGCTGGGCAGGGGGAATTGAAGTCATGTCCTGTCTAAACCAAAATAATGTTCAATAAGAGATAATTGTAATTCTGAAACTTTTCTCCCTTTTCAGACTGTAGTTGTGCAAACATTTATAGAATTATCTGCCCGTGTTTATGTAATTTGTGCATTAAATCTGATTTCTGATGTGAAGGTTTGTAACACAAGAAGCAGCAGTTGTTGCATTTCAGTTCCATCAGCAGAAATATGAAATATCTCTGGAAATATTTTTCTGCTCCATATAGCTTTGTAACTAAACTGAAATCATTGCATTGAGAACTATTATGTGTAATCATGTACCATATACGTAACAAAACAAACAGATGGATGAAGAACTGAAGCAACCATTGGCTGCCACACATGAATTTGGGGGTTTTTATATGATATTTTTTAGCCCTGCTGCTTTATTTCGAGTGCTGTTTATATTATTTCAGCACAACCCTTTTTTAGAACGTGCTTGCAGAGGGTTTTGGTGGCTGATTTTGCCTGAGGGTGTTGGAGTAGCGAAATGTCTTTGTGTTCCCCAGTAGAAAATACCAACAAGTGAGTGGGACAGGATTTGCTGTGTAATTTCTGAACGGGAATGGCAGCAGAATTGTACATAATCAATGTTTGTGCTTGTAGGCACTTGGGGTTTTTGAGGCACTCTGTTTGTACATCCCTGCTGTTGTAGTAGCTGTGCCGCTTCTGTGGATGTGCTGCACAAATGATTGGATATTGAGGTGGAAAAGCTGCTGGAGCAGCTGCCTGGCTGAGCAGGGGTGGGGGTTTGGGGAAAATCCTGTTCTCCCTGAGGAGTCCCACCTGGGGAGGGCATCAGGAATTATCTGCCTTGAGGAGGAACCTCCTGGCTTGGCCTGGGGAGTTCCTGCCTGGTTCTGGCGGAGCTTCCCAGGAAAGTTGGCAGTGCTGGGTGGGCACTTGGGGAGAGCACAGAGCCTCTGAAATAAATACCTGAGAGCCTCTCCAGGCTTGCAGATGCCTCGTGGAAGTGCAGCCTGAGGTGTTTGTGTTTGCTCTGCCTTCCTTGTCCTGCTTATCCAAACAAAGCACGGAAGTGCTGGCGTCACTGGGCTCAGAGCTGGATGGAATAAAAACAGCTGTGGAGGGAAAGGGGCCCGAGTGTCCTGGGGGGACAAGGAACAGATGAGACCACACTGTACCCAAAGACCTTCAGATGTGCTGTGTTAGGAGGGCTTTCCCCATTTTCATATGTGGAATAAAAAGGAAAAAATCAGAATTAAGGGAGAGCATGGCCAAGCCCGGTGCTGCCGGTGCCTCTGGGAGTGGGCAGAGGTACAGGATTATGGAAAGCTCCACTCTTACCTGTCTCCAACAGCTTTCCTGCCTCCCAGCTGCTGCTTTAGCCTTGAGCATCCTCCTAATAGTGCCAGCTGGTCTGCAGGAAAAAAATGCTGGCAGCAGGGAATGGTTCAGGGCGTGGAGTTGGGTGCTTTTATTGAGGAGCTGCTCCATGCAGAGCGTGCAGTGTCTGTGTGTCAGAAATGAAGTGGAAGCAACTGGTAATAGTAAAAAGTGCTGCTGTAGTAGAGCCTGACACAGGAAATCTCTCAGTGCTGAGCCAGATGGAAGCTGTTGATGAGAATTTGAGTTTGTGAGTCTTGAGGCAGATGGTGAGCGATTGAAAAGGACGCTTGCTTTCAGAAAAATCTGCTGTGCATATGAGTCCAGTGAGCAAATCGTGCCCCTGCCATGGCTGGGGATTATCGAGGCACTGGCTTGGAATGCCCTGTAAATGCTCTCCTCTGGAGCAGGGCTTGCTCTGCAGTTTCATGGCTGTGCAGAGATCTGGTGAAATGTGTCACTGGGGCCAGGAAAGTTAGAGATAAGGGCCTTTGGGAATGTTTCTGTTGATAAAGATGAGGTTAATCTCTCAAAATAGGAGTGTGTGAGTGAAAACTAGCATCAACATGACAAGAAATCTTTAATTACTGTGCTTTAAGTAATGGGATGAGCTAAAAGAGGATGTCCAGCAGCTGTTATTTGATTGACTTTGACTTTTTCCTGCTGCTTTGGGATGCTGGGGGAGTGTTACTGTTCTCTTGCATCAATCTATGGCTCATTTGTAGCTTTAATATAGAAAATAATGCTCACACTCAAGCCTTTAGCATGCTCTAACCCAAGGTAGTGGTGAAGTTACCTGGTGTCCAGCTCTTTTTTTTTCCTTTCTATCTCATCTTGTGTCCTTACACACAAATTCCCATCCATTTTCTGCAGGCATCACCTGTTGCCTTTTCATCCCTGCAGGAATTCCTTCCTTCCTGCTCACCCTTTTTCCCATTATTCTACTGCCTCAGTCTTGCTTGTTATATTTTTCTTGCAATGACTGGTAGGTGTTGGTGTTTCCATCAATCCACCACTTTCTTTGATCAACCATCTTAGGTGGAGAAGACTTGAGAGCCTATTTTATTTCCTTCTGTCTGAGCCTGGTGTATCTTGTGGGTTTGCTTTTTGGTGTTTTTTTTCCCTTCTGTGATCTCTGAAGTTTCTGGTGTGAAGGATAAATGATGTGACTCAGAAAAAAAACCCCAAAACCCAAAGTGGTTTGTGACTTTTTTGGAGGTATTTTGGCTTCTGTTTCCCATCAGAGTTGAGCTGTAGGAGGTTTGAGTGTGGTATGGCAGGATCCAGCTCTGTCCTTCCCTGCCAGCCATGCCTCTGTCACTGCTGCCAGTCTGTGTCCCACCTCTCTGTCATCCACTGGGCTGGTCTGGGCTTTTTTGTGGCTGCTCACTGCCACTTGGGCATAAAGGAACCAAACTTTTTGTCCAGGCCATGGCAGGAGCATGCACAGGAGCAGCTCAGAATTCCTGGAGCCCTGGGACTGCCTCACAAACAGCTGGCATTGACTCTACTGTAAAATTAATTCAGTGACATGGGACCAAGGAGTGGATAAAGATCCTTTTTCCAGAGATTTTGGTCCTTGTGCTTTTTTTGGGAGAAAACTTGCTCACACTGAAGTGGCTGGAGATGAGAGCAGATTCTTTTTTGTGGTGCAGAAGTATTTCTTGGCCAGTAGTTTCCATAGTGTGTGAGTCAAACAGGACAAAATGCCAACCCCAAACTTTTTGATGCAGAGCCAGATATTCTTTTGGTATTTATTACACTATAGTTTGTTTATTTGTATTTGTTGGTTGGGTTCTGGAGTGTTTGACTGGAACTGAGACTCTAAAAGGATTAAAAAAGCACATTAGGTGTTTATCTGGGTAGTAGATATCTGCAGTGTGGTGGGATTGCTTTAATGCTGAGCATGGCTGCCCTGAAGAGCTCCAGGACGTGCTCATGGGTGAGGGAGTTTTTAATAAGGTCTTGATCTGTCTCTGGAGTGCTGCTTGTGGGAATTGGCCTTGGGGTTCTGTCTGCTCCCTCTCCTGCTGAATCCCACTTTTGGGATGTTGCTGGAGGTGGTGTTTATGCAAGATTGTGGCAAAGGCTTGGTTAAACCAGGGCTGCAGCCACAAACTGGGCAGGGGATCCCATCAGGTGGTGCAGTCCCCATCCTTGGAAGTGTCCCAAACGTGGCTGTGGCACTTGGGGACATGGTTTGGTGGTGACCATGGGGCTGGGTTGACTGTTGGACTGGATGGTCCTGGAATCATTAAGGCTGGGAAGGACCTTTAAGATTAGCAAGACATTTTTGTGAAAAATATCCCAAAATCATCCCCAAAAAGATGCCTTCTTTAAGAATCAGTTGAGTCTTCAAGGAGTGACTCAAGTATCTTGCTTTGAGCTCAGTGGGGTGGGAATTCTTCTTCCCAAAAAATAAAAACTGGCTATAGCCAGATAAGCACATTTTAGTAAAGTCTTGAGAGAATGACTCAGTTGTGGTGCTGCTGACATTGTTGGAAGTTTTGTGTGGGTTCAGCTCTGGTTTGATTTTCTACTTGGATGTATTCTGGGAGTGATTTATTAACAGATTTTTATCAATCACTTGTGCTGCAGAGGCCTCTGTTTATTTACTGCGCTCTGATGAGTGATGGAACTGGTTCAGATTTTTGCCTTAAACACAGAAAGTACACTTTGGGCTTCCTGCAGCAGCTGCAGTTTCCACAGAGCACACAAAGGTGAACGTGTTCTTGGCTGAAAACCAGGAGTTTTAATACTTTTAGGGCTTGAATATTTAAAATATTGGCGTAACTGCAAGCTTTTACAGTCCCGGTGTGATGCCATCTATAACACAGCGTGCTGATCTTAAATCAAGATATAAACTTTTAAGACCAGGAGTTCATGTATTATATTAGTAAAGTGCTGTCTGGATGCTTCCATAACATTTACATAAAAAGTGTGGAAAATATAAAGTAATTTTGTGGAGGGCAACCAGAATTGTGTGCCAGCTTAGGTTTTCAGGAGGTGGGTAGTGACAGCTTTGAGAATGCCTGGCTAAACTTAGTGAAAAGTAAAATATTGGTGATCATTAATGAAATCTGGGGTTCTACAATTGTTTCCCTTCTTGCTGCATTTGCATGTGACACAGTTTGTGTTGTTACCTTTGCATGCAGCAGCTTCCTTTTGCTCTTGGGCCATCCATGGAGCAAGAAATGTTTTTAAAGTTTAAATAGTTTTTCTCCAGAACACTGAAGGCTGCTTAGCAAGAGGACTGAGTTAGATTCTTCCAGGAAAATGGCACAAATAATCTCCCCAGCTTTTCCACCACAGGTTCCACTGCTGAGAGCTCCTGGTGTCTCAGAGGATGCTTTCATCAAAAGTAGCCAGGGCAAATATGTGCTTTAAATATCAAAAACAAGCTGGTTTGCTGGACTTGAATTGAGTGTGGAGTGTGCTGGCTGTCATTAATTTGGTTTTTTAGTAGTTCTGTTTTGAGGCAGAGGTGCTGCAAGTGGAGATGAGTTGAATTGTTGAGAAATAACCACTAATTTTAGGTAAATGCAATGTTTTTCCAGTGAGGGAAGCAAAAATTTTAAGGTGAAAGCTGCGCTGTCCAGTCTAGCACAAACTTCTGCCTCTTGGAGCTTTCCAAAGGGAGACATTGAGGCAGATTTGGGGACTCATGGCAGGGAAATCTGTTGTTAAGCTGTTGTTTGCAGTGCTAGGAACAGCAGGGATCTGCTCCTTGGCCAGGAGCTGGCTCTGGCCCTTGCTCTGCCCGGGGCATGTGCTGGGTGCTAATGCCTCACCCCTTTTCAGGGAATTCTGAGTGATGCTGGGAAAATAACCTGCCAGAAAGGGGGAAAGAAGAATCAAAATACTCCCTTCAAAATCCTGCCTTTCTTATAGCAGAGGTTAGGGAGTTACTGCTGGGTTAGTGGCACCTTCATCACCCTCCTGGCATTAATATGTGACCACTGGGGGGGTTAAAATACATTTTCCTTGGGTGATTATGCTTGGCAAGGAAGGAGTTACGGCTTTGAACTGTTCTGAATTAACAAGGGCAATTTTGAAGCTTGGGGCAGTGAGGGAAGGTAGGTATAAGGGATATTTTGTGTTTCAGTAGGCTGAGGGGTGCCTTAGCAGTGGGGAGCCAAGTTCTCACCTGGGAATTCTTCTGTACATCTGGGATCGATTACTGGCCTACACCAACTTTAAAATATTGATTTATTACACTATATACATATTTAAATATTTGATAAATAATAGTAAAATAAAAGAGTTGGACTTGATGATCCTTGTAGGTCCCTTCCAACTCAGGATATTCTGTCATTAGGCTAGAAAAGGCTTTAGAATTATTAGATTAGCTCATGATAGTGAATGGCTGTGGATATGCAGGTGGGTTCTTATTGTGCCAAAATAAGTGTCTGGAAGCAGAGATTTAGGGTGTTCAAGTCTGTTTTTCCCCCTTTCCCAGAAGTTTGTGAATTTATGGAATAAAATGTGATGCTGGCTCTGTAGTGAGTGGTAGAATCCTATCAGTTACTTGCCCTTGTTTCTTCCAGAAGGAACACAAGGATGGGTGTGGGTTCCCAGGGCTGCCCTGAGGTGGGGCAGAGGGAATTCCAGGGATGTGAGCTCTGGGGGAGAGCTGCCCCCGTGCTGGTGGAGGGGCTGGAGCTGACAGGGACCCTTTGTTCGGGCCACTGGCCGCGCCAAGCGCGCTGGAAGCCGCCCCGAGCATGTGATTGCCCCTGGCTTGGAGAAAAACAATTTTACCCCTGTTTTTGCAAAATGCTGCTCTTATCTTTTAATGCATTCAGTGCTGTTTGACCGGCTCCCATGGTGATGTTTTCCCCCCTAATTCCGGTGTGAGGTATGTATTCAGGAAAAGCGTTCCTGGTTTTCCAGTTCTGCCATAGGCAGGGTGTTTTGGGGGAGAGGGGGAAATATTGCTGGGTCTCTCAGCAGGTCATTCCTCTCTCTGGGGGCTCTTTTGGGGAAAGCAGGACAAGTTCCTCGGGGTTTATTTTACTTGGGGTCTGTACTCTTGCTGTTGGAGACAGCTGGATATGGGGATGGCAAAGGAAAAGAAATGAGATTTGATGTGTAAGAAGCCTCAAACCCCTTCATCTTTTTTCTCCCATTCCAGAGGCTTTCCTGAGAAGGGAACAGAAGAATTTTGATTGTTTTCCCTTGTAGAAATACTGAGGAGGAAGAACAGTAGGAAATGAAAGCATCTTCCCATCACCTCATTTCCTCCTTGCTTTAGGCTTTTTGCTCTGCATCATCAGCTCAGTGTTGCCGTGAATTGTCATTTCTTTTTCTGTTTCCAGAGCAGTGCAGGAGGAGTTTCACTGTGTTGAACTTGATTTTTATAGTCGTTGAAATGCCTGCTAAAATATAGCTGTGCCATTAAGCTCAGTGCTTAGGAAAAGACACCCTCTTAACAGTTCTTTCAGGTGGATAATTTTGCAAGTACACTTTACACGGCGTCATCAATTTCTTTTGAGGTTGCCCAGACATCCACTGGCACACTAATTAGACAAATAAAAAATAGTTTTCCTGGGGTTTTGTTGGACAGACATAGTATCTAAACTTGTTACAATAACTAAAGTCACTCACACATTAATTTTAGGTTGACTAATTGACAAATCTGTACTACTAAACAGAGCAAAAAAGCAAAAGCTTTGCCACAGTGCAATGGGAATTTGCTGCCATGGCAAGAGAGCCTTGAAGAGTTAGGGGGCTGCTGCCTCAGGGATGTTCACAGGGAGCTCTGTGGCCTCCTGGAGCCCCAGATTCTGACATCATCTGGGTGGGTTTAGCCTGGAGCTGTGTGTTGGGAAGGACTTTGGGGTTTCTGAGTCCCTTTCACACGCTGGATTTTAGAGTGAGCTTGTGACCTTTGGGATTTTGCACCTCTGTGTGTGTTGGCTGGACATGAACTAAACCTTGAGGTGTTCCACCTCAGCACGAGGAACTCCCTTCCCTGGGGGTGGCAGAGCCCTGGACCAGCTGCCAGGGGTTCTGGGGTCTCCTTCTCTGGGGGAGGCATTCCAGACCCACCTGGATGTGCTCCTGTGTGCCCTGCTCCAGGTGATGGAGGGATGGACTGGGTGATCTCCAGATGTCCCCTCCAACCCTGGGTGTTTGGGCAGACTGGGGCTGGATTTGGGAGATCTCCTGGAGCTGTCATTGATGGAGTTTTTTTGATTCTGTGGCTGGATTTGGCAGTTCTTCTGGAGCTTTCCATGCTGTTGGAGTGTTTGGGATTCTGTGGCTGGATTTAGCAGTTCTTCTGGAGCTGTTCTTGTCATTGATAGAGTTTTTGGGGTTCTGTGGCTGGATTTGGGAGTTCTCCTGGGGCTGTCCTTGCTGTTGGAGTGTTTGGGATTCTGTCCTGCCCGGCAGACTCCTGAGGACACTTTCTACATAACAGTGTTGAAGCTTTTGCAGATTTTCTGAAAACCACGTGTAAAGGTGGTTTTGAATTTTGGTTTATTCCAAACACTGAAATCCTTTCTAGAGGCACAAATCCTTCATTGGGTGAGCACAGCTGATGCTCCAGGGCTGTCCCTGCCTTCCTGGAGGGTGGTGCCAGAGCAGGAGCCAAGTTACAGCTCCTTAGTGGCCCCCAGTGAAATGTAGGAGGTCTGAGGGAACATCAAAACTCACTCCCTTTGTGATTCTGAGTTAGCACAAGACAGATGCCAAAACATCTGCCTCTGGATAATGTTTTTGTGTTAGCCTAAATCAGCATCTTGCTTTTTCTGCAAGAGCCTGTGTTGAGAGCTCGGGGTGATGTGATTACTCTTTGCATCCAGGGTGTTTCACTTAATGGACTTCTTAGTATTAAAAATCAATTTGGATGTTCCTGATTGTGCTTCTTGTTAACTGTGCATTATGGCACATTAATAATGCTCTCAGAGTCAATAATGATGTATATATATATTTTTTAGCACTAGTTTCAGCTTTGTACTCTCAATACTTGGTGGTGAAGTACTCTGAATACAGATTAGCCAGGAGGAGGGGGAGAGCTGTTAAAATGGTGACTGAGCATCTCACTTCATTAGCTCCCTAAAAATAAAGTGTCTGGCTTGAAAGGGGGGAGAAGGAGGAAAGCAAGAAACTGAACTGGTTTCTTGGAAATCTTGGCTTTGTCCAGAACTCTTCATTTCACAGAATCCCAGATCTATTCAGGTGAGGAAAGAGCACCAAGATCTTTAAGTCCCAGCTGTGCCCCATCCCCACCTTGTCCCCAGCCCAGAGCACTGAGTGCCACCTCCAGGAATTCCTTGGACACCTGCAGGGGAGGGCACTCCAGACCTCCCTGGGCAGCCCCTGCCCATGCTTGACCACCCTTCCCATGCAGAAATTCCTCCTGCTGCCCACCCTGAGCCTCCCCTGGTGCAGCATTCCCTCTGCTCCTGTCCCTTTCCCTGGGAGCAGAGCCTGACCCCAACCTGGCTGCTCCCTCCTTTCAAAGAACTGTGCAGAACCTGGAAGGTCCCTCCTGAGCCTCCTTTTCCCCTGGTTTTATTTCTCCCTGCATTTTTTAATTAGTGCAGAAGGCACAAGTGAGCACCTTGGTTTGTCCTGCTGCAGCTCAGCAGGGTGGTGGCACTTCAGGATTGTTCTGGATTCCTGCAGTTTCCTCAACTTCTCAATGAATGAATGAATTCCTGTTGGGTGGGCAGTGATGAGCCCCAGATGTGCGGAACACTTTGCTGCCTTTGCCACCTGGTGTGACTCCTGGGGTGTCTGTGCTTGGAGGAGCTTGGTGACCCTTCCCTCTTTGGAAGAGGGGAGGCAGGCTGGGGGCTCCCAGAGTCTGCTCTGGGCTTTTTGGGCTTCTCTCACCCTCAACAGGTGCCCTGTGTGGTCCTGGAGGAGCTCCCAGAACCTCCTGGATGGAGGAGTTCTTGGTGTGTTTTAGGAGTTTGCTGCTCACAGAAGGGAGGAGTGAAAGGAACTCTCTCACCTTTGTAAGGAAAAGTGGTGATAAATCCTCTCTATCTACTGGAACGTGTGGGATTTAGGCTAATCCTGTGATAAAAGTCACATTTGTGGATTTAATCAATAAGATTAGAGCATCACTTGGCAGGAGGAACCTCGAGCTGGATTTTCTCCTTGAGCTTGGTGTGGTAACTTCAGATCTAAGAATTTCTCCAGGCTTCTCCTCTCTTCAGGAAATTAATTTTTTGGGCATGTTTGGATAACAGAATAATTAAAATACTGAGAAAGAACTCTGAATCTTGCTTGGTGGGACCAGGAGTAACAAAACCCAAGGTGAAGGTGAGAGGATCTACCCTTGGTTAATGCACACAAGAAATAATTGTCTTTAACAGTTCTCAGGTGCAACTCCTGACCCAAACACTGCTTTTATTATTTTTTTTTCCTTTTGCTTCTCCATTAGCCTCAGGTATAGAAATTAGAAACTCCTCTGGGTGAGCAGAGGACTAAGGAATCTGCCTGAATACTCCAATCAACCACTTTCATTTTAGGAAAAATAGGAAAACCTTCAGGTGTCTTTTAATACCAGAGAATTTACAGAAGGCTTTGCTTTCACCTCTGCAATTTGTCTGCTTTTATTGAAAAAGCCCAGTTACGATTCAGGGATTTTTTTTTTCTTAAAAGCCAGTGTAAAATAAAGCTGGTAATGTGTTAAATGTAATTTGGTTTCTTTCAGGAGTTTAGAATGATTAATACAGCCTTTAAAGCAAAGTAATACCAGGGAATATTGCTCTGTAACATCTTTATGGTATCTTAAGGTATCTCACCTTTCATACAGTCAGAAAAAAGATTTTTCAGTATAAATGGATGCTACTTTTGTTTGCTTTTTCCTTTTTTTCCACCTCTAATTCTTCTAATGTTGGCCCCCTCGTTTTTCTGCTGTGTGCAGATTAACGATTGCAGCTCACAGAGATGTTTTGTGTTCTTGAGGGGTAAAAGGGGGTTTGGAGCAATTTCTATAATGCCCTGCTCATTGTTCCTTTCTTTATCAACTCTTACAGTTGAAAAAAATGCCACTTTCTGTGCCCACACTTAATCCACTGCTTTTGGCACTTTGGGACTCTCATGTGGATGTGGGTTTTTTAAATTAAGCCAAACATAATTCAGTTAAAAAGAAAACAAACTTTTGATTTTTAAAGTTATTGTACCTCAGCTTTTTAAATATTTTAAAAGGTTGCTCAGGTTGATGAGACAAAATGCAAACATAGCAGATTCATGCTTTACTCCTCCAAACTTTGCGTTTTCCTTTAATTAAAGCCTTGTCGTTTGCTCCAATCAAATGTTTTCTGTCACAACATCTTTTGATGTCACTGTACATAAAAAAAAAGTAAAATTCCTGTGAGCAGGAGTTATCTCCTACCTTGTGGGGGAGTTTGTGGTGTAGCTCAAGCCTTGCTTTGTAATCACAGGGGTGGAATGCCCTTTATAGTTATTTTGGTGGTTTGCTTCACGATCTGTCAGTGCTGCTGGAAGCCAGGAATGTGATTTATTTTCTCTTGCAGATGTATTTTTCACACATACATATATATATTTTTAAAGATAAATCCTCCCTGGCTCCTCAGTCAGTTGAGGTGGACAGTAATTACCATTTGATGGCTCTTTGTCATCTTCTGTCAGAAGAATTGGTCATTCCACTGCAGCTCCTGCTGCCTTTGATTCCCAACCTTCCTCGTTGGGACAGACACCAGTTTGAGCACTCTTGGGTGTAAATTTTAGTGCCTTTTATTCAGAGCTGCCTTTGATCCTGAGCCTTATTCCACTTAAATGCTGGAGAAACGCTCAGCTGAAGTGTGAATTGAGTCCAGGACTGGTTTTTAATCTGTTAAAATACAAATTTTTCCTGGCTGGGGTGGCTGCTGTGAGTCAGTGCAGTTGCCTGTCGGGATGCTGGAGGTGGGAGACTGTCCTTGGATTCACTTTTGGATGTGTGAACATCCCAGGGGGCCCCAGGATGGAGCTGTGAGATTGCAGGGATCTGAGTAAACACCCCAAGGATGGATTTTTGTGTGTTGCACTCAAGTTTGGAGGAGTTAGGGCTGTGCAACTTTGTTTTCCTTGCTGTGCACAAATGCTGAAATGAGAATATTTCTGGGGAGTGTTTCCAAGCAGACCATCCCACGTGCTCTGTGCTCACCCCTCTGCTCAGAGCAGTTGAAAATGCTCATTTTTGTTAGTGTGTTTCTCAGAACCCCTCTCTCCTGCAGGATAACATTTATGGCTCTCAGCTCTCCTGTGCCAGATACCTGGGAGGGGAGGCTTTATGTGTCACTAATAATGACAAAATTAAGGAAAGCATTAAAATACAAAGGGCTTTGCTTGTTTTGATGTCAGTAGAAACTGTTGCTTTCTAAAACCTTCATTTCAATCCTGGTGATTGTGGTCTCTGCAGTGCACCTCACCTTTCTTCTTTTTACCCTGTAGTGTTTTGATTCCATTAATAATCTTCCACCTTTATACAGTGTTCTCCAAGCTGCTTTTCCATGCACTCAGATTTCTTTATTTACCTCTTAACTCTAAAATCTGTCAAGCCAGAGGAGTTCTACAGAGGAGAGCCAGCCTGGGTGGATTATTTATTGGTGATCCAAGCAGTGGATCAGGGATCCATGGGTTATGGGTTTATTTAAGCAGTGGATCAATGGGTTATGGATTTATTTAAGCAATGGATCCATGAGTTATGGATTTATTTAAGCAGTGGATCATGGATTAATAGATTATGGATTTATTTAAGCAATGGATCCATGAGTTATGGATTTATTTAAGCAGTGGATCATGGATTAATAGATTATGGATTTATTTAAGCAATGGATCATGGATCAATGGATTAAGGATTTATTTAAGCAATGGATTGTGGATCAATGGGTTATAGATTTATTTCTTGGTGAGCTGGGGTTCCAGGAGTGCTGGGGAGAACCAGTAGGAATTCCTAGAGGCTGGAACTGGAGGCTCTGTGCCCTGTCCTCGTGCTGGGATGTTCCCAGTGGGTGAACCCTGGGCTAGAGCAGTTGGCAGCTCTGTGCTCAGGGCAGTGGTTTTTGTGCAGTTCCAGCTCTCCCAGGGGCTCTCTGTGCTGTTGCTCTCCTGTGTGGTGCAGGAGCTCTGCTGGGGCAGGGCAGGTGTTCCCTGGATCCCCCTCTCGTTGCTCCATTGATAACTCTGCCCGAGGTTTTGGATCTGAGGGTTTTTTGGAAGTGCTTTGCCACCTGTAATGAGTGTGGGATGTGTGGTGGATGCTCTGTGAACTCTTGGTCTGAACATTTCCTGTGAGAGCCACGCTCGTGTCACTTCTGTCACTTATCCAATAAAACATCCCCGAGTCCTGCCCTGGGAACTGAGGCACAAAGAAAGGCACTGGTAATCTGAGGGGTGCTGGGAACTTGGGAGTCATTATTATGTTCTAAAAATGCTTTTGTTTCCTGAAGAGTTACACCAAATAGGGAGGAATTCTGATTTTCAGCTATTATTGATCCTCGTTAGGGGAGTAGCTGCAGTTGTAAATTGAGGAAGAAACTTCTGTGGGTCCAGCTTGACTAAAATTCTTTAATTTCAATCTTGTGAAAGATTTCAGTCTCTGCCTTCCATCATGAAGATCCTTGATATTGGAAGATTTTTTTCTCCTACAGAGAGTTTACTCCATATAAAACTTGAAAATTTGACTTTGGGAGTTGCAAGGCTTTTGTTTTTCACATCATGAGTATTTTTTCCCAACCAAACCAGGTTTGTAGCATTCTTTGCTAGATGAATTTATGGATATTGCCAATCTCAAGTGCTCAAGAGTGTCCAGATTTTCTTTTGGGAGTGGCAGGGAGGAGTGGTCTTTGCATTACTGTTGGATTTGTAGTTTATTGTACAGCGGGTTGGTGCAGTTGCCTCTGGCACTCAGAAATTCTGAAATCCTATTTTTCAACATCCTATGCATGCAGCAAATGAGTGAAGTGACTGAGAAATCATCCTTTAGTGTTAGCGTGGCAATTTGAGTTTTTTAAAGACACTTTGTAAGTTTTCCTTGTGTTGAGCTGACAGGGGAAGACAGAGCAGTTCTTTGTAGAACTGCCTAAAATTGACACCAAGTGTTGTGGAAGGCTGGAAAACACAACAAAAATTGTGTGTATTGCCATGAAGCAGCAGAGCATTGTAAACAGAGTGAAGGACAGCTTTAGAAAGTGAACTCGTGGAAATATTAATGGATTTAAGAACTTGGCTGTATTTTTATAGAATTAAATTGATTTTTTTGTTTTGCAGAAAGATTCAAACTGGCAATAATGGGTAATAAAATGGCAGTAGTGATGTGGAGAAACACCTGGAATTGTTGTTGCCTGTACTAACAGCAGTGTTCCCTCTGTCCAGCTCTCTACAACTACGATGCCAGGGGACCAGATGAGCTTTCCTTACAGATTGGTGACACCGTGCACATCCTGGAAACTTATGAGGGTAAGATGGCAAAAACTGAATTAAAAACTAGGATTTTTTTTTTTGTGAGGAGTTCCTTTTCTGCTTGTTGACCTTCTCCTGCTATCAAGGGGTGAATTGGGAGTTGAAGCTGGAGGATTTTCTGGGGAAGGAGCATTTTCACCCAGCTGGGTTTGTGTGGATTTGTTGGAGCATCTGCCCCACGATGGAGAAATGAGAGAGGCTTTCTGGGGACCCTTGGGCTGCAGAAGTTTAATGTGAATTTGGAATTCAGCTGGGTGCTGAATGATTTATGATCTCTTTGGAGCTGGTGCCTGGGTTTGTGCTGAGCTCTGAGTTCAGCCTTTCCCAATCCTCTCTTCATGAAACTCTGCAAACATCACCTGTACCAAGATCTTTCCTCCCTGATCCTCGTGCAAGGGAATTTCAGTGCTGAGGTTGATAAATCAACACCATGTGGGAACTGTCACAACATTTTCAGCTCTTAATCCAAGCAAAAGAAAACTTCCATTATGTCCTTGAGTTGAAATTTTGGTGTGCTGCATTTTGGAAAGGTGTGAGAACATAGGACTCAGCAGCGTGTTGAAAATAGTGTGACATTGTTTGTCCTGTGGAAACATTTATTTTAATATATTGATTTAATTTGCTTCTCTAGACATTGATCTTTTGGTTGATCTGGGTGGTTAGTTTTAGTTATTGGCTTAATTGGATTTTTTGAAATATAATATTTACTGAAACAAACAATGCTGTTTCAACAAGACTTGATCATCCCTTGAAAAGTGGAATTTTTGAATTTTGTCATTATTCCTGGGCTGGCCTTTTCTTGGGGCTTTATATATAGATTTAATATATTGATTTATTGCTTTTATATATTGATTTAATTGGCTTCTCTAGACATTGATCTTTTGGTTGATCTGGGTGATAAATTTATTGTAGTTATTGGCCTAATTGGATTTTTAAAAGTATTATAGTTACTGAAACAATGCTATTTTAACAAGAGTTGATCATCACTTGAAAAGTGGAATTTTTGAATTTTCTCATTGTTACTGGGCTGGCCTTTTCTTAGAGCTTTATATACTGATTTAATATATTGATTTAATTGCTTTAATACATTGATCTTTTGGTCAATCTGGGTGATTAGTTTTAGTTATTGGCTTAATTGGATCTTCTGAAATATAACATTTACTGAAACAAACAATGCTATTTCACCAAGAGTCGATTCTCACTTGAAGTGGAATTTTTGAATTTTCTGGCCTTTTCTTGGAGCTCAGTTTGCTGCTGCAGTGCCAAGCCTGACTCTGAGCAAAGCAATCTTTCCACTCTCTGACATTGCATGCTTTAATAAACCCCAATAATGCAAAGATTTGAGATGCAAATGGAGCGATTCAAATATTGCACAGCTTTGTGCTTTTACGTATAAATAGATTTATTTAATGAATGTGGGAGAAACTGAGCAGGGACTGTAAAACCCTCTGGGCTGCTGAAATGCTGAAACCCTCCCCAGTGCTGACTGTTCCCAAACAGGGGGGACACTGGGGATGAGCCACTTTTCCCCTGGACTGGAATAAAGAAAAACCTTCACCCTCTCAGGGCTTGGAGCACATGGCATGATCTCATGGTAAAAAAACCCCAAAATACAAATTCCTCCTCTCCTGATCACTGCTTGCTCATTCCTGACCTGCTGAGATGGGGATTTCGAGGCTGGAACTCTTCTTGTTCACAGCTGCCAGGATTAGGGGATTGTGGGAGTTGTGTCATCTCCTGCTTTCCCTGGATAAAGTTGGTGTGGATTGTGCCCCTGGGAGGTTTTGTACCCTCCACATTTCCAGGTGTGTGCCTGGCTGAGGTGGGAATGGGCCCAGCCAAAGGAGAACCCTCTAATTAAATAATCCTGGGACAGAAAAGTTGGTGGAAGAGTCAGGAAAGCCTTTTTGCTGAGCAGCTGGGAGTTTGCCTTTCCTACCTCTTTTTCCTTTGGGGCTCTGAGCTCTCCCTGGAGCCTGCTCCTCTCCAGGTGAGCACTCCCAGCTCTCCCACGTTTTTTGGGGAGTTGTTCAGAGATGGCTTCCCATGTTTAAGTGACCCTGCCCTCATCTCAGCACCTTCATGGCCAGACCCAGTGCCTCCAGTCTGACCAGTGAGAGCTGCCTGTGCGAGCTGGGCTCCCTGCACAGCTCCAGGCTGGACACCCAGCACCATGGAGGAGCCTGGTTGGACCTGCCTGGCCACAGCAGGAGCTGAGGCAGGAGCAGGAGAGCAGCCAGTTCTCCAAGGCAGGGTTTGGCTGCTCTCTTCTCTGGCTGCCAGACTTCAGGAGGCAGAGCTTCATCCATGGGGAGCTGTATTTGCTGCAGGGTTTTTATCCCACAGGTGCACTGGGATGTCCTGAGGCAGCACAGGAGGTGGGCTGGAAGGAGAAATAAAGATTGCTTGGTCTTTAGTTTGTGCAGTGCATCTGATCAGAGTTGATGTTGTTCAGCAGTTTCAGCTCTAGAACTTCATAATGTTGGTTTATTCATTTAGAGTGGTGGGAATTGAGTTTATCAGGATTGGAATCTGAGCAGGGATTTCAGGCAGTGGAATGAGCACAGGCAGAAATGCTTTGCCTCCTCTGCAGGACTGGGGGTGCTGCTCTCAGCAGCAGTTTGCTCCTCTGGGAGCAGAGGGGATGTGGGATGTGGGGCTGTGGCAGCTCTGTTGGTGCTGGTTACACTCCCAGGGGTTTGGGGTGGCTCTAACCCAGCCCCAAGTGCTGCAGGGAGGAGGTGATGAATCCCTTGGCTTGTGCTGCAGGAGAGCAGAGTGAAAAATCCCATGTGCCCGAGCCTTTAATTTGGATTTCTGGTCCCAGAGTGTGCATAATGAACTTAGAGCATGTGCTGATTTCATGGAACCTTCTCCCTGCTCTCAGGACTGGCACTGCAGTTTTTATTCCACCTCTGCTTGGTGATCTCCTCATCCTCCCCTAGACTGGGATGCTTTGCTGCACAAACCTTTCTTTGCCAGGCTGGAGGGGTGGATGTTGCATCCTCAGTTCTCCAGAAGGGCTCTTTGCTTTTGTATTTTGATATGTAACCCCTAAATTCCAAAGTGTTCCTGTTTCCTGGTGGGATGGCTGACAGCTGAAACCTTGGATTTGTGGAATTTAACTGGGTTTTGAAATGGAAGTAGTCTGTCAGTAAATTTTTGTCAAGTTAATGCTCTAGAGTTGGTTTTGTTTGTGTTGGTGAATTAGCAATTAAAATTAAATACACAGCAATTAAACACATCATGTAAAGCACCATCTCTGACAGGTATCACTCTGATTTTACACCTTCCAGGATGACTTGTTTTATCCAGGAGATTAAGCCTATGGGAAATTGAAATTCAGGTGGGATGTGCAGGGCTGAAGCATGACCAGAAACCCCCTCACAGTGCTGCTGAGCTGGGAGGTGCCATAAATCAACTTTTTAATGTTTTTCCCCTTTTTTCTGCTCTAGGTTGGTACAGGGGTTATACACTACGGAAGAAATCCAAGAAGGTGAGTGCTGCCAGAGTGTGGTCCTCACTTTTCTCTTGGGATGGAGATGGATTTTGGCACTGGGTGTGTGGGTTTGATGGAGCTGCATCCCAGGTGTGCACTGGTGCCTGCTGCTCTGTGTCCTCAGCCTCTGGACAGAGGGGATTTTTCAAGTTAATAAAAACTTATTTTAGCAAGGCCTGGCAGATTTGTGGCGTGTCCAGCTGTGGGGTCCAAAGGAAGGATGTGGAGCTGCTGGAGAGAGGATGAGCAGAGGATGGAGCAGCTCTGCTGGGAGGAAAGGCTGGGAGAACTGGGAATGTTCATCCTGGAGAAGGGAAGGCTCTGGAGTGACCTCACTGTGACCTCCCAGTGCCTGAAGGGGCTGCAGGAAAGATGGAGAGAGGCTTGGGACAAGGGATGGGACAAGAGGGAATGGCTTTAGGCTGAAGGAGGGGGGGGTTAGATGGGATATTGGGCAGGAATTCTCCCCTGGGAGGGTGGGGAGGAGCTGGGCTGGAATTCCCAGAGCAGCTGTGGCTGCCCCTGGATCCCTGGCAGTGCCCAGGCCAGGCTGGAGCCCCTGGCACAGTGGGAGGGGTCCCTGCATGGCAGGGGTGGGAATGGATGGGATTTAAGGTCCTTCCAAGCCAGGCTATTTTAGATTTGTGATCCCATTTTTTGCAGTCACTAAATCTTGATCTGCATCGTTTTTTTTTTTTTGGGCAGTAACTGCTGCACCAAACGTTTCCTCAGTCAAAAGTTCAGACCTTGGTGTTCTGCTTCTGTTAAATTCTGGATTCCTGGAGAAATGCAGCAGAGGGGTGTGGAGCCCAACCTTGGGGATTTTCAGTCCTTGCCTTTGCAGAGAGCAGGAGGCTTCTCCTGCAGTGGAATTTCAGTGGGCACCAAGGGTTGCACTTCCAGCAGCTTTCCTGAAATGAGAAGACAGGAAACCACACAAATACTGGTTGGAGCATCCAGGTTTATTTTTTGAGCCCTTTTACTTTCATAGTAGTAATTAAACAAATTTAAACTTCAGGCTTTGCTGCTTTTTTCACTGCAATGCCATGTTTGCCTCCAGAGGTGTGTTTTTAGTTGTTTCCATGTCTAAAAGTTGGGTGGTTCATCCCACCCATTTCCTTACCAGGCCTGGGTTTTTATTCTATTTTTGTACTTTTTTTTTTTTTTGGGTGTGTGAGCACACTGAATTTCTTACCAACTGTATTTCATGGATGTGCTTTTTTACAGTCTGAGAAGCAATTTGACATTTTTCTTGCCTTAAATTAATTCCATGTGTTGCTGCATTTGTCTGACTGCCACTAAATTTAGTGATCTTTAAATATTTTTTGAACTGGGGTGAAAAATCACATGCCTATGCACTATTTCTCCCAGTGGCTTCCCAAGAATTTCTATTATTGCATTCCCACGTGATCAGAAAACCGAACTCCTACCTTGAAGGGTGAGCTGGTGGAATTTGCTTTATCAGCTTGACTTGGATTATTTTAAAAATATTGTTTTATTTCTGACATCTTGATTAATTTAGAATATTTTTTCAGAGAAGCTGTGAGGTTGCAATAGCATCTTGAAAGGACAGGCAATGCAAAAATTCAATATATATTAAAAAAGTCCCAAACACAACTCTTGTGATGCTCCAGGATGTGACTGGCTCTGCACACCCAGCAGTGTTTTGGCATATTTTAGGTAATAAACACAATATGTGATGTGCAACTGGTTAAATAACACATTTTTTTCCTCTCCAAGGGCATATTCCCAGCCTCCTATATCCATCTCAAGGAAGCAATCGTTGAAGGCAAGGGGTAAGTTGGATTTGGAAAGAACAAAACTCCTTTTTCCTGTTTTATCCCCATCATTCCAGTGCATGATGAGGTGACTTACACTTGTTTCCAGGTGATTTTCTGCCTTACTAAGGAGTTATTTTGTGATTTTCCTGTTCCTTCCCCTGGTGTGTGCAGTAGTTTGAGTTGTGTTTGTTGTTCAGCAGCTCTTCAGATCTTTATGTATCAAATCAGCTTTGCTGGACATGCAGGGAAAAGTCTCTGCCATGAGTATAAAAGTTGAGTTAAAAACCAGGAAAAAACCTCCCCAACCAAATCCCAGAGGAAGAAGGAGGTGGAGTGAAATTAATAAATCATTACCCAGGTATGAAATGGACTGAAACAGGATTAAAATGTTTGATTCCTTTGTGCCTGATTTATTTTTATACTCTGTTAAATATGTAAATGATCAAACTACTAATCATGAGATTGCTGCATAATGACATCTTCCTTGCTGATTGCAAAACTGCCTTTAAGTACCCTGCTTCTGCAATATTCAAAGGTCTGGCTGGTGTTTCTTACCTTCATTTTAAAACAAATCATACAGAAACTTCCTGGTAATGAATTGAATCTTAATTTTTTCATTGCAAGACCAATATTTTGAAGAAAAAAGAGCAATTAAAGAGGACTATGGTGGCATTGTAGGTTGAGCACATCTAGGTTTTTATCTTGGTTGTTTCTTGTAAGATAAATGAGTCAATAATGGATGTTGGAGTGAGGTGTGCATTGATATCCTGGGGAAGTGTAGAAATGAGGAGAGGGTGGGGAAATCTCAAGGGTGTGGAGGGATAGGATAAGAGGGGATGGCCTCAAACTGCAGGGGGACAGGGCTAGGTGGGATTTTGGGCAGGAATTGTTCCCTGGGAGGGTGAGGAGGGGCTGGGCTGGAATTCCCAGAGCAGCTGTGGCTGCCCCTGGATCCCTGGCAGTGCCCCAGGCCAGGCTGGACACTGGGGCTGGGAGCCCCTGGCACAGTGGGAGGTGTTCCTGCCATGGCAGGGGTGGAATGAGGTTATCTTTGATCCCTTCCCACCTAAACCATTCCATGATTCCAGAACCTGAGCACATCAAAATACCTTTTATGTGCTGTGGCTTTACTGGTGTCCAGTGCTTCAATATCCAACAACATTTTATTTTTGCTTATAAATTAATGACAACAAGTGATGCTAATTCCAACCCAGTTCTATTGAGTTCCCTTTGGAAATGAACAGTTCTTCTTTGGGATCAGTCTAGATCAGGTGCTTTAGATCAGAAAGCAGCATAAAAATCTCCCCAGGAGAGGCTGCTGTGTGCAGTGGTGGTGTCACCATCCCTGGAATTGCTCAGGAATTGTGTGGCTGTGGCTTGGGGACGCAGGTTAGTGCTAACCACGTGGTGCTGCTCACACTCTGTGACCTTACAGCTCCTTCCAAACCTTTCCAGTTCTCTCCTTCTTCATTCTCACTGAAGCTGCTGCTTAGTTCAGCCTCTCTTTTTTTTTTAACCCTTCCTCTCCAGGCAGCACGAGACCGTGATCCCCAATGAGCTGCCCCTGATCCAGGAGGTCACCACCACGCTGAGGGAATGGTCCATCATCTGGAGGCAGCTCTATGTGGTAAGGACAGCTCAGGAAAACCTTCACACTGCAAGACTTCTGTAGGAAAAGTGCTGCTGGGGAAGGTGCAGGGAGCAATAGGAAGGAGCTGCTCTTTATGGAGGAACTCGGAATGAATTTCCCCTTCTCTGGTTGTTCAGTGCTGGAAATCCATGTGGCATCATCTCTGTTAAAGCCTAAATCTCTGTGGGTTTTTGTGCTTGTTAAAACACAAAATCTCCTGTCTCTTTTCTCAAATCTCTTTATTTTCTTGTGCAGAATCTGTTTGTTTTTTTTCTGAGTGTTACCTTGATATAGCAATAATTTGTGGAGCGGTTACAATCCTTTTTTCATGTAGGTTCTGTTACAGAAAGTATGTTTGATTTTTAAGGTGTGTACAGATTTGGAGTAATTTAATATGTAGTTTTATTAAATAAATTAAAGAAATGGTTTTGAGGCTGTTTCTTAAGGCACTTACTCTGTTATGAAATAATTTAGTATTTAATGTTGAATTTTTGGGTGTAAACTGAAAGCTTTGTAAAATTATCAGTGTAGGCCTTTAACCTCTTAATATTCCTTTACATAAAGTTGATCCCAAATTTTGACACCTTAACTTGCATACTTATTTTGATATGCCAAGGTTTCAACCACTTAAGAATATATCCACAGAAATTTGTAGTGATAATTACTGATACTCTCTCAGAGGGGAAGAGACAAAAACAGAGGTGCAAGTGCACATGAATAAGATCAAGAGTTCTCATTGTGCAAGGTCACTGTAACAAGATAATGGGAGCACAAAATTCCTTTATTTAAGGGAGGGTTTAATGCAGTCTGTTTCCCATAAATATGTTTGAAATCTTGTATCATAAAAGTGCAAGCTGTGTAATGAAGACACCGAGTGGTAATGAAGATGTTTGTGCTGACTAATGTGGCTTTTAATCACACCCATGAAAATAAAGATTAGGAGTAAGAGTGTAATGGAAATGATGTAGTGTGGCAATATAGAAGATGAAGGATAATATCTTCTATGAAAAGAAACAGATTATGTATTGAAGAGAGAGCTTGAAGGAGCTGGAATAGTGGGGAGTGTGTGTGGTGAGGGGCAGGGAAGGAGCAGAATCTCAGGAGGACACTGGGAACAGCTTTGCCCTTGGTTCCAAGTGCTGTGGAATCCCAGACTGGGTTGGGTTGGAGGGATGTTAAAGCTCATCCCATTCCACCCCCTGCCATGGGCAGGGACATATTCCACTATCCCAGGGTGCTCCAACCCCATCCAGCCTGGCCTTGGACACTGCCAGGGTGAGAAATGGGGCTGGGGCTTGGAGCAGCCTGGGATTGTGGAGTTTGTCCCTGCCCATGTCAGGGATGGGACTGGGTGGGATTTAAGGTCCCTTCAACCCAACCCAGTCTGGGATTCCACAGCACTTGGAACCAAGGGCAAAGCTGTTCCCAGTGTACTCCTGAGATTCTGCTCCTCCTCTTTTATTTCTGCTCCTTCCCTGCTCCTCTCCACACAAACTCCCTGCTGTTCCAGCTCCTTCAAGCTGTCTCTTTAATACATAAATCTGTTTTGTCATAGAAGATATTATACATACTTAAATTGTATGTACAATGCTTTAGTGCTTTGTTGATAATTTTGAATCCAGGCAGTCAAGGGAGGTTGGGTTTTCTGGAGGTAGCTGGGCAATCTGCAGACTTGAGGGATGTTCCATGCCGTCCCCATCTTGCATATCAAAACCCATTAAATGGCCACATTTCTGCCTTGATTCAGTTTGTAATTTGTGTTTGAGTCTTGAATGGATGTTCAGTTTTTGTTTGCAGAGAGCAGGGGATGTGGAATGTTTCCCATCTCTCTGGTTTATGATTGCCTGCAGCCTCGAAAATCAGGAACTTCTTCCCCATTTGGATTTGTCTGTATTTAGCTCCCAGCAATATGGGCCTGTTGTGTCTTTCTCTGCTACATTAAAGAGCTTTTAATAATGGGTATTTTCTCTCTGGGAAGGTTCTCCCACTATAATCAAGACAGCTTTTGGATAATCTGAACAGACTGAAGTCTTTAAGTTTCACAGTTAGATATCCTTTTCCCAAAGTCTTGGAGTCATTATGTTCTTTTCCTGCATCTTCTGCAGTTTTTTTTTAAGTGGAGAATTTTATTATAATTATTGAATTAATCCTGGCTTAGCTGAGTGTTGCCAAGGCAAGTTTGTATATGCTGCAGGCAGTATTTAATATCCACAGTTCCAGGCTTTATGAACAGTTGAGGTATTTAACTTGCTATCAAGTTTAGG
This sequence comes from Sitta europaea, assembly GCA_013400255.1. Classification (NCBI taxonomy): domain Eukaryota; kingdom Metazoa; phylum Chordata; class Aves; order Passeriformes; family Sittidae; genus Sitta; species Sitta europaea. The sequence goes on from VXBS01003418.1 coordinate 701,065, forward strand.
TCTTTCCTGGTGTTTCACTGCCCTTTAAAAGTTACCTGTGGACTTGTGTGGCACTGATGTGCACAGTGAGGGATTTTCAAGTGCTATTGTGGGGGTTTAACCAGGGAGAGAAAGGATTCTCCCATCTGTTGCAGAACTCGAGCCTCTTGCTGTTCAAATGCACCATTTTCAATCCTGTTCTGCTCAGTGCAGAGGGTCCTGGAATAAAGCTACCCTGGGAATCAACAAAAGGACATTTTCCCCTTGGATGCCTGAAAACAGCATGACCCAGGTTTTAAGCTAACATAAACCCAAGCATTTACACCTATTTAACTCCTTAAAGCTGAGTGCAGCACTCTGAATATTCAGCGTTCTGTGCTGGAGGAAGTCAGGCTCCTGTTTCAGGCCTGCTGTAGGCTTACCCTTTGAATTCCTATTTATAATTACAATTTATCCTGTGTATTCCTAACCTTCCAAGCCCATTTCTCCCCCTTTTTCCCCCACCACAGCAGGACAACAGGGACATGTTCCGCAGCGTCCGGCACATGATTTACGACCTGATCGAGTGGAGATCCCAAATCCTCTCGGGGACCCTGCCCCAGGACGAGCTCAAGGAGCTGAAAAAGAAAGTGACTGCCAAAATTGATTATGGCAACAGGTTTGTGACCAGGTTTTTCTGCCTGAAATCAGATCACCCTGTGTAAAGCACATCAGCTGTCAGCGAATTCCTGGAGGGTTTGTGTTTTTTTTTTCCTGTAGTTGTGGATGAGATGTTTGTATATTCACACTTCTGCTACAGCAAGATAAAGATTGAAGTTGAGGCAGCATCTTTAAAGTATAATATGTAAAATGGAATCCATCTCTCTCTCCTGATGGTATCATCAATTTGAGGATGGGATGAAGCTGTAATTTTTTAAGGCCAATTCAAAAGTATTGCCTGCCTTGAAAATAGAATTTTCAACTCCACTCGCTTCTGTGGCACAAACAGTTGTCACCAGCTGCCTGTGCCCTGGAGTCACTCAGCTGTAATGTGATGTTGAAGGATTTGGCTCAGAAGCCCCATTTAACTCTTGGTTCCTCTCCTGCCACAGCATCCAGCTGGTAGCACAAGATGAACAGGGAGGTTTCAGAAAAGAAAGGAGCTTTTTAGCACGAGAGAGTGCAAGTTGGGCAGGAAATACTGACCCAAAAAGCAGTGCAGGTTGCATGTGTTGGATGTTTTAGTGGTTCAGATGTGTTGTCTCTCCAGATGGTTGGCTGGGTTTAAAGGCAATTTTTGTAAACAAAAGTTTAAGGTTATCACTTGTCTATACAATTATGATTTTGCATTTTGGTCAAAAATGAGAAATCAGCTCTTCCTCTTCATCATTTGAAGCTGTGTTTTGAATACTGAGAGACAGCATTGTAGTGCTGCCTTCAGTCCTGCCCTTTATCTGGGATTCTCTTGTCCTGCACTCCTGGGGAGTGAAAAACTTTGCACCAACCCAGTCTTTAAACGCCTTGTAATGCAAATATCTCATCACGTTTCATCTATTTTTGTTTAATTCCTTAAGAACTGCTCAATTTGCAGTATTTCTGCTCATCTACTTTATCAGCAAAAGCTATGATTAAAAAAAATTAAAATAATCAGTAACAGCATTCAGTCAGTAATTATCATTTGTAATCTGAAATATGGACAGTGGTACCTCTGCAGACAATTAACCAGATGTTGCTGGGATTATTTGTTTGGCTACTGGATTTCACCATCTGCCCTTGGAGTTGGTAAAAGTTGCTCTGAATAACCTCCAGATGCTCAGCCTTCAAATCCAGTGGAACATCTTGTGCTGTGCTTTGTGTTTGCAACGTTCTGATGGACTAATTAAGTGATCAGGAGGTTCTCTGGGGAGTGCAGGAGGGAGGTGAATGGGAACTTGTGAGTAAATCCTCACCCCCAAAAGATAACATATGTTCCTAATAAAACCCTACTTGTGCCTAAAAGGAGCATGAATGGGGATTTTAGGATCCAGACAGAATGAATTCATTATCTGCTTTATAAATGCTGGGTGATCTTTGAGCTCCCAACCCAAATAATTCTAAGTGTTTTCTGTCCTAATCAGATCCTAACTTCTCCTGACTTGTGAAACTGATTTGTAAATAAATTCTTTCCTTCCATAAATACAGACAGAAGTTTCACAGCATATTGTCAGAATAACTGAGGAAGCAAAAATGGCCTTAGGAATCTGTATTTTTAATATCTTTCTGAAATTGGGTCAGGTAATTTTGTTGTGAAAACGCCTGTTTTTTTTGTTCAGTTGCAAATATCTGTAACTGGGACACTTAGGAAAAAAAATTCAGTTTTTTCCCAAGCATCATTTGCAAGTTAAAGGCTAAAACAAAGGAATTGAATCAAAGGAGAGTTTGCTTCACCTCCTTTGACAGCCTGTGCAAACATTGGTGTGTTGGAGTCTGGGTTAGGAGACTTTTCCCTGAATTTCTGAGCTTTTCCCCTGGCCCTGGCAGTTTCTGCCATGGAAGGACTCTGACATTTCCAGTGCTCTGTGGGTGTTTCTCCTGCTGTGGCTGCTGGCCAGGGAACAGCAGCAGGGAGGAAGAAAACAACTTTGGCTTTTCTGTTTGCTTTCAGTGACAAAACCATTTTCTCACCAGAAATTTCATCTTGGGAGTGAGATGTTCTGGGGATGCTGGAGAGTTTTGTGGTGGCTGGGTCCAGCTCCAGAACAGAGCTTAAAAATCTGCTGCCTCCACTCTGCAGCTTGAGTGGTCTTTGTCTGCCCTGCAATTAATGCAGTGCAGTTAATTGGAGTGGTTTGGGTGTGGACACCACTCAAGGCTTTAACTCTTCCAAGTGTAGGGGGGTGAGGAGGAATCCTCCAAGTCCATGGAATTTTCTTTGTGAGCCACAGCTCCAGTTTCCAAGGCCTTGCAGGTTATGCCCTGAGGGAATTTACTTTGAGATAAACCATGAACCCTTGTGTGACTTAGCAGACACAGCAAATTTGATTTAAACTCGTTGATCAAACATATTTCAGCTCTCAAGTTAGAGCAGCTGCCCTGGGAGAGCTGAGCAGGAGTTAGAAGGAAATAGGGACACATTTATTGGGGTGGAGGTCACAAGGGCAATCTTAGGGAAAGGACCTGATTTTTTAACCCCTGGTACTGCTGCCAGCACTGTGGAAAATGTGGAGAAATGGGAAAAGTTTTTCCCGAGCCTGGATTTGATGGCAGAAGGTAATTATGGATGTTCACACCCTGCTGACAGAGATCTGGCTTCTGCTTTAGCAAAAGGAAACAACTTCTGCCTAGTCTCATGGGGTGTGGGTAAAACATGAATTTGGAGTGGGAGACATGAGCTGTGTGTGGTGGGACTTGGTTGTTCAGACTTGGATAAATCAGAGGAGGAGACCAAGTCTCTCTGGCAAATTTATTTGTTTAAGAAATTGCTTCCCCAGCTGTTGTGCTGTTTCATTTCTATTGTTTCATTTTCATCCATTCTCCCTGTGCTGTCTGAATAAGTGACTTGGCTCTCCAGGCTTGGTGACATGTTAAATTGCATTATGATGTCTCAAATAATTTCTTTTCCATCACGTGTCAGGTGTGCATGTTGAACACTTGACAGGTGGTTTTTAGACATTCCTTTGAGCACTGTTAATCCACAACCACTTCTTCTGTTTTGTTTAGAATTCTGGATTTAGATCTGGTGGTTAGAGATGAAGATGGCAACATTTTGGACCCAGAGCAGACCAGCACCATCAGCCTTTTCAGAGCACATGAAATTGCTTCCAAGCAAGTGGAAGAGAGGCTACAGGAGGAAAAAGTAAGAGGCTCTGTGGCTTTTCCCTGTGAAACTCAAGGCTGTAAACTAATTGGATGACTGTTATTTTTAGCATTGGTAATGAGGGATTTGATGAGTTTATGAAGAATTATCAGGCTTAAACGTTTTGTACGAATTTTTATGTCTTAGGCTGTTTTTTTCCATCCTTTTTAAAGGGTTTAGTAGAATTTATGGTTCAGGCCTGTATAAATAAATCAGCTGCATTTGCAGGTTAATATGCAGTTGTGAATGTGAGGGTTTTGTAAGTTGGGTTGTCTTCGGAGTTTATATTTGAGAATTGCAAAGAATAAAATCATTCTTGTGTAGTTTCTTTATGGCAATCCTACAAACTTGCTGAAATAAAAGGGGTAAATTTAAAGCCCTTCTCAGTCTTGAATTGTCAGCACCTTTGCAGTTCAAACCCCTCACTTTTAAAAGGAAGAACTTTTCTGTTTCTTTTTCTGTTGTGTGTTCCTGGATTTTTTTTCAGGTATATTTGAGGCTCTATATTTTTTCCATTTGTCTCTCTCTACTTAATAAGTGAAGACATCTTTTCTCTTCTTTTTTTTTTAAACTTTTTTCTTATGGTGTGGCACTTCAAGACAGATCCAGAAAATGCTGTCTGTCATTAGACTGAACAGAGAAAAGATCACAGGAGCAGACACTCAATGGAAACCTCTTTCTCTTCTTTCTGGAAGGTTTTAAGAAAGTCTTATAGCAGATGGATGTCTGTTAGGCTCAATTAAATGTATTTTGTTCTCGAATTCCAGTCTCAGAAGCAGAACATGGATATCAACAGACAAGCCAAGTTTGCTGCCACTCCTTCATTTGCTTTATTTGTAAATTTAAAAAATGTCGTGTGTAAAATAGGAGAAGATGCTGAAGTCCTGATGTCTCTGTATGACCCACTGGAATCCAAATTTATCAGGTTGGTGCCATTTTTATCTGTGCTTGCCCTCAGGGATGGTATGAGGGAGTTTTGGGGCTTGGCAAAGTCAAATTTCTGTGGAAGGCAGAGGCAGGTCCCTTGGCTTGGGGCACGTTTCAGGGTCGTGCTGTGCTTGTGGTTCCCCAAGAGCAGATGGAAATTCTGAGGTGAACACACCTGCAAGGGCTGTGCCCTTGCTGAGCTGCAGAATTCCCACACTTGGTTGCTGAGGAATTGCTTTCTTTATAAAAATTGTGTGCACTAAGGGAAATATCAGCTCTCTGCTCAATATTTGTTTCCTTAGGATAAGGAAATTGGCTTGAAAAGTCTCCTGTAAATTCTGAAGTGGATTTTATCTGCTTATGTTAAAGGGCATTCAGTAATAGGATATGGGGGAATGACTTTAAGCTGAGAGTAGATTTAGATGGGATATTAGGAAGAAATCTTTTCCTGGGAGGGTGGTGAGGCTCTGGCGTGGCTTTCCCAGAGGGGCTGTGGATTCCCAATCCCTGGCAGTGTCCCAGGCCAGGCTGGAGAGGCTTGGAGCCCCCTGGGACAGTGGAAGGTGTCCCTGCCATAGCAGGGGGTGAATGAGATGATCTTTATAATCCCTTCCAGCCCAAAGCATTCTGTGGTTCTGTTGCTCTATGATTTAAACAAAAAGTCTTCAAACCATTGTTCTTTTCAGTGAGAACTACCTGGTGAGGTGGTCGAGCTGTGGCCTCCCCAAGGACATCGACAGACTGCACAACCTGCGCGCCGTGTTCACCGTGAGTGTGCCCTGCCCAGGGCCTGGGGGTGCCAGCCTGGGGCACCTCTGCAGGGGGAAAAGCAGCTGGAGAGGGGCTTGGGACAGCACTCAGGGAATGGCTCTCCCTGCCAGAGGGCAGGCTTAGATGGGATAGTGGGAAGGAATTGTTCCCTGGAGGGTGGGCAGGCCCTGGCACAGGGTGCCCAGAGCAGGTGTGCCTGCCCCTGGATCCCTGGAAGTGTCCCAGGCCAGTCTGGAGCAGCCTGGGATGGTGGAAGGTGTCCCTGTTCATTGCTAGGACTGGAACAAGGTGGTTTTTTAAGGTCCTTTCCAACCCAAACCATTCTGTGCTGCTGAAAGCCCTCATGAGACATTTCTCCTAAGTGACTGCTAAATATTCTCAACACCTGGGAAAAAGCCAAATTGTATTTTTGAGCTTTTAACTTATTAGAAATGGTTTGGCCTCTTAAGGAATTAATTCACACAGAACTCCAGTAAGATAAATACTGTTTTCCAAAAAGTTTAAATAAAAAGAAGTTTAAATACTGTTACAAAAGCTGCTCTACTCTGAGAGCACTTCTTTTCACAGCAAAGGCAAATTCTGAGCAGCAAACCCTCTGCCTGCTGAAGTGGGACTTAAAATTCAGCTATTAGAAAGCAACCTGATGTTACTACTGTTTGCAGGACCTGGGCAGCAAGGACCTGAAAAGGGAGAAGATCAGCTTTGTGTGTCAGATCGTGCGCGTGGGCAGGATGGAGCTGCGGGACAACAACACCAGGAAGCTGACCTCGGGGCTGCGCAGACCCTTCGGGGTGGCAGGTACCTCTGGGCTGGGGCTCTGCATCCCCTGGGCACTCCTTCCATGGAGACTGGCTGGTGGAGCTGCTGTGGGGTTGTACAAACCCAGAGCTGGTCCAGATCCCAGCAGGCTGGTTGCTGTGTGAATCTGGGGTTTGTGTTAGCCGGGATGCCAAAGCTCGTTTGTGTCGTGTCATTCCATGGACAGTTGTGAAATTCCCCAGTTGAGAATTCTGAGTCACTGCTGCTTCAATTCCCCAGGGGGTCCCTCTTCCCACGTTGCTGGGTTCATTCCTTGCCCTTGGTTTGTCTTTGCAGTGATGGATGTTACTGACATCATTAACGGGAAGGTGGATGATGAGGACAAGCAGCACTTCATCCCATTCCAGCCGTAAGTAGGGAGCAAAAACAAGCAGGAGTGAGAAAGCCCAAGACTGTAACTTTGATTTTGAAAAAATAGCTAACATTTTAAGTTAATTTATTTCCATGGGATGTTTTCTCCTGAGTAATATTGCTAATATATCTTCCCTGATAATTTGCCATTAGCTGCACTGGTGATATCCCCAGAAATTTTTGGGTTTTTTGAGTTTAAAGCATGTGTTCCCAGTTTTGCAGCCTTGTTTTCTTTTTGTTTAATGATGTCAGGGGGAGAATGTGTAAGAGGTGAACTGCTTAAAGTGAGTTCTGCTGGTTTAGCTCTGCCTGAGATCAGTAGAGATCACATTCCATCCCTAGATCCTAAGTTTTTACTTCATGAAGTGAGGAAAGGTAGAAGGGATAAGGCAAATAAATTGACATGAAATATGGAGGTTTAGTTTTCCCATTGTGGGAAATGCTGGGCTGCCATCTGTTCCAAAAGGCAAAACATAGTTATGGGAGCTAAATTTCTTGATTAATACATTAATGGATATTCAGATGGGCTTTTAATAATATTTAAAGAAAAGCTTGACATGATAAAATCTGAAATTAACTTTGTTTTGAGAAATAGGCATAGTTCAGGAAGCCCTTGTGGTTTGAAGGTGTAGGGCTGGTGAGAGGACTGCAAGGTGGGCAGGTCCTGCAGGGATAGGGGTTGTTAATGACAAAATCTAAGTGCAGTTCCATTTTTCAAGGGAAATGGCATTTGGGGAAGAGAAGGATACGTTTATTGTGTGGTAAACAACAGCAAAGTTGTTTTTCAGCCAGTGTGGCAGTAGGCAATGAAAATGAACCTTTCAAAGGGGGTGCTAATGGAACATCCAGTTTTCTGCTCCATTAGCACTGATTCATTTTTCCTGTTACATATACACAGAGCTTTATAAAGATGCACAATGCAATTTTTCTTTTTCCCTTGCAATAAATGAAAACATTCTCCTGAAAACGTCTATCCCAAAGGATATGAATAAGGTGGAAACAAACACAGGGTTATTTCCAACGTAGACTTGGGCTGTGTATATGAGGCACATTTTTCTCCTCATCCCATGCTTTGTTTCTGTTGTACCACATGCAATTCTGTTTTCATATCTTTGTTTGTATTCATTCACTGGCCACCAGCACAGTGGCTGTCAAAAGCACTTGGCAAGATTTACTTCAGTGCCACCTAATGCTGCTGTTTATTTATTGTCCCCATCTTCTCATTTGTTCGAGTTTGGGTTGTCTGCTCTTCTCCTCCTTTTCCCTGTGAGATTGATGGGAGCTTTTCCTTCAGGCACTCCACCTGTGCCATGACAGAGGTGACCCTGGAGGTGTTGCAGGGCCAGTCTGCTGTAAATACATCTATAAACGTATCTATAATTCAATATTTATACCAAAGAGAGCTGCCTGTGTGGGTTTTCAGTGCTTAACTGGGTGTCCCCCTGCTCTCCCTGAGGGCTGTCCCTGTCCCTGAGGGAGCAGAGCCCTCACAGGCGTGCTGGACTCTGTGGTAGATCAGCGTTCTTCTGATTAATGATCTCCCTCTGTCTTTCTTGTTACCTTTCCTGTCCTTTGTCCTGCGTTGACTAATAAATACTCTTTGTCACAACTGTGATACGATCTTTTGTGTTCCCTTGTCACTGTGACTTCTGGTTTTCTGTGCCCCTTTGTCTCCTGGTGTTGGTCGTCATGTGCATCCTCCAGGCTAGCGTTGGATGACGCCATTCGACACAAGCAGCTGAACATATCATCCCGTTTTTCACCCAGGGTGGCAGGGGAGAATGATTTCCTGCAGACTGTTATAAACAAAGTGATTGCTGCTAAAGAAGTCAACCACAAGGGGCAGGGTAGGTACTGCTTGATTTGCTTCGTGGGGACGGTGGGTTTAGTTTTGGAAGCCAAGGAATTGTCTGTACGGTTCCTTCCTCCCTTCCCCTTCCCTCAGGGCTCAGCCTGCTCTTCCCCCTTGCCCAGAATTTTCCCCCTGCCCAGTGTGGGCTCTGTGTGTTGGAGCATTGTTCAGCTCTTGGGTGTCTCTGGAGAGGGTCCAGGGCAGGCCACAGAGATCTGATGGAGGGTCTGAACATCTCTGATGAGCAGAGACTGAGGGAGCTGGGCCTGCTCCCTCTGGGGAGGAGGAGACTGAGGGAATCTCATTTTTCCATTATTTTCTCATATAAATACATCCAGAGGATGTCAGAGGACGGGGCCAGACTCTTTTCAGTGGTTCCCTGTGACAGGATGAGGAGCAGTGGCCATAACCAAAACACAAGTTCCACCTCACCATGAGGAAGAACATTCCTTGGAGGGTGGCAGAGCTCTGGAACAGCTCTGGAGGGTGTGGAGTTTCCCTTTCTGCAGGCATTCCCAACCCACCTGAACACATTCCTGTGTCACTGCTCCCCTTGGCAGCACTGCATGATCTCCAGGGGTCCCTTCCAACCCCACCTCTCCCATGACTGATTCTCTGCTGGAGGTGATGACTCAAGGACTCACCCCTTGTGTCCTTGAGCTGTGGATTTTTGCCTCTCCATGCTGCAGGAAGGGATATTCCCTTCCTTCTCTTCCTTCCCCTTATTTTTCCACCCTGCAGCTGAATTGGCAGCATTTTGCTCCATCCCCAGGAGACCTGAGCTTGTGGGAGGTGAGGAGGGAGCCAGAGCCAGGCAACCCCTCTGAAACCTGCCCTGGTACCTCCTCCAGGGCACTGCTCTGGGTTCATTTATTTATGGGATCTCCTGATCATGATGTGTCTGTGCCCAGTTATTCCTCTCCTGGCTTCAATATTTCTGGGAATTCTGGTTTAATGTGAAGTTATGCTGATTAATACAGAGTTTCCACCAGACACTCTGAATATCTGTATCCTCTCCACCTCTGACCAAACCCCAGGAAAACCACACACTTTTCCCTGATTTTTGCACTAATTAATAGCAAACAAAGTTCTACATAAACCTTATTTTGAAACTCTCCTTTAGCTAAGGAGAAGAAGTTTTCTCTGCTTCCCCTCCTTGTTTTCACCTGTGGCCAGTGTGTTTCCAACAGGAGGAACCATTTCAGAGTCTTTGATTCATTCCAGATTCTTTCCCTCAAAAAGAGAGCCCAGGCAAAAAGAAAAAAAAAGGATTCAGAGTTGTTCCTTAGCCAGTCAGTGCAGGTACAGTTGCAGCTCAGTTGGAATAGCAGCTGCCAGAACCATCCCTGGCAACCAGTCAGCCCAGAAACTCTGACAGAGATCCTGGAAAAGACAGGCTACACAAAATGAATGTAGTTAATTCTCTAACAGGGGAACCCACAATTTATTTCACGGGTGAATATTTTTGGGGTGTTTTTCATAGCTGTTAATTTTAGGATTTTCTTCTGCAAACTGCTGCTGTGATTATTTCGTGTTTAGACTTGATTGCCAGCCACTTCACCAAGTGGAAGACTTCTTTGGGTTGGGTTTCTTTTTTATTTTTATGTTCTTTTTTTTTTCACTTTGGCATCTTTCTTTTTCCTGTAACAAACGTGCCTGATGTTAGTTGGCAAGCAGCAGCTTTTGAGTGGCTTCTTGTGCTGCTGAGCAGGAAAATATCAGCTGTGTGAAGCTGATGCTGTAGATTTGTGTGCTCAGAGCAGTAAAAAAACTTATGGGGGTGGTGATCACCCAGTTTGGGGTGTGGATCTGTTGGTATTGCTTGCTTGGAATCATTGGGTTTTTCCATACAAATCATCCTTGCTCCTACTCTTTTTTTCCCCATGGAAGATAAACATTTCATTACAAAGAACATGGAGCATAATCAGAAATAATTCAGTGTGCTGTACTCATGTTTTTGTGTGAAGTGATGAGATCTTTTGGAGTGGTTTAAAATATTTTGTGGGTTTTTTTTAGTAAAGGAAGATCTTAATAAGCCTTAATTATTTTAAAAGTTTTACATTTTTCACTTTGTAAAGAGAAATCTGTAGCATCTGAGAATCAACCCCAGCAGTTTTGTAATTTTGGTTTTTTTGGCACAACAGGTCTGTGGGTGACTTTGAAACTTCTTCCAGGAGATATCCATCAGATTAGGAAAGAGTTTCCACACTTAGTGGATAGGTCAACAGCAGTGGCTCGGAAAATGGGCTTTCCTGAGATTATCATGCCTGGTAAGGCTCTAATTAATGCTGCTTTGTTATATTTTAACCTGCTTTAAATGTTTGTGCATGGAAGGTTTTGGAGGGGAAGAAATTATTAAAGATGAATTTAAGGTGTGACATGCATTTAAAAAAAAGGATCATCAAAAGATGTTGTCTCGTTGAAAATAAACGTAAAATATTTTGGTGATGCTGCATTAATAAATAAAGCTCCCACCTCTGTTGAGAAGACAGGAAATCCCAGTGAGAGCAGAAATTCTCCTTTTTTTTCCCCAGTTAAAACGAATGTACACAAAGTACACACTTTGTATTATCCCCACAGCAAGGGCATTTGTAAAACTTCTCTCCTGTGCTGAATCCAAAGCAGATTTTTGAGGCACAGGCTTGATTCAGAGATAGCAGCTCTCTCAGGCTTTGTACCACATTTGGATAATGCCTTTGAAAGAGAGCCACATCATCTTTTCTGAAATACATATATTCTGTGCATGTTCAGGTGTTTACAAAGAAAACACCAAACCCCATAAAACCCAACCCAAAAACGTGGTGCCTCTCAAAATAAAAACTGTCACGAGCAAGAGCAGAACCTGCCTTGTCCTTGGCAGGTTGATGGGCTCTGGAGGATCCCTGAGATGTTTCCAGAGCCCATCCCTGGGGCTGCTGACAGATGTCTGTCAGATGTTTCACAGTCTCTTGACAAGGGTGAGTGCCTCAGCACCTTGTTTGCATCCTGGGTTGGCTCCTGAAATTGCTGGAAATCCCTCGTTTCCCCAGCTCCTTTTCAAAGTTTCAGTTGAATTAGGGTGGAGCTGAGGAGCATTTTAAGTCATAAATCTAAATAAAGCCCTCCCCAAGCCGGCAAAAACATCAAACCTCTCCCTGCTGTAACAAATTAGAGACCTCTTGTAGGCTGTTAAAATATTTTAAATTGCAAAATACCTTTGCGTGGGATAAACGACTGTGTCGAAACATTTCCTTTCGAGCGAATACTGAAAGCAGTTGTGTAAAAATAAAATAATGGCTGTGTGGTGTTTTCCATGTTTTGCCATTGTTTCTGTGTGCCCTTGGCTTGCCAGATTTTGGGGTTTGCTGTGAGAATCGTGGGTGATTCTGTGCTTTGCTCACCCGTGCAGGGGACGTTCGCAATGACATCTACGTCACCTTGGTGCAGGGAGATTTTGACAAAGGCAGTAAAACCACAGCAAAGAACGTGGAAGTCACAGTGTCTGTTTATGATGAAGATGGCAAGAGATTAGAGGTATTAAAGTATTTAATGTCTGGGGGCTTTTTGATTTTTTGATACATATCACGTTAAGCCTTTTCAACAGCTGTATTTGTCAGCTTAAGGTCCCAGTTTTTTTATTTTCAACCAAACTTTTGTCATCATTAAATGCATCTTGCCTTATCAATGTATGCATTTTGATACCACTTTCATGAGGAACATTCTCTTATTCTGACCTACTTCCCTGATTTATTTGTTGTTTATTTATTAACTGAAAAAGTGGAGTTTAAGTGAATTAAACACTTCCCCTTCTGTTGGTTTTTGCAGAGTGTTATTTTTCCTGGTGCTGGTGATGAAGCTATCTCAGAGTACAAGTCAGTGATCTATTACCAAGTAAAGCAGCCTCGCTGGTTTGAGACTGTAAAGGTATTTAAACTGTTGAAATAGCATCTTTGGGTGTTAATGTGCCATTAATACAGCTTTCAGTGGGAAACAGAACTGGAGAAGTGCTGTTCAGCAGGACAAGGAAAGCTCAGCTAAGAAAGGCTTTGACTTTCATTGCATATTGAATTTTATTTCAGCCATTGCTCAGCATGACTGTGGTGGGGCAACTCCAGCATCTCTTCAGGAATGGTTTGTTCTCTTTCCATGCAGCTGACCTAGAGGAGAGCAGGATATTAAGGCTTAAACACATTTGCCATAGTGTTGGACTCATCACTGTTTGGGGAGCTGGTTGTGCTTTAAGCCTGCTCGTTTTGCTGGGGTAATAATAACCTTTCCACTGCAGAGCCTGGAGGTTGCAGAGGAGGCTGATGGTGGAATCCATTCAGTCTGTGAGCAGTGGAGCAGGGGCTGTGTGCTCACAGGGGCCGTGGAGCTGCCCCCACACCAGAATCTTCCCTTGTTGTGCCCATAGACAGAAAGGAGCTGCTGGGCATGGCTGTGCTGCTGGGATTGCCACTCAGTGATGGCTTGGAAGTGCTGGGAGGGCTCTGGGTGGGGTTGGGGGAGGCTGAGGGTGCTGCCCTGACCCTTTCCTTCCCTCCCTGTGCCAGGTTGCAATCCCCATCGAGGACGTGAACCGCAGCCACCTGAGGTTCACCTTCCGCCACAGATCCTCCCAGGACTGTGAGTACCCCAGCCTGGCAATTCCTGCAGCAGGGCTGCCATTCCCACATTCCCAATCCAACTGATCACTGCCACAGTGGGTTAGCTTGACCAGCATCTTGGCTGGTTTTGAGATTGGCATCTCATTGGATCACTTGGGAAGTGCAGGATTAAATTAGTGATGTTTTACTTTGTGTCATCTCTCAGCTCCTTTTTCACTGTACATCTTCCTCTCTCTTACCTATCCTGATCAAGTTTTTCCTTCCCTGCCCAGCTTTTCCTCCCAAGGGAATAAATGGAATTTTTTAATGGAGTAAAGCTTTCCATTAGTTACTCAGAGGGTTGAAGTATTCTTTATCTTAGAGGTGGGAAGTAGAAAAGATCTTCAGCAAATGGGAATGTGAAAGTTTACAGTTGGCTTAGCATCAGTAATTGAAGATTTTAGGATTAAGAACATTAATAAAATAATCTAGAGAATGATACTTTTTAAGGAAAGCAATGTTCCAAAAGTGTGTCATTATTATCAGAATTATGATTGTGTGCTACAAATTATTAGAGTCAAATGTTCTTAAGATGACTCAAATATTTAGGTTGGCTACAGCCTATATATTTAAGAGGCCATTCCTAAATATTAAAAAGAGCCCCTTTCAGGGCTTTCTCCCAGGCTCCTTGGGCTGTCTCAAGGTGATGACACTTTCCTTCTGGCTTTACTTCCCAACTTCCTTTGTGAACTTCCCTTCATCTGTTGCTTTGTTTTTTTTAAACTTTTGCCAACAGATTTGAGCAAGAACAAACTGAATGCATTTTCTAGTTCCTGTTGGCTGCAGAATGGGTCAGCTTTTAAAAAACTGAGGCACTTCATCTGCAATTATGGATCCAGTTTCTGTTTTGTTCCCCCTCCAAATGTCTGTCCTCAGGGCTCTGTGCTCTGATGAGATCCTCAGTGCTGGTGTTTAATCTTTATTCCAGCTCCCAAACACTGCCATTTTTCTAAAAACCTGGGCTTTCTCAATGCATCACATTTCTGTTTTGTTTTTAAAATTTGCCTTTATAAAGCTTCCCGAAAAGAACAGACAGAATATGGAAATATGAAGCATCTGGTTACTGTTGATGTGTTCATTTGCTTTTTTTATTTTTTTGGTTCTGTCTTGCTTTTACAACACTTCCCCAGTTTTTTGTACACTGAATTTACATGAGAGTCCTTGCTGTGGTCACTCTCTGACAGGTTTGTGAGATTTAGGTGTTCTGACTGTAGAAGTAATTATGTGATGATTTGTCTTTTTTTTTTTTGGTAACAGCCAAAGATAAATCTGAGAAAATATTTGCTCTGGCATTTGTGAAGCTCATGAGATATGATGGGACAACTCTGAGAGATGGAGAGCACGACCTGATCGTTTACAAGGTAGAGTTTTCACTTCCCAGCAGGGAAGCTCCACTGATTGACTTCTGGGGAATTCTGTTCCAGAATCACCCTGGAAAATGTGTTTTGAACTCTTCTGTTAAATCAAACTAAGCAGCAAGTCCTGAGCAGTTGGTTTATATGGGAGATTGAGTGTTAAACCTTTAATGTGTTTTAATTTCAAAGGCATTTCTTGAGTTTTTTGGGGGTTGGGAGAAGTAAATTCCATAGCCTTTTAACTAATCCCATTTTGGCTCTAATGTAGACAGATTAGTGCTAAATTAGTGTTGTTAAAGATGCATTTGATAGCTCCAAACCTAAGAAAATCTAGTATAAATGTTAAAATTCTCACTACTGAGATTTTGACTGGCTATTTTCTCCTGCTGTGTTTCAAACATCCCCGTAGGCAGAAGCCAAGAAGCTGGAGGATGCCTCCACCTATCTGAGTCTGCCATCCACAAAAATTGAGCTGGAGGAGAAGGGACACTCAGCAACAGGCAAGAGCATGCAGAACCTGGGGAGCTGCACCATCAGCAAAGACTCTTTCCAGATTTCCACTCTGGTCTGTTCCACAAAGCTCACCCAGAATGGTGAGTGCCCTGAGCTGCTCCTCACAGCAGCACTGGGATCTGTGTGCTGGCTGTGCTGCTCCTCCATCCCCAGCCCACGTGCTGAGTGCTGGGTCAGACTCTGGGGCAGTGTGTGAACCATCCAGCCTTTTCTGGTTTGCTCCAGAGCAGTTGATGTCTCTAAAAAACAGAAGTTGAGTGGAGCCAGGGATGTTGTTTCCCATATAGCTGAGACTCTTCCCCTCAAATGCACTGACACAGGCGCTGTGGAATTTTGCTTTTCCTTGGGAAATAGCACTGAGGAGGGGGATGAGTTCGCTTTCAAGAGTAGGTAACAGCAGGGCCCTGCTCCCAGACAAGCTGGTTTATGTTATTCCAAGCTGCAATATCCATATCTCAGGGCTGAGCAGAGCTCTGGTGCTTTCTCCAGCTGTGCAGAAGGAGGGCAGGATGTGTTGCCCGGAGGTCCCTCTCCTGTTCCCTCTCCTGTTCCCTCTCCTTCCTCGGAGCAGCCTTGGCGTCATTTGTTCCTTTAAACCTTGCAGTGCGTGCGTTTTTCCCGTTTGTCAGCTGGCTGAGTGCATCCCAAGGCTGTGCTGAGCTGGTGGCAGGCACCAGAGCAGATCTTTGCCATTTGCAGGCTGTGCCCTGTGTGTAATTCCTGTGCTCGGTTGCCATGGAGCGCTGCCTCTCCTGGCTGCACCAGCAGCCAGTGGGGAGCGTGGGAGGGTCATTCCCTAGGGAGTGAGTCATCCCAGGGAGCTGCGGTGACTCAGGGTGGTCCCTGGGGAGCTGGGGGGGACCGTGAGGACACTGCCACCTTCAGAGTCCCCTCTGCCCCGGGGCTGGCTGCAGTGTCCCCAGTGGCATTCCCGGCTCATCCCGGGTGTTTCACATGCACAGCACATCGGATCCTCTGCAGTCTGGCAGCCTTGGGAGCCTGGCAGGGTGCTCAGCAAAAAAACTGGGATGTGGTTGTAGGATTTCCCAGCAAAGTGGGGATGGCAGCTGGGCAGCAGCACAGTGGGGCTGGAGAGCAGCAGCCAACATCTGGAATTAAACTGCTTTTTGTTGGAAAATCTGGGCTGTTCTTTTCCTTCAGCCTTCCCTCGTGCTTGTTAGTAGTTAAAAGTATCTCACAGTGATCAATACATTGATGTGGCTTTCACAGAACTGCTATTAAAATTAAGCCTGAGCATTGTTTGGTGCTTAATTTGCATATTGTTTGCTTTGAAGGCCTGATCTTTATTTAATGCTGCTGTTAATTATGTTGTCTGGGAAACTTTTCCTTGGAGTTGCCAAAGTCTTTTCTCTCTCTTCAAAGTACTGTGACATTATTAAGCAAGATCACCACGTCTCGTTGAGACAGAAAAGAAACAAAACAAAAAAGTCATCATTAAATTCCTCCCTCAAGTATCAGTTTCCACCTAAAAATTGGCAGTGCTTTTCAGATGGTGACTTGTGAAGCTGATTTTAAGTTTTGTAAAATGGTTGCTTAATATTCTTCTTTTAACTTTCTTAAAAGCAAATCCATTATTATCCTCACTTAGGAAAATGTTGAGCCAAAGCATATTTTTCTCCTTTTGGTTACCTATAGTAGTTTTTTCTTTAACCTTTCATAACTATCTTAGAACTGGCTTTTAGGCTTCTTTTTAGTAATTCTGAAAGTATGTGAGTAAGTCATCTGGATTTTTCTGCCTGGTGTTTGATGGTGCAGAGACTTTTTTGTGTCTGGGCTCTTTGAACACTCCCTTGACTTCAGTTCTCTATGAACTGTGAGTTTTTAATGTTGCTTTTCTGTCAGTAATCGATGTCCTTAGCATGGAAAAGTCTTCAAAATAACAGCCTTGGCCACTGCTGAGACTTTGAGAGTGATGGTGTGCAGTATCTACTTAAGTTAACACTTGACCAGTTTTTAGTGATTTGAGCAGAATTTATTAAAGCAGGACATTCCCTGGCCTTTCCCTGGATTTTGCAGTTAATTTTGAGGAAGAGTGGTGATGTAAGACAGAGGAAGAGAAAAACTCCTCAGTGCCTGTGGAAGTAAATCCTCCTGATGCCTCTTCCCAGACTTCCAGGATGTCCTTTTATTACCAGGGTGATGGGAACAGAACTGGAGTTGCATTCATGGGCTTGCTGGGAAAATGTTCAGATATCAACAGGCAGAGCTGGCTGGTCTGTCCCTGTGGATTTGCTCTTGGAAGCATCCAGGTCACCTCTAAGGCTTATCCCAAGAATTTCTCTGGTTTTTTTCTGCCTGAAGGACTCAAATCTCTGAATAATATTGTCTGTTCCTTCACTGAAGTCAGGACTTGGAGGAACCAGGGAGGCCAGGATTTTGGAGAACAGTTGGGAAGAATTTAACTTAGCACAGTTGATAATTCAAAAAAACCCCAACACACACAAATATGACAAATTGAAGTGCTGCAGTGGCATAAAAAGTGAAGATGTAAGCACAGAATTAAAATAAAAATCGTACAGACTGGAAAATCAAATGTTAAAGTCAAGAAGGCAGAGAATTTCCAAGAACAGATGGGAATTTAGTTAGAGGGGAGATATTATCTAACTGAATTCAGTGGCTGGGCTTTGAGGACAGTTTGGGTATTTCTAGAGGGAAGCTTTTGCATGGATACACGTTGAGGAAAGCAGATAGGGTTGGGGTGTTTCCTTCCACTTGTTAAATACCCTGTAAAAGAAAATCTTCATATGCAGTCCATAGAATAATAAACCACATTAATAAAGCCAATAAATGAAGCAGTCTGGGTGTTTGTTTAAACCTTTTGCAGTGGGAAATCCCAGAATCCCAGACTGGTTTGGGTTGGAAATGACCTTAATGATCATCCATGGGCAGGGACACCTTCCAGCATCCCAGGGGGCTCCAGCCTGGCCTGGGACACTGCCAGGGATCCAGGGGCAGCCACAGCTGCTCTGGGCAACCTCATTCTGTCTTGCTCCTGATGTTTTCTAACCTCAGATTTCACTTGACCTAGGCTGACTCCAGCATTCCTGTTTCCTGTAGGCTACAAGACTGTTTTACATCCTTTTACTGCCCGATTTTACACACAGCCCTGTGAAAGGAGTGGGATTAACTGCCTGGCTGGTGCTTTGCTGGGGTTAATTAATGCTTGCATTACCAGCCAGTGCCTGTTTTTCCCTACCCTGTAAGTTATTTTCCCCTTTCAGTTGGCCTGCACTGACATTTTGTGCTCACAAATGTATATTCATTTAGCATTTGCTCTGCCATCACGCTGGGAGGCCACGTGGGTTTGTTTTCTTGGGGCAATCCATGATGCTGTTCAGAGCTCGTCTGTGGGCTGGCTTTTGTTCAGATCATTTCTTCTGTCAAGCTGATGCCTTGTTAGAAGTCAGACTGCAGCCAAACTCAGGGGTGGAAAGCTGATATAAATATATCCATGAAACACTTTGGATAACTCGTGGAGGCATCTGTGCTTTGCTTCCAGAAGCAATTTTTTTTGTTGTTGTTGTTAATTCTGAGTTTCTAAGACTTTGGGTTCGGGCTGTAGACTTCTTGTAGGATGCATTAAAAGGAATGAAGGACTTGGATTCGAATCTTTCAAAGCTTTAATGTAGTAAAACTCTCTTGATTTCTCCTCACAAAGAGATGATGAGAAGGCTTGGTTTGAGTGCTGCTCAGAGGGGAACCTTTCCAAGGAGTACTGCAGTCCTTTCCACTAGGAGTAATTTCATTTATTACTTAGAATGAAAGATTTTTTGAGAAAAGCATAGCAGCTGCTTTGAGACTCTGCAGGTAATTTCCAGAATAAACTCTGCAGATTCATGCCTTGGTACAGGTTGTGTTGGTTGCTTTGAAAGTCTGAATAGCAAAGAGGTGAGGGGGTATTTATTGGGAGAAAATGCCTTTTTTGAGTTATTTTGGGCAGAATACACATAGTATGAATTATGTGAGGAAGTGGGCAAGGTGCAGGAGGGGCTAGCTGAAGGTAGTGAGTCTTTAAATTACTCATAAAATGATTGAAGTTGGAGAAGACCTTTAAGATCGAGTTCAGGTTTTTTATTGGAGGAGGAGTTGCTGTGAGTTTTGTTTTGTGCTGAAAACTGACTTTTCCTGGGGCAGGGTTTTCCCCTGGGGCAGAGAGAAGAGTGTGGGGTTTGGGGTCTGTGGGCAGTGCTGGGTTCCAGTGTGGGGTTGGCATTTCCCAGGGGGCTGCTGCTCTGCAGGGGAACCCCTCAGAGAGCTCCTCCCCAGGAGGTTTCCCTAAGAAGCTTTTCAATGTCTGATGGAGAGAGCTGGCTTTATATATTCCCTTATTTTTCAGGGGCTGCAGGATTTGGGGATGAGACCATTTGCATGATCTGGGCTGTGCCCTCAGGGTCCCTCCCTTGAGAGCAGCCAGGCATCGTGGGCACAGGGAAATATTCACCACCCAGCTTTCCCCCTCTCCCATTTAGTCTGCAGCTCTTTGTGCTTCCTTGTGCTTTATTTTCTTCTCAGTTTATGCAGTGAGAGCAGAGAAGCTGGAAACATTAAAGCTGGGAGAGTCACTGCCCTGTAGATATGACTGTGTCGGTGGCTGACTAATTTAATTTTGGCATCTTTTTCTAAATACACAACTGTTGTGTACAGCAAATTAAAAACTGAGGGACCAGGCTTCCTTGGCCTAGATTTTCCTGCTGATATTTCAGAAGCTGGCTGCTTTTCTGAAAAGCCTTTCAGAGTTCTGTCAGGGTAGAAGGATTGTCCGAGGTTTCTGCAGTGTCAGAGGGTGCCACAAATTCCTTGTTGTGCAGGGAAAAAGGCTGAAGTAAGGAAATAAAACTTTGTCCTGCACGTGGTGATGGAGAGTGAGGACAGGGAAATGAGATAATTGCTGGTTTTTATTCCTAGTTGATCTCTTGGGACTGCTGAAGTGGAGATCCAACACGAGCCTGTTGCACCAGAACTTGAAGCAGCTGATGAAAGTTGATGGTGGTGAAGTGGTCAAGGTAATGAATTAATCTGTAAAAACCCTGGATTTTGAGGTGTCTTTTTCTTTGGCTCCCCACACTTTCCCCCTCAACCTCAATGCACATTAAATTACAACCAGGAATCTCAGACTTCAGGGTGCTTCTCTCCCTTCCCTCCAAGAATATCTCAGATATTTGAGAACTGATAAAATGCACATAAAATGCACATTCCTGAAAATTAGATTGGTTTTTTTGTAGCACTTTTGTAAACTTTTATATACAGATACATGAAGAAAAGGTGTTTTTCTTTGCAAGATTAGACCATTTCAGAAGTCTTACATGGTGATATTAAACATATTCTTAATTTATGGATGTGGAATGCAATCCTAGTGTGCACTGCTGTTTTCTTTTTGAAAAATACTTGTGGAAACATTTAGCTGAGCCAAGTTATTTACATTTGCCAAGGCCAGAGTGATTGCAGAAAGCTACATAAAGACAGATTTAGCTGTGCAAAAGAGGAGGCTGGGACTTTATTGAAGGTGTTGCAATAAATCAAATCTAAAAGAGTGTCAGAAGAAGTGCTTGGGGACAGGTGACCCTGGAGAGTTGTTTCCTTACTTCAGGGGATTTTTAGTTGGTTCATAGAAACATAATGAAGCCTCAGCTTAAAATAACTGAAAGCCCCTGGGGGTGCTGATTTTGTCCTCCTTGGAGGGTGGGGAAGGTGGGCTGCCACAGATTGGTGTTTTGGGAAGGTTCTGCTTGCTGTGGTTTTGTCCTGGCTCGTTTGAGAGCAGAATCATTGCCATGGCTCTGGGAATTCTCCCTCCTCTCCCACTGTCACATCCCAGAGTGCATCCATGTTCCTGCTGGGTGGGGATCAGGGAGTTCCTCGGGGGGCACCACAGCTGGGGTGAGGAGAAGCAGTTTTGGGGGAGTTCTCTGCTGGCTCATGCTCAGGACTCCTTGAGTTTCCCTCTCCCTGCTCACAGGGATCTCAGCACAGCTGGAGTCATGCAGGGCCAGAAGAGGGAATGGTCAATATTGCTTCCACCACCATTTTTTACCCTTTTTTTAGAGGGCCAGAGCTTGCATTCTCCATCTGTTGCAGCAGATCTTTGTGGAGCCTGCTCCATTGCAGGATTTGGTTTGTAACTGTTCCTTTCTGTTTTTCCAGCATTCTTTGCTCTTCATGTTTTTAACTACAATACCCAGTGCAGTCTGGATATCTTCAGAAAAAGTATTGATGTGATAAAACACATTGATATTTTCTGTTAAGCCATTGCCTTTTTTAAAAAAACTCCCAGTGAAATGCCTGGGCCTACTGGTGTTCATTTATTTGAGTGGAGATGAGCCCAGATACCCATTCTGTGCCTGTTCCCAGGGTGTGTGGAAGCTGTGAATGTTATCTCCCTTCCCCAGAGGCTCTGGCTCTGTGCAGAGTCTGTGGAATATGAGAATGTAAACTAATAGTGGAGGAATTATTCATGCTACCTGAGAAATATCCTGCCCCTTCCTGCAGCAGCATCCCTGCTCTGCTCTTCCTGCTGCTGCACCGAGTCCTGGTGAACAGATTTAAAACTGGAACTCTGCATGTAAAAGTCAGGCTGAGGTGCCTGAATATGAAATCAAGGCTTGATCAGCCTCCCAGCCATCCTTTGGCTTCCAGAGGACTCAGTGTGTGGGACCCAAGAGTGCAACTTCTCTTCAGACCAAGAGAGAAACTTCTGCTGTCAAGGCTCCAAGCTGGGCTTTGCACTTCCCTCCCTGCCAGCTGGCAGCAGCCACAGAATCATTTAGAATTACAGAACAATTTAGGTTGGAAAAGACCTCTGAGATCACGGGGTTCAACCTTTAGAACATCAAGTCCAGCCTTTAATGTGCTTTATTTGCACATCTTCTTTAATGGAATGAGTAAGGCTGTGAGAAGGTGATGTTTGCCTTTTGCCCCTGTAGTGAAATTATGAGCTGGCTCTCCCCCAGGGCTGGGCTAAGATCAGCTGCAAGAATTTTGGCTTTTCTGTGTTTTCATCCTCAGCAGCACAAACTGTGACTCTGTGTTCCCTTGGTTTAAGGAGTTTGACATTCAGCTGTGAATGGGGGCTGATTCCTGACATTTGACTGTCGATTTAGGAGATCAGGTGAATCAGGCTTGATCCAGGAGGCTCACTGCACAGCTCAACATTTTTACAGGAGGAAGGTGGGAGTCAGGCTGCTTTCCCAGCCCCCTCTCAGGGTGTGCAATGTCTCTTGTAGCTGCAATCTCAAGATCAATTCCTCTCTGCTTGTTGAGATGTTCTTTCCCACTTACACCCTATTACAAGGCAAAAACTTTTTTAAAATTTTTTTTTCATTTTACTTCCCTGGGAGGGTGGGGAGGAGCTGGGCTGCAATTCCCAGAGCAGCTGTGGCTGTCCCTGGGCTCCTGGCAGTGCCCATGGTTGGACACTGGGGTTGGAGCCCCTGGGACAGTGGGAGGGGTCCCTGCATGGCAGGGGTGGCACTGGGTGGGATTTAAGGTCCCTCCCAACCCAAACCATTCTGGGATGATTTGAGACAAATGTGCTGGAACCATCCCCATTTAACCCCTTCTTTCTCAACCCAAACTGAGCTGTGATGCTGCCTGGCTGTGCCCTGGAGGAAGCTCAGCCCCAAACCCCAGGAGTATCTCTGGCAGTGCACGGGTTCCTGGCTGGCTCTGGGAAGAACTCTGGAATTAGGGAGGAGCTGGGAGCCCCTGGCACTAATCTGCTTTTCCTCTCACAGATGGGGTGCCCAGCCAGGGCTGAGTGAAGACCTGCCTGTGGAGGTTTGGGGCAGCAGTGGGGTGCTCTGTTCCCATGCCTGCATGTGGGATCCCACCTGGAGTTGTGGCTGTGTGCAGCAGGGATGTGGGCAGTGCCTTCCAGGGCTCCCACTTGCCTTGGCATGAGGCTCAGTTGCTTGTGTGGTTTGTGCTCTGGAACAGCCAAGTTTGCAGCAATGCATGGGCCTGGTGAACCTGCAGTTTGGAATTGTTGGAATAGATTAAACTCCTTGTCCAGGTGTGCTGAGTGTGATTTGTGACTCCATTTTTTCTGTTGGAGTGATAACCTGTGTATGGATAATCAACTTCACTAAAAATCATTTGGTGCAAATAAAAGGGTTGGATTTTCCATTTTTGGGCTAACTTATTTAATGCCTTTACTTTTAGCAAAAAAATCTATAGAAACCTGTGTGGAATCTAAATGTAATTTTCCTGTGAAAACATGACAAGCTGTGTTGTTTCTTGGTAGTTTCTTCAAGATACACTGGATGCCCTTTTTAACATCATGATGGAGAACTCAGAGAGTGAGACCTTTGACACTTTGGTGTTTGATGCTTTGGTGAGTTAGCAGTGAAAATGACAGAATAATGGGGAATAAAGGATAAAATAAAGTTTATTAATAGCTGGTAGTTACTTTATTTAAAAGTTACATTTAAACGTTCAGATCCAGAGGGAGTTTGATGATATCATGTCATCCTCCCAGAAAGTAAGGAAGCACTCAAATCCAGTTCTTTTAATGGATTAAAATCAGAATTTAGGACAGAAGCAGAACAGAAATTTTCATGTCAGTAATGTCTTCTCTGAGAAGAATGGGGAATAGACAAAAATGAAACATTTTTTTGGAGAATAACACACTGATTATGCTGGGTTTTTTTCAGGTATTTATCATTGGACTGATTGCTGACAGAAAATTTCAACATTTCAACCCTGTCTTGGAGACCTACATCAAGAAGCATTTCAGTGCTACCTTGGCCTACACGTGAGTTGGAAAATTTACTTTTCCTAATGTGACTTGGAGAATTTTTCCAGGTAATGTTATTGAATACTGGTTTATGGAGCTCAATTGGGAGTGTGCCCATGAGCTTGGGAGGGTCTTGAAGAAGACTGAAGGGATAGTCTTTGTTTCTTTTTTGAAATAAATTGCTAAAACTTTCAGTCCTGTGCAAGGAGAAGTCTTGATTGTGCTGTAATGAAGGGGATGATTTGACAGTTTCAGGAGTTGTTTTGTAAGGAAAGCAAAAGCAAATCTCCCTCTTATTGGAAGGAAATCATGTCCATTTAAGATGCTTCAAATACTGGGGGTTTTTTTGTGCTTTAAATGACATTGTACCTTTGATTATCCACATTACTGCCAATGTGGGGAAGAAGCAGTGAAGGACAAAAAATCAAAGGCCCATTATTTTTGTTGTCTTAAGTATTTCTTGACAGTTGGAATCTTTGCTGCTGCATTAGTGTCAGTGTTGGAGGAAAAATGTCTAATGGATATCTGCAGTGCTGGGAGAAGGCAAATCCAAACCAGGAAACCTGGGGTGCCCTTTGCTGGTGCAGAGCCTCTGCTAAGGGACCTGAAAATGTTTGAAAATATTGATTTAAAACCGTGGAAAATCATAGAATATGCTGAGCTGGCAGGGACCCACAGGGATCATCAGTGCAGCTCCTGGCCCTGCCCAGACCCCCCAAAATCCCACCCTGTGCATCCCTGGGGCTTTGTCCAAACTCCTGGAGCTCTGGCAGCCTCGGGGCTGTGCCCATCCCCTGGGAGCCTGGGCAGTGCCAGCACCCTCTGGGGAGATCCTGTCCCTGAGCCTTCTTTAGTTCCCAAGGAAGATTTGAGCCTTTGGTCTCAGTGCTGATATTTTGATCTGTGAGCTGCCCCTGGTGTCACAGCTCCCTTGGGAGGGAGCAGAGCATCCTGCATCACCTGGGCTTCTCAGGAGCAGCTCAGGGTGGTCCTTTCATGGCTGGCATCCTTCATCCCTCCCTTCCTCAGGTGTGCAGGGAGGCAGAAACAGGGGAGAGCTGAATTCTGGTTGAGGTATCCCATGGGCAGATCCCTGCCCTGTCCCTGCCTTTCATTCACAGAACACCCTGCATGGACAAGAGCTCCAAGCTCACCCAGCCCACCCTTCAGCTGTTGCCCTGAAGTAAAGAGAGGTGGCCTTGGCAATATTGAAATGGTTGCTTGAAATTCTCAGGCAGTTTGCTGCTGCTCCAGCAAATCCCCAGGCAGCAGGAGCTCTGTGAGCTCAGAGTTGTTTTCTCTGAGTGGGGAATAATGTGGAGCTTGTTTGCTTGGAGTGGGGATCTTGGACCATGCACTGGAGCTGGGCTGATTTAAAGTGGAATTGCTCGTGGTTGCATTAAAATTCTGATTTATATTCATTGGAAGGGAGGGAGCTGAAATGGGATTATTTTGAAAATTGTTTCACTTTTGAGTTCGATTGGCTTTAAAATGGGGAAGAAGAGAATTTCCACCTGGTGGAGAAATAAATTTTACAAATTTCAGCCCCAAATCCACGGGAAAGCTTTCTAAAGGGGGGAGCCTTGTTGAATGAAGAAACCTCATACTTTGTGTTAATTCTAACAGCATGCTTGTATTTCCTCTAATTATTTTTATTATTCTGATTGTTATTAGTAGGTGCATCTTTCTCAGAGCCTAAATCTGAATATCCATCTGAACATCCAGCAGAAAATCAGCATTACTGAGATTTGTTGTATTGCTTGTGTGTTAAGTGAGGTTATGGTCTGTGGTGTTTCTTTTTTTTGCTCAAGAATAACTTAGAGCTACTTATCAACAAAACAAAACCACAGTGTGCTTCTTAGTTGAAGAATTAACTTTGCAGCTCTGTGGGCACATAATTTTTTGTGAAACCTCTCAAAATGGAAATTTGATGAGAATACTTGTAACTTATATTTGGGGTTTTTTTTTTGTATTTAAACAGAAAACTGACCAAGGTTTTAAAAACATATGTGGACAATGCTGAGAAGTGTGGGATCACTGATCAGCTCTTCAAAGCCATGAAAGCCTTGGAATACATCTTCAAGTTCATTGTCCGCTCCAGGATCTTGTTCAACCAGTGAGTACAGGCAGCCTTAAACCTCCCAGTGCCAATAATGCCCCAAACTGGCAAAAAGTTCCAGTCCACCAGTTCAAAAGGCTTAGTATTGCACTATTTGAGAAATAAAGTAACTGTGAGAAACTGCTTCCAGCTTGAAACTGTGAGATGTTGTTTCAGGAGAAGGGTTTTTCCCTCTTCAGCAGAGATCTGTGTTTTCAGCAGTGAGTTGGTAAAATCATGATAGTTTAGGTCTCTTGGTACTGATGGGGAAACCCCTGTTACTGTACTGTGTTTTCTACACAAGATGTTAGGGAAGTTATAAACCAAGAGGAGCTCTTCACTTGGACTGAGTCCTTTTACTGCTTGTTAGCAGTGGTAACAACCTTATTACAAGGGATTTATGTAGAGCTCTTCAGTTACCATCTCCACCACCCTTTTCTCTAATTTAGGGCCTGGAATTTATTTCTGTAGGAGCCCTGCTGTGAGATTTATAAAATACTGGATGTCACTGAGGCTGTAGCAGGCCCTACAAATCACTTGAACATAGGAAAAAAATAAATTCCCTCTGGCTGCAGGTTGGATTTACAGATCCTGACCCTCCAGGAGTGGCCCTGGGATTTCCTTGTGGGAAGCACAAATTCAGTGTTGGGAGGCCCCAACTCTCCATGCCGAGGGATTAATCAGCAGCATTACTGAATGCAGGAGGAGCTGGTGATTTGTGGAGCTGCAGGTCTGCGGGCCTGCCTGGAGGGGGTGATTTGGAGTGATTAAAATGCAGGAGTGGGGCAGGGCTGGGAGTGATTGCTGCTGCTCCACTGAGGAATCACAAGCAGCAAGCTGAAGCTTTTTATTCCAAAATACTGTATATTTTTAACTTCAGGAGGAGGGTGTGAGGCTCGATGGATGGATGGAGCATTTTAGCAGTTGAGTCCTGGATAAATCCATGGAAGTTCATCCACTTAAAGCATGGTGGCACATCTGTTTGTTCACTACAGCAAAGGTTGATAAAGGCAAAATATTACAAGTGACCTGTAGAAATATCTTTATTTGATTTCCTCA
The DNA here is from genome assembly GCA_013400255.1 of Sitta europaea. Classification (NCBI taxonomy): domain Eukaryota; kingdom Metazoa; phylum Chordata; class Aves; order Passeriformes; family Sittidae; genus Sitta; species Sitta europaea. Next base: position 727,980 of record VXBS01003418.1, read on the forward strand.
GTCATGATCCCAGTGCTTGTGGTGTGTTTACTACAGTCTTAAAATCCTCCAGGCAGTGCTGGGAGGACCAACCTGGTGTAAACCTTGTTTTCTCACAGCTGCAGAGATTTTGTGCTTTATCAGGTCTGTGAAATAAATAGATGTTATTAACTGACAGTGAGAGCACATTTGTGACTAACTTGTTTATTTTTATTATAACTTCCTTTTTGAAAGGCAGAGCTTTTTGTCTGAAGCACTTTGATTTATTGGGCTGTCAAGTTCAGTTACTCTTTATAAGGGTATAGGTTTCACCTCCCTAATCTGTTCAGGGGGACACTGAAATCCATTATGGAAATGGGGACTTAACAAGTTCTTTATCCTGTATAACCTTCAGTTTTAGCCTAAAAGGGGAATAGAAGTGTGCACAGCAAAATAACCCAATTTAGTGGTTTGGGGTTTTTTTTCCTGTAGTATTTATTTCCTCTGTGTACAGGTTAAAATAAACTTCTTTCATATCTGGGGCTTCCAAAGGTTTATGAGCACAGCATTAAAAACAATACACATTAACTTCAGTGTAAAGCAACAGGAGCATCCTGATCTCCCTGTTTATCCCAGGAAAAGCCCATTTCCACCTGCAATGTGTGATCCATCATCATGTAGCTTTAGATGGGATACTGGGGAGGAATTCCTGGCTGGGAGGGTGGGCAGGCCCTGGCACAGGGTGCCTGGATCTGTGGCTGCCCCTGGCTCCCTGGCAGTGCCCAAGGCCAGGTTAAAGCCCCTGGCACAGGGGAAGGTGTCCCTGCTCATGGCAGGAGTGGGACTTGATGGGCTTTACAATTCCTTCCCACCCAAACCATTCCATGGTTCTGTCATCTTGGGCTGTGAAGGAATTGTACAAGGATTGCCCATAGCAAATTTCTGGATGAAATTCTCTTTCTGAGCTGCAGACTCCATCCACCTTCCTACTGGATTTAATTCCAGGGGAAAAGGGAGGGCAGAGAGAGGCACCTGAGCTCTTGCTGGGAGCTGCTCTGGTGGGCCTTGGGGAGTTTGGGGGATCAGAGCCAGTGGAACCAGGGAGGCCTTTGGGAGCCCAGTTCTTGTTGGATGAGGCTCTTGGAGGCAGCCAGAGCTGACTGGGTCAAGATGGGGACAGGGTTTAGCTGAGGAAGGAGTCATGGGGTGGTTTGGGTGGGAAGGGACCTAAAACTCATCCCATCCCACCCCTGCCATGGCAGGGACACCTTCCCCTCTCCCAGGGGGCTCCAAGCCCTTTCCAGCCTGGCCTGAAGTTCCCTGTGATGTTCATAACTCCCCCTGTTCAGATTTAATCTGGATTCCAGCTCATGTTAAGTCTGACTAACCCTGGTGTGGGTGAGTCCCACGTGCTGCCCGAGGAGGGGGAAGTTTTCAGGGATGATGTGGAGCCAGGGCCATCTCCCCTTCATTTCCCCTACACCTGGGCAGGGCTGGCTCTATGTTTGAAACACTCCAGAGAGTTCCAGGAGCACTCATTGTGCCAGTGGCCCAAATTCTTCACCCTGGCTGTTTTTTTGGCCTCTGGTGTTGCTCAGGTGCCTCTGTGCAGCTTTTACTCTCCTAAAAGCATCTGAGAGGGGGGGGGGGATCCCAGTGGGCAGCTCAGCTCTGAAGTCTCAGGGACCTTGCTTCTGAGCTGAGCTGGGGCTGAATCATTGCTCTGTGTCACTGTGCTGACTCCATGGGAAACAGAGCCTGAAATTAGTGCTGAAACACAATTTAACCTCAGTGCTTCCTTCCCACTGCAAAAAAAAAATCATCTTTATAGCAAAGAGAGGGTCGATGGGTTCTTTCTTTCTTTCCCTGAGTTTAAGGTCACTCACCTTAGCCCCTGGGAGATTTTAATGATTGCTGGCAAGTTGTCTGGCTGCTTTCTGGCTTCATCAGCACAGAGCTGCCTGGCAAGGGTCCTGCCAGACAGCTGCAGGGTGGAGAGGCTGGCCCAGGGTGAGTGGGCACAGGCAACTGGGGCACTGCTCAGGGCTTCACCAGAGACTGGCCCAGCACTGCTACACGTGGCATTTCACTCAGACAGCTTGACAGTAAAAACCTCTTCTTCCTCTTGGCCCAGCCTGGCCAGTCTGTCTTGTCTTGAGGGTTTTTTGTTTGTTTGTTTGTTTGTTTTTTTTTTTGTGGAATAAAGCTCTTGATTTGTTGAAGGAAGTTGTAGAAATTCTTGAAAAAAATAAAAGACAACAAATGGCCACCTGTCATTTGGTTGTCAAAAAACCCACCTGCTTTTTTCAAACTGTGTTTGCTTGTGGTTTGTGCTGATGAGAGCTAATTCTTTTTCAGGCTGTATGAAAACAAAGGAGAAGCAGACTTCAGGGAGTCCCTTCTGCAGCTCTTTAAGTCCATCAATGAAATGATGAGCAGCAACTCTGACCAGACTGTCATAGTGAAGGTTTGTGCTTTCCCCATCTCCAGTTCTGCAGCCTAAAGCACTGGAAGGCACTCACTGAAGGATTTCCTTGTGTTTGGGCTTAAAAGCTGGCTTTACTTCAAGCAAGGTTAATTCTTGGTGCTTCTGCTGAAGGGTTTGTGACTGTGGAAAGAATTTTCTTTGAATAAGTAAATTTTTGGAATCCTAGAATCGTTTAAGTTGGAAAAAGATCTGAGATTATTGAGTCCAACCTTTAACTGCTTCAAAACCCTCACTTTTATTTTAGGAAGAGAACTTAATTTGAGTTCAGTGGGATTTGGCTTTTTTTAACTTGTATGACCTTTAAGTTGAGGTGTTTTTTAAGGCATTATATTTAAGATGCTGATGGCAATATAGATCCTCATATTTTAATGCCTTTATTTATATCTGAGGCTGTTCAGGAACTTCAATATAGGATCTTAAACCCTAATATGTATTTTAAAAAGAAAATTAGTAATGATTGAGACTGGAAGCTCCACCTTTCATCCTTTAGACCTGTTTTTGTGTCCCTTTAAAAACAGCATCTGTTTTGGTAACATTGGCTCACGCAGGTGGGAAAGGGTCTGTGCCCTCAAATGGTGCTGATGTCAAAGAGCAAAAGCTCTGAATTATGGCACTGCTAGATTTTGGTGTCCAGAGGAGGTTGGGTGCAGAAGTTAGTGGATCTTTTTCACCATGGAAAACTACAAGAGACTGCCCTAAATGTGTGCTGGATAAACTGCACCCTGAACTTCTCCTTGTTCTTTATAAACTTTAGAGTTTATAAAAAAGGTGAAACCCCTGACCCAGCCCTGCTGAACCATGAGAGATGATCAAGGGGCTGAGATTTGGGGACAGTTGGGCTCTTCCTGCTCAGGTGGTTGCAAAGACAGACAGTGGGAAATCCCTGTGCCAGTGGAAGAAGCTGCTGGAGGAATCCAGCAGGAAAATTCTCGAGTCCAAGCCCCCAGTCCTTTGTAGCAGAGCTCTGGGGCTCCTGATGCCATGCTGAGCACACAGCTAAAAGAGAGAGTGGGGATAAAGCAGCTGAGCAGGAATATTTTAGGCTGAGAGGCCAAGACTGGATCATCTGACAACAAAAGAGGGATATTACACTTTTCAGGAAAGCTGTGTTTTCATTTCATTGCCAAAGCATCTGTCCTGAATGGAGATGGGCAGTTGGAGTCTGTGGCTCAGGGTGTGCTTTTACAAATAGGGAGTTTGCAGATTACAGGAGTGGAATTGAGATTTCTCTTCCTGAGACTCCTTTGCAGGGCCTGCTGCAGGAAGGCAGATGAACATGAGCTTTTTTTCTTTAACAATTTATACCTTGGAGGAAAAAAAACAAAAGAAAAAAGCAAAAAATTGATTTGGTTGTGTTCAGCTGAGATGCAGGAAGGAAAATTTCCTGCCAAGGACTGGAGAGATCCCACCAGCAGTGGTTCAGCTTCAGAACTCTGCAGCTTGGGGAGAGCACAGCTCCTGTCTGTGTTTGTAGGGGGGCAGATGAAGCTCTGGGATGAGCCAGTGTGGGGTTAAGTGTGCTTGAGGATGCCTTTCATCCATTATTTATTGCTTTCATCTCCTCTGGACTCTAATTACTGAGCTCTTAGAACACATAATTGTTACTATTGGCTTTTTGCAGCTCGTGAAATTGCTTTTATGATGTTCAGGTATTCACTGGAGCTCTGCAGTGTGAGCACCAGGCACAGACTTGTGCTTCTGTTACAGAGGAGAAAACTATTGACTGGGTGGATAAATATGGGAATTTTCAGAGAGTGAGTGTGGGTCCTGTGCATCCTGCCTGGCAGAAATGTGTGCTTCTGTTACAGAGAGCAGGACTTTGGAATGGGTGGATAAATGTGGGAATTTTCAGAGAGTGAGTGTGGGGTGCCTGGCTGGGAGGTGTCAGTGACACTGGGGGGTGATGTTGGAGGCCTCATTCAGCATCTCCTGCTCTGCTGGTGGAGAGGAGCATCAGCTGGACCTCCCAGAGCTGGGCTTTGAGAGGTGGGCACTGCTGTCAGGAGCAGGGAGTGGATCCCTATGTGTGCCCCACCTGGAGCTGGCACTTTGGGCAGGACAGCCTGGAGCCAGCAGTGGCAGCTCCTCGGGGCTGGCAGAGCTGTCACTGAGCCTTGGAGCTGCCTCCAAACCTCAGGAAAGGGTTGAAGGGGGGCAGAGGGTGGGAATGCTGCCCCTTCCCAGCAGGTGAAGCTCTGGTTTCCTGTGCACTGGGCTTTGTGCAAAGGGCAGGCACTTGGAGGGGAGTTGAAAGGAGTAAAGGGATTTTTTATCATTTTGGGAGTTTGTTGTAGAGGGACAGAGCTCAGGTCCAGGGATGTGCTGAGGGAGCCCAGGGACCACAGGTGGCACCTGCTGTGGCACTGCTGGGGAGCAGGATGGGCTGGACATGCCAGGGCTGGGCACAGGGAGGGGTTCTGAGGGCCAGGAGATGCCCCAGGGGCTGGAGCATCCCTCCCATGGAGCCAGGCTGGAGAGCTGGGGGGCTTCTCTGGGGATGAGAAGGCTCCAGGGAGAGCTCAGAGCCCCTGGCAGGGTCTGGAGGGGCTCCAGGAGAGCTGGGGAGGGACTGGGACAAGGGATGGAGGGACAGCACACAGGGAATGGCTGTGAGCTGACAGTGGGGAGATTTATTTTGGGTTTTGGGCAGGGATTGTTCCCTGTGAGGGTGGTGAAGAGCTGGGCTAGAATTCCCAGAGCAGCTGTGGCTGCCCCTGGATCCCTGGCAGTGCCCAGGGCCAGGCTGGACACTGGGGCTGGAGCAGCCTGGGACAGTGGGAGGGGTCCCTGCATGGCAGGGGGGGCACTGGGTGGGATTTAAGCTCCTTTGCAACCCAAACCAGTCTGGGATTCCATGAAAAACAGTTGCATGGTCCCCAGCAAATAATTTCATGGTTTTGGCGTTTTTGTCCATGCAGTGGGTTTTGTCTGAACTTTTGGAATACTCGCTCCAAGGTGGAAAAAAATTCAGTATTCAAGACCTGACTCAGAGGATAACAACAACCTCTGAGCTCCCTGGGACAGTGGGAGGTGTCCCTGCCCATGGCAGGGGTGGGAGAAGATGATCCTTGAGTCCCTCCCAACCCAGTCTGGAATTCTGGTGCTGTTGGATACCTGGCTGAAGTTTTGTGGAAAACCAGCAGTGTTAAACAGAGGAGTCCCCAGGTCCTTGTCTTGTGCAGGAAGATCAGCAGATCTTGCTGTAGCAGTTTTAGGCTTTTTTCACTGATTTTTTTAAATATCAGGGAAGCTAAATAAGTGCAGACAAAAAAGGTGTGTTTGGAGAGAGATAAGAAACTGCAAAGACCTACAGAGAAAATCCAGGTGCTTTACATTAAAAAAGGTACAGGATTCTTTCACACATCCCAGTGTCCCCAGGTGTCCTTGCCAAAGCTGGGCTCCTCTTTACACTTTATCACCCTGCAGCAGAACTGCCACTGGAAATTTTCTCTGAGATGTTCCCAACTTTTTTGGGCTGGATGTACTGGATTTTTTGTTTTCCTATCTGCTGGGGGAGTAGCCTTCAAGCTGACACAGAATGAAAGCTGCAGTCTTGTGTTCTTAGCATGAATTCCTCTTTATCTGCTCAAATATTTATGTCCTCATGGAAGCTGTGATGAGCTGTTGTTGACTGTAGCTCTTCACTTGTTTAATATTTTGCATTTAAATTGCTTTTTTTTTTTAAATTTGAATTTTTCGAGGCTTTAGGTATATATGTGTGTGTGTGTAAGTTTCCTCAAAAGAAAACTCTTAGAATTGTACAAGGATTTAAGGTTGTAGGGCACAAAAAGAGGTTCAGAATTTTTTAGGATTATGGATATTCAAAAAACCTTGGGTAGGGGAGAATTTATAGGTTTATATATAAAACATTAAAAGATTATTTCTAAATTGACTGGTGCTGCTTCAGCTATGGGATTTTGCAATAAATTGGTAAAACTCCATATGATCTTGGTTTGAGCAGAGCTTTACTAGCACTTAAACCTTTTATAGCACTCTACTGGCATTTACACCTCATTTCTTTTGCCTTTTGTGTACTCAAATGTACAGGAATTAAAACATTGAGGTGCAAGAACCACTAAACCCCACTTGGAGTATAATCAGTCCTGTAGGCTTGAATTTGGGAAGGTGAACTGCTAAAAATTACAATGTTCAAAACAACAGAGAAGTTGGTGGGGGTTTATTTACTTAATTAAATACAATTTTGAGGATTTTTTTTTTGGTGTTTCAGTGTTATCTGCAGTAGAGACACATTTCAAAGCTGCCTTTTCCAGTTTTTTAAGGTGTGGGGCTGTCCAGGCTGCAGAGAGAAATCCAAGCAGTGATGGAGCTGAGGTGTGGTTGCTCTGTCAGCAACAAAAATTCTCCTCTGGTGCTGAGGGGCACTGGCTGCAGCAGTAGCCTGGCAAGGGGAGGTCCCAGTTGGTTTTCCAACCATCACTTGCATTTTTAAGGTTAAACCTGATAATAAATAAGGTGTGCAGCATTTTTTGCTGTGTGCATGCATTTTTTTCATGGTTACAAGTGTACTGAGCCTTCCTGGGTTTATTCCTCTTTTCTGCTAATTGGTGCATGATAATTATTTCCTCAGCCTTCTCCTGCTGAAGCTTGAGCTCAGCTGGAGCCCCAGAGTGATGTTTCAAGTGTGGGTAAAAATGCAGATATTCCTTAGTCAGGGATTCCTGCCTCTCTTGGGAGGCAGGGAAGCTCCTCCTGGCCCTTCTCAGCAGGGCCCCTCTGATATTTGCTGCTCTGATTTTATCCAGGGTGGCTGGGAAAAGGCTGGGAGCTCGGAATAATCTGAATTAAAGAGCTGTGGGCACCTTGTGTGTGTGTGAAATCATCCTGAGTGTAGCCACGGAGAGCTGGGGTGGAGGATGAGATCATTTTTAATGTGAATTCTGTGCCTGTGGGTTCTTAATATTTCTGTTCTCTGTGTCCACTCTGCACTTAAATATTCAGCATTTATTGCTAAAGCCATAGGAAAGTGTTGAAAGGAAAGCAGGGAAATAAAAGGTGCCTGAGAAAAAAAAAAGCAAGAGGTTGTGTTAATCTGCAGGGCTTTTCCAACAGGTGGAATTCTTTATAAAATGAAATTTTCTTCATAAAAAGGGCTGCTTTCCATGGATTTGGAGCCATTTTACACGGATTTGGGGATGTTTTTTACATGCATTTGGGGCTGTGTCTCAGGGAATTTGGGGCTGTTTTTCACATGGATTTGGGGCCGTTTTTTACCTGGAATTTGGGTCTGTTCTTCAGGGAATTTGGGACTTCTTCACATGGAATTTGGAGCTGTTTTTTACACAGATTTGGGACCATTTCACACAGAATTCGGGGCCATTTTTTACATGGAATTTGGGACCATTTTTTACACGGATTTGGAGCTGTTTTTTTACATGGATTTGGGGCTGTTTTACACTGAATTTCGTGTCACAGGTGCTGCTTTGCAACTGGGATAAAAACTGCTTTAGCTTGTGGGCTGAATAACTGCTCTGGGCTGGGGCAAATCTAAACCAGAGTTCAGGTGATCCTGGATATTTTTTGATCCAGCTGCTGCCTGGGCTCAATTTAATCCATTTAATGGAATGGCACCAAGATGATGCTGGGGTGGAAGGGGAGGTGCTTTGTTGAATGGCACAAAAGATGAAAATTGACATTAAAATAATGGTCTTAAATGATGTTGGGTAAAACAAATTTATTGCTTTGTCAAACAGAAGAGTTCAGAGGAATATCCTGTATTTGGTACAGGGGTTTTGTGCTTAATTTGGAGGCCAGGCATGCTGATGGAAATGAATGGCTTTGGAAAATGACACTTTTAAATTAAGGATTTTATTGCTTTTATAGACTACAAAGAGCTGAACTTAAACCCCAGAAAAAAGCTGTGGTGTTCTGCTAGGAGTACATTTTGTTTAATACTTTGCAAATGTCATTTGGTCAATCTAATGACAACCTTAAGTTAGTTGTCTTTTTTTTTTTTCTTTTAACAGCTACTGCAAAGAAGCTTTTGTGACCTTTTTTTTGGTCATTTATAAACCAAGAATGGGATAATTTTCCATTGTTGCAAGATGATTTTTCTGTCCTGCTTTCTTTCCACTCACCAGTGACCTCCTGTAATTTTCACAGAGGTGGTTTCACTTTTGTGTTATGAGACCTCTCCATACTCTCAGCTGTGTAACAAACAAAAGTAAATAAGTAAAACTCATTTTTCTAACTCTTATCCAAAATTACATCACAAATACTTTAAGGTGATTAGCAAGGTTGCCCTGTTTTATTTTACTGTGCTTTTGTTTGCCTGATGCCACAAAGAAAAGGCTTTTACTTGTCCTCACATCCTTTTGTGAAGAAATTAAAAACTCCAGAAATTTATTTGAAAAGCAGCTCCTCCTGGTAGTTTTAGCAGTTGGGTCACTTTGTCTCAATAAATAAATGAAAACTACTCTTATGAAATATTTAAGTATCAAAGTCAAGTTTTTTTGTGATTTGAGGTTTTCCCCACCCAGCAAAAAATTGCAGGAAAAATTCCACTCAGAGAACCAAGATAAAGAATTCAGATAAACTTTTAATCATAGGATCTCCTTGAACTTTTAGATCTGAGCAGTGTGCTAATTTTCCTCTTGGTGGGTCCCATTCTTCACTCATTTTTGTCTCATTAACCTGTCTGGAAATGAACTATCAGTGAGAGAAGAGCAGCATGGGCAGTGCAGGGCACTCTTCATGGACTGTTGGGAATAACAATTCCATTGCTCCTGATCTCATTTTTTCTGGCCTTTCTGAAGGGGTTTTTTCCCCTCAAATGATCTTTTGATACCAGCACTGAATTTGCTCCTTCCACACACATGGATTCCCTGCCAGCTCTGGACAAGTTTAGAACACAATTAGCTGTTAAATCAGTTGATGTTCAGAGGGGCCACTGTTGGGAATAACAATTCCATTGCACCTGATCTTACTTATTCTGGCTTTTTCACCACACCTGAGGGTTTTTTTTTTTTCATTCAGATGATCTTTTGATACCAACATTTATTCCTTCCACAGGACCAGTTGTGGAGAAGTTCAGGAGAACACAATTAGCTGTGAAGTCATGAGGAGCCCATCACTGAATTTATCTGAAAGGTCACAAAGGGTCCTGCTCCAGACAGAGAGCTGGTCGGGATGATTTAGGGAATAAGTTGCAATTAGTCCATGCAAGGATAAATCCTGGGAATTGCCATCCCCTGCACTGGCTGTGCAGAGAGCTGTGGCCATCAATTATTGTTTAATTACTCCATTGAGGGCAAAGCTTTGGCTCTCCTGGCCCTGATGATGTTCACGAGTGAGTTGTGTTTCTTGGCCCAGTTAATTGCCTTTTTCACAGTTTTTAAAGGCATCCTTGAGGCACTGAGCAGCTCCGTGGCTTCTCCTGCTCCGAGGGAGTGTCAGCTCCTGGTTCTTGCCATATTTCCGTGGAATAATTCCTCTTACACCCAGATATGGTGTTCACCAAGGGGACATTCGTGTGTATTTGTGTGGTTGGGGTGTAGAGGATGAGCCACAGCATCCAGCGTGCTCTGAGCTGGCTGCAGGCTGCCATGGCCTTGCTGATGTCATGCTGAGCCATGTGAATCACAGCCTGGGCAAAGAAATAAAATCCCACTAACACCCCACAGCCAGCAGAACAGTGAGTGTAGGAGGAAATTCAGCTCGGGGAGAAGATATCCATTATTCATGCCACACACGGGCTCATCCTGCTTTCACTCCCTTTTCATCCATCCCCTTTGCTGCTTTATTTGTGTGCTTTGTAGTGCTGGAAATGACTGATTTTGTGACTTGATAAGGGTGGGAATAATTTGTCACTCGTTTTGCACAAAGAGAGAAGCCCCTTGGGGCACTCAGGTTTTTATTGCAGCCCAGCTTGAGGCAGTGTGTAATTATTGAGTGTGTGTGTGAGATTGAGCCGGCCAGCTCTGGGTGTGCTACTCGTGTGATCACAGGGAAATCACTGCAGAAAACTGAGTGAACATTATGGTTCCTCACTACTGTGGGTTTTTTTTATTGCTGGGTGGAATTTTCAAGTGGTTATGGCACCCCTGTGTAACCATGGAATTAAGATTTTGGGCTTAGTTTGCTGTGTGCTTCATGTGGAAATGAGGAATTGGAACCTTTGTCCAGTGCTGATCAAGAGTGAAAAGTAATTAATTTAATTTCTTTAAACAGGAGAAAAAGCCCCCAAACCAGATGTTTATTTGTTTATTTGCTTTTTCCTGATGTTATATGGGAAGACAACAGCAGCAGGGATTTTTTTAATCTGCTGAATTTCATATTCCTCATTTATGCATTGCAGTGTCCTGGGAATAACCAGCATTGCAATGGAGCTGCTGCTCACAGAAAATCTACTTCAGCTGCAGCTTGAGCAGAGCAAGATCTACAGTGGGAGCTGCTCTTTTACAGGATTTAATACCAATAAAAAATTATTTTAGTAGCCCTTTGGCTTAGACAGATACAGATTTAATCACGAGGCTGCACAGCCCCATCGTCTGATCATCTTGTCACATAATCGAGCCAGCTGAGGTGGGAAATTGGGAAATATACTTCCACAATCTTCTTTAAATCTCCAGAAGTAAACTTTAATTGGCTTGTCCATAAAGCAGACCCTCAGTTGCTGCTAATTGTTGCAGCTACAAGCTGTAAATGGCTGCTGTAAATAACTTTACCCCACAGTAGTTCATGGGAGCCGTTCAAGTGTTAATTTTTACGCCGGGTGTGAAATTTTAATCCAAGGTATAAAATGCCAGCTCTCTTTTAAGATGTGTTACTAAACATTTATGGCTCCATGCATGTGAATGATCAGCAGATAAACCCCGTTGCTGCCTGTGGTTGCTGCCTGGTCATTAGAGCCCTCATCCATCACAGCTGCCTTTGCAGAATTCCGGAGTCCCCAGCTCAGGAGTCCTTTCAGCAGAGGTGGGGATGTTTGATGATCCAGCTTGAGTGGGTTATGACTGGAAATTGGGGGCTCTGGAATCTGCCTCCAGCCCAGGGACAGGCTGGGGGTTCCCTCTGGGGAGGGGTCTTGGCCTTGGTGGTCTCTTGAGGTTCTCCAAAGCCTGCAGTTGTTGCTGCTCAGGAGCTCTGGGCTTGGCTGGGAAGTGTCAGGGTTGTGGCAGGAGAGGGGAGCTCCTGGAGAAGGGAGCAGTGGGTTTGTGTTGGTTCCTCAGGACTGTTCTCCTGTGGCTCTTCTGCCTGGGGAAACCACTGGGGATGGAAGATGGCTGTGTCCAGGCTGGGGGGTGTAAATGTAATTTCTCACATCAGAGTGACAAAGGGGTTGGGATGGAAAGATCTTAAAATGCACCCAGTGTTCCCAACTGTCCCAGGGGCTCCAGCCTGGCCTGGGCACTGCCAGGGATGCAGGGGCAGCCACAGCTGCTCTGGGAATTCCAGCCCACCCCCTCCCAGGGAATAATTCCTTCCCCAAATCCCATCCAGCCCTGCCTGTCTTCAGGCAGACATACACCAGCTGTTATCAAACAACTTGAGTTGATCAATACAACACAAGGTGAGGCAGACAAGTCTGGCTGCTCTGGTTTATATTTCAATTACTTTGTGTTTTTTCCCTGGTCTGGTGCTCAGTGCCTGCAATAACTAGGAATTGTTCCTAAGAAAAAGATGAAATGAGTGAAAACTCGTGCAAACAGTTAAAATATTCAACATCTGTTTGTGTCTTCTGAGCTCTTTCATGTGCTGTGCAGTGGCAGCTGTGAGTTCAAGGGGAATTGGGAAGAGCCAGGGTTTGGCTACCAAGAATTTACTGGAGGGGATATAAAAATGCTAATTAGGGTTTTTTGTTTCATTTTTAAGTAGTGGAGTGAAAATGAAACCCAAACAACTCCAGCATGGCTGAGGAGGGGGAGGGTGAGAAAGTGCTCAGCAGAGGATGGGGATAAAGGGATTAGAGGAACCAAAAGGTTTCTATAAAATGTTGGAAGGAGCTTATAAATAAATATCTTGTTTTTGATGAAGTTTCCCCACTTTATGAACATTTCATGCCTCTGTCCTATTTTAAATCAGTTTAATTTTCTGAGTTTCAGCTCAGATGTCACAGAAAATGGTGAAACCAAAGCCACCTGCTCATGGGTGATTCTCTTCTTGCAGTCTTTGCATCACCTTTAAACACATGAATTTTGTTAATTTGGGGGTTTTGGTTTTTTTTTTTTTTTTTTAGGGGGCAGCACTTAAATACTTGCCAGCAATTGTCAATGATGTGAAATTAGTGTTTGATCCAAAGGAACTCAGGTGAGTAGAGTTAATTAAGTGTGGAGTGCTAATTTTATATAAATCTTTATATAGAAATATATAAAATATACACACAAATAAATGAAATACATATAATACTTTTAAATATAAAAACATACACTATAGATTTACATTTTTATGTTACTCCTATATTTATCTGCTATATATAAAGATACAAAAATATATAAAAATATAGAAATATATACTGAGACAGTGAAATGTGGATCCCCTGAGAAGTTTCATCACTTTGGTTTTATTCCTTTTTTTTTGTCCCTTGCAGGTATTTTTGAGGGTTAAACAAAGGGCCTGCTTTTTAAAAATAATGTATAACAAATACCTGACAAGCTTTGCAAGAATTACTAATCAGGCAACTGCCATCAAAACTCTTTAGCTGGACCATGATGTTTCATTCTTTCAAATATAAATTTCATGGAAATAATACAGTAATAATTCAGTGAACTTTTGCTGGATCCATGTCTCAGTAGCTCATAAACATGGCAGTGGTGTTAGTAAATCAAAAGGACAATAAGAGGATGTTTAAGGAAAAAAAAAAGCAGTAGAAAAACCAAATAAAAACTGGTATTTCAGGAGAACTTTTAGCTTAAAGAGATAAATACAGTTTTATTTTTCATGGTGCTGTTACAAACTGAAAAAAACCCCACATTTTAAATCTGATTTTTACTGCACAAACCCTTCTAAATTTTGTCTGGTTTTATTTCTATGGCCTTGATATGTCAGAAGGAGGAAAAGAGCTAAAGTAGGGGTAAAATAAATATAAATAAATGTAATCTTAATCTAGTGTTCCAGTAGCCTGAGGAACATGGCATTTACCTTCTGCTTGCCTGGACTGTCAGATGTTTTCCATCTACACTTCCTGTGCTTAGGAAGTCCAGATTTGTAGAGTTTCTGGACTAAATAATAATTTTGATACATGATAGGAAAATTCCAGGGAAAAGAGCAAGGAAAATGCAGGACTTGGCCTGTTTTACCCCAAATACTACATTTTTCCATGGTATTACCAATTAAAATTGCAATTAAATACCAGGAGTATTTAAACTGAGGTTGACTTCTAATCAGAAGTGAAAAAAGGAAAAGCAAAGAACACAAAATTTTAGGACGGGATGCCAAATTATTGAAAATAATATTGAAAAAATATCTTGTCAGTATTTGGTGGGAGCTCAGCTGATGGGTATGGTGGTACCTTATCCTAAAATGTCCATTTCTGGGTTGTTTTCATTATCCTTCTTTTTAATTGGTAGCTTTCAATATTAATTATCACCTTATTTTTGGCATCCATAATCACGAACGTGTTGATGGACAGGCAAGGAAAACTTGGGACCTAAAACCTTAAATGAAACATGAACCAAGAGAATAAAACTGAGACAAAAGGATGGGGACAAAAGAAATTACATTAAAAACTCAAATTTGTTGAGAACTAGTCATGATTCTCTGATTTATTTTTTAAAAATGACGTTTGCTCACCCAAAAGCACCAAGCCGTGTCCGGTTCTTTATTCCTGGATGTTTTTCCATGGCTGGGGAGGAGTTGAATGGTTTTTTCCTTTATTGCAGTAAATCTGCAGTGGGTTTTTTCATTTTTTGCAGCAAGCTCTTCACAGAGTTCATCCTGAACGTGCCCGTGAGCCGCCTGACCATCCAGAAGCTGTACTGCCTGATCGAGATCGTGCACAGCGACCTCTTCACCCAGCACGGTGAGCCCCTGCCAGCTGGGCCAGCCTTGGCCTCTGCTGCTCCTGCTCAGGGCTCTGGCAGCCCTGCCCTGCTGGGGGAGGCCCTGGGCAGAAGTCCTGGGTAGCAGAGAAGGCAAGCAGGACTCGTGGTTGTTCTCCTTCTCCTGGTTGTTTATTGTTTCCTTAGCAGCAATCTCAGGCTTTGCACCAGCTCAGAGTGAGGGAGAAAAGGCACCAAAAACCCAAACACACAGGATCAAGGTTCTCTTAAAGATAATTCACCCAATTATCACCAAGAACGTTCATTATTTCTGCTGTTTTACCAATAACCAACTCAATTTCTAAATTTCTATTCACATTTTCTGTTTTCTACACTGTGGCAAATTGTGCCCAGTGGTCCTGTGCCCCAAACACTGCAGGACAGGGAGGGGATGGAGGAGAAGGAAGCCTAAAACCCACAAGGATCCTCCACCTTGTCTTCATCTACTTACCATCCTAACAAACCCCAAAATCTGAATTTCCCACCCTGTGATAAATGACATACTATGCTCCTATCTAATTTTCATCTACTTACCATCCCAACAAACCCCAAAATCTGAATTTCTCACCTGTGATAAATCACATATTGTGCTGCTATCTAATTTACATCCTTGACAATTCTGTTCCATCCCAGAGCCTGGGCAGCCCTTTCCCTGGCCCAAGTTAAAAGCAGTGTTTGTCAGGGGGTTGGACCCTTCAGAACCTGCAGGGAAATATTCTCTGCAGTCTGGGTTCCAACAAGGGTCAGGATTAAAAGTGTGAGAGGCAGATTTCTTGTTGGGACTTGGGTGTTTATTCTTTCTTACCTGAGCTACAGCTTCTCTGTGAGTGTTTCTTCATGTGAAGTTAACAAGGCAAGAAATGGATTACATAGTAAAGTTTCAAGGTCTTTTTAAGCCTAAACTGCCCAATTATCAGATACCAACTAATTTATTTTAGTTTTTAATCCAGTGACTAGCCACCTACGTCCTGCACTGTGGATTTTTCCAACCAATCACACAAAATCACCCAGACTTGTGAAGGAGAAGATGACTGTGCCCTAAACTTCCCATCTTGTCATATGTATGTTATTTTATCCCACCACCTTAAATTCTCAGTCACCCTGTGCTATAACACATTTCTGGTCAACCCCACTCTCTCAGTGCTCTCTCTCAATTTTGGGAGCCTTTCCATGGCCTCAGGTCCAGTGCTGTTTATCTTTGGGGATCATTCCCTGTGCCCAGGGTTCCAACCCTCTGCCATCCCTGTGGAGCCTCGAGGGTGGAAAATCCAAACCCCAGAGTGCTTTGGGTGGGAAGGGAAAAGCCCAGCATCACTGACTGGAATTTGGGTGCTCTGGAATCTGCCTCCAGCCCAGGGACAGGCTGGGGTTCCCTTGGAGGGAACCTTGGGGTCTCTTGAGGGTCTCCTTGGTGCCACCAAAGCCTTGGGCCACCTCTGCTTGCAGAGCACCTTCCACTCTCCTGGTGCAGAGAACATGCACACATGGGAAAATGCATTTCAGAGGCATGCAGTGTGCTGAAGGAGGTGAAAAAGAAACAAAAAACCATATTAGATAACTCAGTGTGGTGGTTTTAATTTGAAATTGGGTGGAAATATTAGTTTGTGTGGCAGTTTTGGTTCGTTATTTTAGAATTTCTTAACCAAGAGTAAAGTAGGCTTAAACTTTATAATAAAGGAAATTTATTAATAGGATTAAAGGAAGAGCAATAAAAATTAGAATAAAACCTTAGAACGCTTCTCCTCTTTTAAACATTTATTTTTACAATGTATAGAAATAACTAAAAATTTTAGTTATTTTTTTTATTTTTAGAATAGTCTTTCTGTAGTTTATTTAGGGAGAGAAGTATTTCTTGTTATGGAAAATTTCTTTATAAGAAAATAATTCTTTTGTAGCTTTAATTTGAATGAGTAGCAGCCACCCAGAAAAATCTGCATTTGTGAAGCTCTTCCCATGTTCACAGCTGTGCCTATGGGCTATCTTAAAATATATATTCATAAAATATATAGCTTAAAATATATATTTTAAGATATCTTAAAATATATATTCATATATGTTCTTTAAATATATATTCATAAAAACATAATTTAAATATATCAATATTACAAATTTCCCAATCCAAACCAAAACACTCAGTTAGCAATTTTCTTGTAGCAAAACACCTGAGAGTGTGGCAGGAACAACTTGTAACAGAACCCAGAAGAATTTAGTTAAGTGATGGCCATGGAGATAAGAGGCATCCTTGATATTGTGTATTGTGAAAAATCAGTAAAGCAAAGCTTAAGCATTGTAAAGACTCAATAAAGCAGAACCTGTGTGGCTGGAAGCCAGCAAAAACAATCCTAACTTCTGCAAGAACCAGGTAAGCTGAGAAATCTGAGAAATAGCCAAACCTCCAGTGCACCTGCCCAGAAACCAAGTGAAACAGCAAACATCTAATGAAAAACGAGTTATTTCATCAAGACCCCTAAAGACCCTTATCCAGGTAGCAACAAGTNTATTAGTTTGTGTGGCAGTTTTGGTTCGTTATTTTAGAATTTCTTAACCAAGAGTAAAGTAGGCTTAAACTTTATAATAAAGGAAATTTATTAATAGGATTAAAGGAAGAGCAATAAAAATTAGAATAAAACCTTAGAACGCTTCTCCTCTTTTAAACATTTATTTTTACAATGTATAGAAATAACTAAAAATTTTAGTTATTTTTTTTATTTTTAGAATAGTCTTTCTGTAGTTTATTTAGGGAGAGAAGTATTTCTTGTTATGGAAAATTTCTTTATAAGAAAATAATTCTTTTGTAGCTTTAATTTGAATGAGTAGCAGCCACCCAGAAAAATCTGCATTTGTGAAGCTCTTCCCATGTTCACAGCTGTGCCTATGGGCTATCTTAAAATATATATTCATAAAATATATAGCTTAAAATATATATTTTAAGATATCTTAAAATATATATTCATATATGTTCTTTAAATATATATTCATAAAAACATAATTTAAATATATCAATATTACAAATTTCCCAATCCAAACCAAAACACTCAGTTAGCAATTTTCTTGTAGCAAAACACCTGAGAGTGTGGCAGGAACAACTTGTAACAGAACCCAGAAGAATTTAGTTAAGTGATGGCCATGGAGATAAGAGGCATCCTTGATATTGTGTATTGTGAAAAATCAGTAAAGCAAAGCTTAAGCATTGTAAAGACTCAATAAAGCAGAACCTGTGTGGCTGGAAGCCAGCAAAAACAATCCTAACTTCTGCAAGAACCAGGTAAGCTGAGAAATCTGAGAAATAGCCAAACCTCCAGTGCACCTGCCCAGAAACCAAGTGAAACAGCAAACATCTAATGAAAAACGAGTTATTTCATCAAGACCCCTAAAGACCCTTATCCAGGTAGCAACAAGTGCAGAAAAGCAGAAAGTAAGCAAAATTAAGCAAGCAGAGAAGTGTAAGATCAATACATATTTATGTATTTATACCTAAAATCTGTCTCAGACAGGCACTCATCCTTTAGTAGAAATATCTCCTGTGTGTCTCCAACTGAAAATAAAATAAACCACAATTCGAATTGTCAGGTCCTTATTCTGCAGCACAATCCCCACCCAGGCTGGCCTGGGGCAGGAGGGAAATGCTCATTGTCACAGCAGGCCAGGACTGGTGAAGGAGTGAAAGTGCAAAATGACAAAAAGCCTTGGGGTTTGTTGTTTTAAAAGGGCACGAGGCAGCCACGGTATTGGCCTCTGTTGTGACTTTGTGTCAGGGTTTGTCAAAAATCCTCAATTCAGCTTTGGTGCTCAGTGAACTGGTGGGGGAATGGAGGATTTTGATGTCCTCTCTGCCTTGAAGCTGTTCCCTGGCTGCAAGCAAGCACAGGAACCTTTCAGAGGGTGCTGTTCATCCATGCCTTATTATTTTCTGCTTTCCCATTAATGGGCCAGTGAAAGATAAGTTCAGGCACTTGTCCTCCAGATTTCTTCCTTTGAGGTGAAACACTTGATTCTTTTTCAGGCTGGCTGCAGGTTAAACTGACCCAAACAAAGTGTTTGTGTGCTGTCAGGGGAGGTAATGAGGGAGCAAATAGGCACTGCTTCAGTGGGAAAGGAGAGCTGGAAGCATTCTGCTCTCAGATCACAAAAGCTGAGACTGCTGAGTGCTCATAAAACAAATTTTGCCGTTTGCAGGTTAAAAATTCTTGGTGGGTTGGCATTGTGGTGGTTTTATAGCACTCCTACAAACAGTTTCCCACCTGTGTCACCATGTGCAGGAACAGCAAGTCCAGGCTTTATCTTCACTTCTGAAACGATTTGAAATTATTCAGCCCTTAAGTGCTGGGTTTTCAAGAAGTAGAGGAATGCAGGTGGAGTTGCTGGTGTTGGGGCCTGGGTAAAATGGTGCCCCAAGAATAATTTAATGTTTCCTGGGTAGAGCTGTGCATCAGTTACTCATTTGCTTCCTTCACTCAGTGCCTGTGGGATAATTTTCCCTTCTCCTGCTGCTCTCAGGTTGCCAGGACTTTGGGGCAGAAGTCAGTAATATCAGGGATCATGCTTTACTCTCCTGGGGAGGAAGAAATGGTGATAAATCAGCTAAAACAAGGAATGGAGTGTAAAACACAGTCCAGAGAAGGGCTGCAGGGGCACGTGGTGCATTTGCCATACTCATCTTTGCCCTCCCTCACTGAAGCAGTCCCATTTTCAGAGGGGGAGGCAGGAATTGTGTGTGGCTGGTTTGTGTTTTAAAGCTGACTCCAAACTCAGCCCTGCAGGCTGCAGGGTGTAGTCCAACATTATTGAGTTGCTGAGAGATGTACAAGGATCCCTTTTCCTGGGAGGTGATTAATCAGGGCCCAGGTCAGTGCTGCTCAATGGCTCTGGGATCTTAGCAGGAGGCTCCTGAGCAGGGTTTGCTGTGCCTGCCTGGTAGGAGTGTCCTAAATCCAGCAGCCTTTGGTGGGGCTGGGCTGGGGATCCCAGGCACCTGCCCTGACCCAAACCCTGCTGGGATTCCCATGGATGTCTGGGGGTTTTTACCCAGTGAACCAAGTGTGGCATTGAAAGTTTCTCTCGCCAATGGTATCCCAGAATCCCAGACTGGTTTGGGCTGGGAGGGAACTTAAATCCCACCCAGTGCCCCCCCTGGCAGGGCAGGGACCCCTCCCACTGTGCCAGGGGTTCCAGTGTCCAGCCTGGCCTGGGGCACTGCCAGGGATCATGGGGAAAATGCTCTGGGGATTCCAGCCCAGGAGGAATTCCTGCCCAAAATCCCATCCAAACCCACCCTCCTTCAGCTCAGAGCCATTCCCTGTGTGCTGTCCCTCCCTGCCCAGCTCTCCTGGAGCCCCTCTGGTCCCTGCCAGGGGCTCTGAGCTCTCCCTGGAGCCTTTTCCAGGTGAATCCATCCCCAGCTCTCCCAGCTTTTCCTCCCCCACAGGAGAGGGGCTCCAGCCCTCTGATGTTCTCACCTCAATTCTCCATCATAATCATTCTCTGAAGTTTGTGTCTGAAGCCTCAGTTGTGCTGGGAACCTTCCAAAAACCTTCAAATTCACTTGAAAATAAACCAAACCCCCATCCACAGCCTTTTTATAATTGAGATTTTCATGTCCCTTGCTCTGTGGGTTGGAGTTCATTACTCAGATGTTGTTCCTGACTTCTCACTGATTCAGGAGTTTTAAACTGCTGGGGAATACTTTCCTATAAACTGTTAGCTCATCCCGGATCCTGTCGCACAAATGAGATTTTCTTTCCTAAAAGCAATATGCACTACAGGATTGTGGACTTAGGGAAGGCTGGCAAATGCACAGAAAATTTCATCAGCCCATTTCTGGGGGAGAAAAGAGGCTCTAATTCTGTGCTTTGAGAGGTCAAGGAAGATTTATTTGTGTCTCCAGAGGAATTAAAATTCAGAATACAGGAATTTGTGAGGCTTGAAGGATTTGGGGGTGAGAGGGGTGGGGGTGTGAAGCAGTTTGCTGAAGCATTTTGCTCAAGTGAAGTTGTTGAGTGATGGATGATTCAGTGGGAAATCTGGAGAGTTTGAGACCTTGGATCAGAATGGAGTCTGGTGGTGGGCTTTGTGTATCTTAGAAACAAAAGTGAAATATAGTCTTAAAATTTATTTTATTTGTATTTATAAAGAATAATATGAATGTGTAGTAATAATATGAATAAATAATATTTCCATATATAAGTAAATCCATCTATAAATAAAATACATTTATTCCTACCACCATATAATAACAAAACATATATAATCTTATATATAGTTTTCACTCCACTAATTCAAAATTATACAAAAAGGCATAAATATATTTTTTCCCCAAATGTGGAGCAGTTTAATAATAATAATTCAGTGGATATTTTCAGTGCTCATGGTTGGGAGTCAAATGAAGTCCTGTCTTGCAAATGTCAAGGTTTTGGTTTATGCAAACAGTGATTTATCTGATTTGTTTTGTCCTATGGAGTTGTTTGGATTTGCTGTTGCTTTGTTTTCCAAATGACTTCCAGCTGATTGCCAAGTGAGCTGTGGAGCTGCTGGAGTTTGAAAGAGAAAACCCAGGGATTTTTCCATGAGGAATTTGAGTCTATTGAATATTAGTAGTCAAGTCCCAGCATTTCTAAGAGTTGTTTTGTTCCCTAATGACTCAACTCCCAAGCTGTGTAGTGGAAACAAAGTTACTGAACACAGGTTAAATTTTTTTTGGGCCACATGAACTAAATGAACCATAAATGAAATAGATTTATTGGTGTCCCAATAAGCAAAACGTTTTTATTGGCACAAATTTATGGTGTGCATTCACCTTCAGCAGAGCTCCTGTGTCTGTTCATTGAAGGCTTCCCTTGGCTGCTGCTGAGTGATAATTCCTGCTGAGCATCCTTTGGTACAGAGGAATATTTGACATTAAATCACCACAGGCTGGACTTTGCTGTAGAGCAGAGGTGGAATTATCCCTGTGCAGCAGCTCCTGAGCTGGCTGGGAGCAGGAGCTGATGTTCTGGACCAGGAGGGTTCCCTTTAATCAGGGCTGGGGGGTGTTTGTGGCAGGCAGGGTGATGGGGTTCAGTGGGATCAGTGCAGAGGGATCAGTTCAATGCTTTTCAAAACAGTTCAGAGCAAAGGTGCCCTGAAAATCTGTTTTGCCCAGGGATGTCACCTCAGCACTGGCTTGGTTGGGACATAACAAACATGGAATGGTTTGGGTGGGAAGGGATCTGAAACTCATCCCATCCCACCCTGCCCTGGCAGGGACCCCTCCCACTGTCCCAGGGGCTCCCAGCCCAGTGTCCAACCTGGCCTGGACACTGCCAGGGATGCAGGGGCAGCCACAGCTGCTCTGGGAATTCCAGCCCAGCCCCTCCCAGGGAATAATTCCTTCCCCAAATCCCATCCACCCTGCCTGTCTTCAGGCAGACATACACCAGCTGTTACCAAACAACTTGAGTTGATCAATACAACACAAGGTGAGGCAGACAAGTCTGGCTGCTCTGGTTTATATTTCAATTACTTTGTGTTTTTTCCCTGGTCTGGTGCTCAGTGCCTGCAATAACTAGGAATTGTTCCTAAGAAAAAGATGAAATGAGTGAAAACTCGTGCAAACAGTTAAAATATTCAACATCTGTTTGTATCTTCTGAGCTCTTTCATGTGCTGTGCAGTGGCAGCTGTGAGTTCAAGGGGAATTGGGAAGAGCCAGGGTTTCAGGAGTGGCTACCAAGAATTTATAATGCCAGCTCCTGCCCACCCTCCCAGGGAGGAATTCCTTCCCAATATCCCATCCAGCCCTGCCCTCTGGCAGTGGAAGCCATTCCCTGTGTCCTTCACTCAGTGTTCTCTCCTGCCAGGGAGTTGTGCAGAGCCAGAAGGTTCCCCCTGAGCCCCCTCGGCTGCTCCTCATCACCCTTGGGATGATTTTGTGGAGTTCCCAGCCTGGTTTGTTCCCCCTGTTTATCAGCAGCCCCAGTGGGAGCTGAGGAGCCCTCTGAGCTCCACCTGAGGGAACAGGGTGCTCTGGAACTCCAGAGCAAGCCCTGGATAATTCAGTTCATTCTCCCTTTCTCAGCAATCCAGCTTGGCTGCCTCCCCATTGCTCAGAGGTGACTCAGGTGTTGAACTGATCTCTGCCTCCTCCCTGCCAGTGGGGCTGAGCAGGCTCTGAAACATCCTCAACCCTCTAATTAGGAGCCTTTGAAGTTACTAAAGACTGATTCACCTGGCAGGCTTTGCCAAGCCTTGTTCTGTGCCTTTCCTGGAGTGCTGGGCTTTGGGGTTCTGCCCCTCCCCTGCATTTGGGGACAGTTTGCATTACACGACCCCTCTGCCCTGTGGGGTTTTGCTGTTTCCTTCCCTGTTAGTCCAAAATTCAGGGAGCAGCATATCCTGAGGTTTCCCAAATGCAGAGGCACAAGGCTGTGATCACAGAGCAGCTCTGGGGCAAAGCCACAGAACCAAGCTGTTCACTGGGCTGACATATATACGGATAATGAGGAATTAATTTTGACCTGGTGATTCCCCCCATGTAGAAACAGTCTGAGTACTTGAGCAAGGAAGGGGAATTTATTTTTTTTTTTAATAGAAGCAAATGGTCAAAGGTTGGAGCAGTTCAGAGGCAGAAGTTTTTGAGGTGAGGTTTTGGTTGACAAGCTGAAAGTTAATTTATTTTTCCTGGTTTTTTTTTTTGTGTGTGTCTTATGTAAGCACTGAAGCACATCAGCCTGAAGGCCCTGAAAGCTGTGTTTGTAACCTCATGTTTTGTGTGCAGACTGCAGGGAAATCTTGCTGCCAACAATGACAGACCAGCTCAAGTATCACTTGGAGAGACAAGAAGATTTGGAGGCTTGCTGCCAGTTGCTGAGTAACATCCTGGAAGTTCTCTACAAGAAAGATGTGGTGAGTGCAGGGTGGCTCTGTGATGAGTAACACTTCACAGAAATTGTTTGAGGAAAGTGAATTAAGCAGGTAACTCCTGAAGCTTTAGTTTCTTTAAATTTTTATTTTATACAACCTCCTAACCAGCCTTTTCTCACCTCTTAGTTTTCCAGTGATGAGGATGTGTTGTGTGGCATCTCACACAGCACTTGTTGTTTCTGGGGCACATCCAGTACAGCTTTTCTGGTTAGATAGTGAATAAATAAATACCCTTAGGAGTTAAACCTTTCTCATTTATTGTGCTGGCCTCTGCCAGGTGGAAAATGTTCTGGTGGTTTTTTCTTCTCTCCCATGGGCATTTTGGGAAACAAGTGTTTGAGTTATATTGTTGCTGATGTGGTTCCCAGACATGCAGCATGTGTAATGACCCTTTTTTTTTTTCATAGTAGTCTCTATTTTGCTTTCTCTTGACCTCAGCAAATGTACAAATATTGGTGTTTTGCCTGAGAGCTGCAGTGATTTGATGCTCTCCAAAAATTTGGGCTGCTGCTGCTGCCTGAACCTTCAATGCTGTGCAGAATCACACACTAATTCAGCTGGAAAGGACCTCAGGGGTCAGCTGCTCACATCCTCTCTGGCATCTTATTTAATTGTGTTTTTTTGGGTTTTGCTCTGGTTTTGTTTGTTTTTGCAAGTAGCTCTGGGTGGCTGCTTTGTAGAGGGGGTTGTTTTCCAGGAGGAATTTGGTTTCTGGCAGCTTGGCTGCTCCTGTCACTTTTTTTTGGCTGCTTTTCTCTCTGTGGTGGGTGCTCACCTGCAGCTCCAGCCTCTCCCAGGCTGACCCTGGCAGCAGGACCAGTTCCTGGGGGAGTTTCTGCTGGTGATGGATTGTCCTTCCAAGATGCAAATCTATTTTTCACCCATAAACTAAAAGATGGGAGCAAAGCTCATCTGTCTCTTTCTCCTTGTTGTGTTTTTGTCTTCATTTTTTGCCCATTGTTGGGTGTGAAGTTTCTGGGTTGTCTTTAAGGGCTGCTTGGAATAAATACTTCATTTTAACTCTTTTAAAATAATGGTAGATTGTTTCTAATACTGACTGAAATTGGCAGTTCCTTAATGAAAGTTTTTCTTTGATTTTTTTCTTCCTTTTAATTGAGCTGTTGCAGAACAGCTCCCCCCCAAATCTGGTAATGCCTGTGGGGGTTTGATGTTGGAAAAACGACTTGGGGAAGAAAATTAATGTGTATCTAAATGCCACAGGCTGGATTTCCAGGGTCTTGGCTTTTCATTGGCATTGTAACAGTACATTTTAATTTATCAGTACCATGTATTACCCAAATAATGCTTTGTTAAAGTGGGGCACCCATTCCCTGCTTTCGATCAACAGCAAGTGACGTTTTATTTAATTTTCACCAGACAGGTTGCTTGAAAGGCAACACAAATGGTTCAGTTGTGTTGGTGTCTGTTGTTTGGAGTTCTCAGGTTTATTCCTTGTCCTCAGGGCCCCACCCAACGCCACGTGCAGATCATCATGGAGAACCTGCTGAGGACAGTGAACAGGACCGTGATTTCCATGGGCCGCGACTCCGAGCTCATTGTGAGTAAACTCAGACACCTCTGTCACATCTTCCTGAACCTGCCTGGGAGAGGATTGCAGTCCCAGGTGACCCAAAGCAATCAAAACCTCCTCCCTCTCTCTCTCCCTGTGTGTGCTCAGGAAGCTGGAAAGCACTGCCTGGTAATTTTGCTGTGGTTGACACAGGGGGGAAGAGCAGGGGAAAAAAAAAAAAAAAGCTTGAAAAATATCTGTGAGCAGGTGATTAGCCAGGATTGATATCTGTGTGCACCAAAATGATGTAGTATTGGTAATTAGCCAGCTGAGCAGTGTGGGAACGAGACTTGGCTGTTGTTACTGCATTACAAGCATTTACTTGTCTTTTTGACTTAAATCTGAGATAACCCAGGTAAGTGTTCAAATGACTGAAGAACAGAGCCCAGAATTATGTTTAGAGGAAGGACTGGTGCCAGCGACCCTGTTGGCTTGACACTGTGATTTTAAAGCCTTACACCTGAGTTTTTCCACTGTAATTAATTAATATTGGACTAAATAATGAAAAAAATGCTGAAGCCTGTTGATGTCTGAGATAGGGATGGATCTGAGTGTGGTTTTGGGATGGATCTGAGTGTGGTTTTGGGAGTCTCTTTGTGTTTGCCTTTGCCTTGTATTCTTTTTTAGCTGTGTGCTCCTGGCAGCTGATCTCTCCAGGAACTGGTTGGAGTGGGCCAGGCCTGTGCTGTGTCTGAGCACTTGTCCCTCAGTTCTGCACCAGTTTGGGTCAGTTGGGCTCAGTGCACTGATTTCTTACAGTGGGGTTAATTGTTAGGCAGATAGATGAGTCCAGCAGCAACTTGGTTTTGTGCTCTCCTCTTTTCCTTCCCAATTTAAATTCTCCCTGTAACTGCACACAGTGATATTTGAATTTTACAGGGTTCTGTGTCCTCAGCATGTTTTCCTTACCTCCTGCTGCCCACTTCCTTGGCATTTGGGGGTGCTCCTGCTGGCAAATCTCCAAATTCATTTTGTTGGTGGTTGGTTAGTTTTGGTGTTCCACTTTTATCAACAAAACTTTGGGTTTTGTTGGAAGGAAGGGCTAATGGATCTCCAGATCCATTGCTGGAGCACAGGTCACAGAATCCCAGGGTGGTTTGGCTTGGAAGGCCCCCACAGCTCATTCTGTTCCACCCCTGCCATGGCAGGGACACCTTCCCAGGCTGCTCCAAGCCCTGTCCAGCCTGGCTTTGGACCCTGCCAGGGCTGGGAATCCACGATCTGTGGGGAAATGGTTCCCAGCAGATCATTCCTACAGAAAAGCCCACTGCTGGGATGCAGTAACAGTGCAAGGAAGTCAAAAGATTTGTGTTATTTTAATTTCCTCAGTTTCAGGCTGAATGTGAGCTAATTATTGTTTTGATGAACGTGAGTCAGGTGATATTTAAAAATGTTAATTATGCCTTTTGCAGTTAGCAGAGTGGATTTGAAAACTCGTGTGTGTGTGTGTGTGTTTGAACTCAGAACAGAGATATTAAAGATCTGCACTGTGCTGGTGAGCACAGCCTGGAATCCCTCCACACTCAGCCTTTATAATCAGCTAATGAACACTGAAATTTCAGGGTATTTTTAATGAGTACTTACTCCTACCTTACAATGCAGCCTTTGCTGAAGAGATTCCCCTGTTAAATCACCAGCCACAACTCATTTTTGTGCTGTCAGCAAAACAGGAGGAATAAAATGAATAATAATAATAATTAGGAGGCACAGCCTGACCTCTCTTGGATCAGATTTGGGTTGAAATGATGCAGTGACTTTTCTTTTTTTACTTTTACCTGTAGTAGAGAATTAACCATACAGGGTGACTGGAAGGAAGGAATTTGAAATATCTGACAGAGTTCAAGTAGTGATAACTTCTTTAAAAGTAGTAGAATGCAGGACATAACCAATTTTTTAATTCTATAAATATAACTGTGTTATATAAATATTGGTGTCCTAGAGGTGGCATGTTTTCTCCTTGGAAAAATACTTAGTGACACCATCTCCATCCAAAACCTGATGTTGCATAATGCAGTTTATGAGCAGTGAAGGAGTGTCAAGGATTGAAGTGCTCAAGTGAAAAGTTTTAATTACAGGATGAGCCTTTTCTACAGCACTGAACTGGAAGGATTCTCCAATTTGGCTTTGCACATTTTGTTTTCAGTTTTTTCCTCTTTAAACATGATAAAATCAAAAGCAAGTTTTGTCCTGTACCTTCAAAAGAGAATTACCATGAACTAAGAGAGCAATTGCAAGGAGAAGAACCAGATATTAAGTAAAATGAAGTATAAATGATAAGTTTAAAAACTGATTTGACAATAATTTTGGTAGCAAAAGGATTTCTAATCCTTCTTGGTTTGGACTGTTTTTCCCTCTGTAAGTCTCACTAGTGGTTTTTACTTGATCCATTTGCTGAGCAGAAGATTCTGTTATTATTATTAATGTTTCTTTTATATAATGATTCTATTATTAGTGCAGGATGCAGCCTGAGGGTGCTGAGCTGTGTCCTGCTGCTCCACACTGCCTGGTTTAGGTTCATTTTGCTCCTGCCTCGAGCTGCTGCTGCTCCTGGCACAGTGAGAAATCACCTGGAAAAAAACCCACAAAACCTTTCTTACTGCAGAACACGTTGCCTGAAGGAAAAGTCAATTGAGCAAACTCCCTGGAGCCTTTGGAAGGGTGGTTTTAAACCATCTCCTGCCTTTCCTGGTGGCTTTGGGACAATGTTGGGTTCCCCCTGCAGGAAATGAGGACAGGGCAGCCTCGGTGGCAGCTCCAAAATCATCCGTGGCTGCTGCTCCTCCTCGTGTCAGCAGCTGGGCAGGTGCCTCCTTTCCAGAGGCAAGGGAACCAAGCTCTTCAGTTTCTGACAGGAAATCTCCTGGCCTAGGGGAAGATCAGGGTTGGAATGAGATGGTCTTTGAGGTCCCTTCCAACCCAAACCATTCCGTGTTCCCGTGGTTTTAACTTCCAAGAGCGTGTCCTTAAGGAGAGCAGCTCTGGAAAACATCTGGAGGTGTGTGGGGAGCAAAGTCAGTGCTGTGACCAGGGAAAATGGATAATTTTGGATGTTGGGGGGTGTGAGGAGGTAGCACTGGGCAGGACTTGGTGGGGTTGGGATCTTCTCCACTTTGCTGCTTTCCTCTGGGATGAGGATGAGGTGAAACCAGCACGGAAATGCTGCAGGAGCCATCAGGAGGAGACAGAGGGGTTTGTGGAACCTGTCTGAGGAATCTCTGTGGGTGCAGGTGACACCTGACACAAGGGGAGTGACAAGGGTCATGTAGAGCAGAGTGGCACTGAGGGGGGACTCTGGATAATCAATCAGTCAATCACCATGGTGGGTTGTCCATCTCTCGGCACTTTCCAGGCTGGAGCCATCTCCAGAAGGCTGTAAAATACAAGTGCAGGCCTGAAATAAGAGTTATTGATGGTCCCAGGAGACTTCTGGGGCTGCAGTTAGGTATTCAGGAGTTGAATCTGGACATAAATCATCTTCCTGTGCCTTAAAATGTGTCCAGGTCAGGCTTCATGGATTCCAAAACGCTGGGGAGAAAATCTCATTTTCTTCACCAGACTTTTTCCATGTAAAAACACTTTGCTTTCTTGACTCACACGTTTTCTTCTCTTTCAAAATCGTTTGAAATTTCATCTTGCAAGCTAATTTCACTGCAACTGAAGTGGTATTTGGATGCTGGCCATGATTTTATTCCATCACTAATACTGAGCCTTTTTTGTGTTGTCAAACCATCCCTGTTGCATTCCCTACCAACGTTTATGGGGACAGGCTGCACTCACCTAAACAAATGGACACATTTGTAGCACTCCAGTTATTTTAATGAACCACAGATGGCTTTTATGGAATATTAAAAAAATCTTCGTGCAGTTCCTTTCGTTCTCTCAGACAAAATGGTGTCGGTGCAGTTGGATTTTTAGTGGCAATCTGGTTCAATTCCAGCCCAATTCCAGCAGCAATATATAATATGTGGTAATACACAGGTCCTGGTATAATCTAACAGCTGGCTTGGATGGGAACTTCATGAAAAATTACCCTGAAAAGGTGATTTCACCTTTAAAACATCGAGTGGAATTAAAGGCATGGACAGTGGTTTTGCATTTTAGGCAAGAAAAAGCAAACACTTTGTACCCATGGTAGGATTTTCCAGTTTTAATCATGTGGTTGTTTGTTTTTTTTTCAGTTTATCCTGGTTTTTTAAATGTATTTTACAGTTATTTTTTGCTTTTAATCTTTAAGAAACCAAGTGCTACTCACAGGAAATAGTATTTTCCTCATAGTTCTAAACCAAAGAATGCAACTGGTGCTGTGTGGAAATTATAAGGACTCAGCAAAGAGCAAGGGATATAAAATCACTGCAGTATTTATTGGCTAAAAAGTATTTTGAAGCAGGAGATGGGAGAAGTGCAGCTAGAAAATCAGTGTATGAAGTGCAGGGGACTGCCAGTAAATCCAGCAAAGCCACACTGAAAATAAAAACATTTTCCTCGTTAGAACCTCCAAGATCTTCTACATGAGGGTGAAAATAGCTCTGTCACATTGAACTAAAAGCTCTAAAGAATTAGTTTTTTTTTCTCTTGGTGTCTATCTAACCTGAGCCTGAGTGATTCTAAAGGCAATACAATTATGATACATTTTACACACTTGCAAAAACATTTTATTACAAAGTACATCGGAGGGTACCAGAGAACACCAGATGTCAGTCCGAAGCAAGACTCTATGGTAATGTCAGCTTTCCCCAGGTTTAAAAAAATGTAAAAAATTAAAAATTTGCAACTTCTTAAGAAAATAGCCTGGACATGTACAGAACACGCCGTGAGAACTTTCCCTTTGAGCTCTTTGTTTCTGCAGTGGGAGTTTCCTCCCTCTCCTCCCGTGATTCCAGAGCTCTGGATCAGTCAGGAACCACAAACAGGTGGGGTTTGTGGGCAGGGTCACAAAGCTACTGAGGCTTTGGCAACTGATTGCCATGGAGAGATGCTTGGTTTAATTTCTTTAAAAACCCCCAAACATCAGGCCTGTTAGCATGGATATAATTATAATAATAATTAACGTTATTTTAATAATGAACACTGCTGTATTTTCCTTGTTCTGCCCGTTTTTGAGATTTCTTTCTGCTTAGAAAAAAAAAAAGGTTTTTTTTTTTTTGTTTGGAAATATTTGGGTTACTAAGCCATGTTGTGTGGGCTGTCTTGTAAACAGTTCTATATTTTAGTTAAAAACAATATAAAATGCATGAAACATGTGGGTTTTTTCCACATGAAACAATGGCACTTCCTTCCTGGTGCACAGGATCACCTTCCTAATCCTTCTGCTCCCACCAGAGGATTTCAGGATTTGCTTCTGTGCAAGAGCTTGTAGCCCTCTTGAAGGTTTCCTGCAAATATTGAGCTGGCCAAAGGCATCTTCTGCATTTCCATTCCCATTTTCACTTGCTTTTTTTGCTCTTTGTGGGGGGAGAAAAATTAAGTTATTTTCATCCAGTTTCCTCTCAGGATCAAACTAGATGTTGAACTAAGAGGAGAAACTGTAAAAGAGAAACACTTGCCCAAATTTTTAGTATGTGTGAATTAATGATCACGATCCTTGCACCTAAAGGCTGAAGAATTTGTACCTCCTGCTGCTATAGGGGATGCAATTTCAAACCCACTTTGTGACATGACACTCAAATTACCTGAAATCCTTAGGGAAAAATACCAAACCAAAACAAAAGACAAGATTCCCACTCCCTGGCCACTTCTAGCATGAGGAATTTTTCCACCAGTGGTCATTTTAGATGCAATTTTAATGACATTAGCAAATACTTAAAGGAAAAGTTGCAGTTTATAAGTCAGAGCAAAAATTTAAGTTTCCAAAAAAAAAACAAAAACCCCACACCAAATCAGGAAAAATCTGATTCACATCTCTCCCCTAAGCATTTCAATTACTGGAGTACAATTAATAGATGGAGATATAAATTATAATAAGCAGAGAAACCCATCTCAATGAATAAACAGCATTTCCAATTCCAGCTCTTGCCAAGCAGTGCTGCAGCCTCGACATCTCCCGGTGCCTTCTGCAGTAGTGGAGAGGTTTTCCAGAGACTCCTACAGAACATTACTGACCCATGGCAGAGGCCAACAATCTGGATTGGGATGGGTGTGTTTTGGGCTCGGGTTTTGCCCCGGTGTGGTTGAGACCTTTCCAAGGTGGCACTGAGGGCTCGTCCCATGGCCTGGAGCCTGGGAGCTGCAGGGGCTGAAAGGCTGGGCCTGATTTCTGGGGGGTTTCTGGCCACTGCCCCGCTGGGGCTGAGCAGCAGAGCGGTTCTTCTGGTGGTGAGGACACAGCTAAACCAGAAATGATGCTGAAATGTGAGAGCTGGGCTGGAGTCTACATCGCATGGAGGCAGAGGACACGCCACAGTCACGTCTCGGAGAGGGGCGCGGCCGCGGGAGAAATTGTGCTTTGTCCAGGAATTCTGTGCTGAAAACTGCACTCCCCAATCAACATGGAGCTGTAAAACTGAACCCCACTGCAAACATAAGGCTTGCCTGTTGTTTTTCCCCCTCGGTGTTGTCCAAAGACAACAGCCCAGACCCCAGAAGGCTTTTGCCACCCCTGCGGGAGCAGCACGCCGGCCCAGCAGGGCGGAGCGCGACGCCTTCGGATCCGAGGAGGGGGGCAAACAGTTTTCCTTCCCGTCTTTGTCCAAATTCCCATCTGGGTTTTACATCCCACATTGGCAAACTCGAGTAGAGGTGGGCAGGGGGCTCCCCAAGCCCGTGCTCCTGGGCACGAGTCCGTCGGTGCCAAGGCCTTTTTGGTACCCGCGGTGAGAGCTGCGCGCCGCCCGTGGCCAGGACACTGCTCCTGCCAGAGATCCCGTCAGAGGTGATGGAGAGAGCTCCAGAGATTTCTCAAAGAAGGCCTTGAACTCCACACGTCATGGACTGGGGTTAAAGGAACCAGAGTTTCCACCTTCCGTGCTTTTTGGATTCAGTTTTGGATTTTTGCTTGGGAGTAGAGGAGTAGCTCTCCTGAGAATAAGGCAAAGGTGCAACCTGAGTTTCCTCAATGGGATGAAGTTTTCTCAAAACTGGCTGTAGTTTATCTTCTTGCTGTTTAAAATCCAATTCCACGCTAGAAGTAGGAAGGAAAAAAGTGCTTGTTAGTTATGTGATGATAAAAAAAAGAATTAATTAACCCAATGTTTAAGTGCTTAATTTATGGAAGTCAAACAATAAATAGTTCTTGCACCGAAAGGGGAAGTACAAAAAGGGACATCTTACAGAAGAAAAACAGGAATGGGATTGTTCAGCTTTTCCCTGCTTTAAGGAGGGTCTTGAGGATTATGGCAGATGGGAAGTGACTGAATACTGGAAATACAACTTTTTTTTTTTGGAGGAGAAATGGTTTTTGAAGGCTTCCAGGCTCAATTCTCCTTTCTTGGGAGGTCCAGGCACCTGCATGCTTGTTCTTTGGGAAAAGCTGAGAGGTTGGCCAAAACCAAGGAGGCCGTCCCAGAAATTCTTAGCTTGAGCTGTTCCTTGCCACTTTTACCATGGAAAGGATTAATTTCATCAAGTTCCTGTGGTATGTATAGACTCATATATATGTGGAATAAACAGATCAATTAAAAAGCCATTCTCCTTTATAGTGCCTTCAGAAAATAGACTGAAGCTGTAAAAATCCCTGTCCTGAATTCCAAACACTGTCAGCTACAAAATCCTTCCAGCAATTAAGAACCACAGTTGAGATGGAATTCAAGCCCTTACTTGAGCTTTGTGCTGCAGAGCATTTTGAGGCCACCTTACAAACCAAAGGAACCACAGCATAAAATGGAGCAAAAGTCCTGTCTGATGGTGAAAGCTGAATTTTGGCCCCTCAGAAACATCTGGAACTTGGCTGGGTTTGTGCAGCTGCCTCGGGCCACGTTCTGCTCTCAGGCTGTTCCTGTCTCATGGGGAATATTTGGGGTTGGAAGGGACCTTTGAAGGACAGCTGGTCCAATCCTGTTGCAGTGGGGCCTCTGGCTGTCAGAGGATGAATTTAAAAGGGTGAAATTTTGAGAATTTAGACCCTCAGATTAATTTATTTCTTCCCTGTCCCCCTCCACTGCTGAGGTGTCTTTGGCTTTGCACTGCTTGCTTTTGTTGTTACCTAAATATGAAATTATCACTCCTGAGCTTGACTTCACTCTTAATTAAGATTAAATATGTTTTCTGAGGTATTTCTGCCATTGCTTGTTTGGTGTGAACCACTAGAGAAGCGAGATCTGATTCCCCAGGTCTCATCCAAAAAGAGATGATTTTAAACTTCAGTTCAAGCCCTGTCTGGCTTAAGGAGAGCAGGGACATGGCACAGAACACCTGCAGCCACTTCTGAGGAATTCTCCAGCAGAAACATTAAGGGTGGAAAAGACCTCCAGGATTTCCATTGTTGGGTGGATTTCACTTTGTAACTGAGCACAGAATGTCATTTAATACCATCTGCTGATTTAGGTGGGGCTCATTTTCCTCTGAGCAATCCAAGGTGCTCAGAGAAGGCTAAGGAGAGTTTTGTGCTTTGGTTTTTTTTTTTTAAAAACAAAATTTTTTAGTTGACTACAAGGACTCTGGTGGAGCCCCAGAATGGGGTGCTGGAAAGGTGTGAGATCTTTTTACACCTGGCTGTGCCTAATTTGGTGTTTGGTTTAAGTGTAAATCCATCTTTAGCCAAAGTTTCAGCATTCCAGTGATTCAGTGAAGATAAACTCTTCAACATCAGAGAAGAGAATTGCATTAGGTAAGAATTCAAATAGAGTATTTTACCCATTACTCTGTTTTTAATGAAAAAAAAGCCATTCCAAATCAAAGATAATTTAAAAGATTTCAGCTCAGTGCTGGAAGTGTAGATTGGGGGATTTTCAGGGGGCAGCTGTTTGGTGCATTCCAAGCCCACTGATTAATATCCCTGCTTGTTAATGGAAAAACAACCTTGTCTTCCCTGATAACCTGTTCTGTGTGCAGTTTAGCTGGCACAGAACAGCTGGTTAGAGAAGCTCAGCATGAATTTAGTGGTGAGATGTGGATATCAGCTCACTGGGAATGTCCCAGCACTGGAATTCTGTCAGTGAGACAGAGGAAATCTTGGAATGAGGGAGGTGCTTCTCTAAGAGCTTACTAAATCTCATTTAAAGTGCAGCATTTAGCATGTATTGTATCTGGGCTATTTTTTTTTTTCCTCAGTGTAAAGTTTTTTTTGGGAAAAAAAAAAAAAAAGGCCTTTCAGCTCTGGCATTGCCAGAGTTCATTTTTACTCCTTTCAAATGTTATTCTTGCAGGGAGGCTCTTAAGAGCTGATGGAAATTGCTGTAAAAAAAAAAAGAAATTGTTACAAAACCCGCTTGCTGAAGAGAGTAGTTTTTTATATAATCAATTTCTATTAAAGATAGACCTCAAGAGAAAAAAAAGCATCTTAGTTCTGGTCCATCTGACAAGCCTTAAGTTATTGCCTTTTGCTGCTGCAGCCCAGATCAGCTCTCAGCTCTTCACATCCAAGGGAAATGTTTTGCTTCTCCAGAGTATAAAGAGGCTCAAGGAAAAATATTTGTGTTACTCCAGCATTTGGAACTGTGAATTTTGCAGAATAATTGATTGGTGTCTATCAGCATCAATTTATCCAGCATTGGAGGTGTTTTAATGGAGTTGCTCCATCAGGCAAATTATTTGATTGCAAACTTAAGCTTTTATTTATCCCTGTTTGTGCTGCAGAAATAAGACAAAAACCTGATTTTTTTTTTTTTAATTTTCACATATCTTTCTATATTATCTACAGCTGACTTTATTTTTACTCTTTAATTTTATATCAATCATATGAAATTGCTTTATCATCAATGACACATTCCCAGGAAGGTTTGGGTTGGAAAGGACCTTCAGGATCACCCAAGTCCAACCTTCCACTCTCCCAGGTTGCTCCAAGCCCTGTCCAACCTTGCCTTGGCCACTTCCAGGGATTAAATCCAGCAAATATTCCATAGTTGTAGGACTTTTGGATATTTTTTGTTATCGAGCTGCATTCCTGAGCTTGATGCTGCCACAGCTCTGCCAGTCCTGTTGTGCTCAGTGCTATTTCTGTCCCCACATCCTCTCCAGGTGTCCTCTCTCCCAGTGACCTTTCCCTGAAATAGCCTCCCTGCCATGTGCCTCTTTTCACTTTCAAACTTGGATTTTGTCCCTCAAGCCTGCCCATAATAACTCCATTAACTTAATTACCCAGGACTTTCCTGTTCTCCTGGCATTACACACGGAGAGGGGAGTGATTTGCTTCAGAAGCATTTTTTTCCTTTAATAATAGAATCCTAATTTCCATAGACTGACAATTCTGAACAAGCCCTACAGAAACAAGAGAGGAATCTTAAAGATTATTTAATAGCACAAACCTTGGCCTGACACACCTGGTCAGGACATCCTAAAGCTTCCCTTCCCTACATATTGTTAAATATTGCTAAATCTGGAGCACTGAGTCAGAGTTTTCCCATGTTTAATGCCTAATTCTTCCTCCAAACAGAGGGGCTGCTTTTATCAACAACTACAAGCAGTAAAATTCTATTTATGATAAATATTTCTGTGTTTTTTCCCCAGAATCACTGTAGACTTACAAGGTTTGCAACCAAAACTTCCCATTTTAGGGCGGTTGCCTATCAGTGCTGTCCTTCCCAAGAAAACTGGGCCAAATAAAATCAACTTGCAGCCCTTGGACAATTTTATTTTTCCCCTACCCTCACAGGGAAGGATTTTTTCCCAGTCTCCCAGCCAGCCCTGCCCTCTGGCAGTGGAGGCCATTCCCTGTGTCCTGTCCCTCCATCCCTTGGAGAGTTTCCAGCTCTCCTGGAGCCCCTTTAGGACACCTGAGGCATTGGGGTGATGAATTTTCTGGTTTTGACAATATATAAGTTTACTTTCTGCATGCAGGCAGCAGTGAACCTTTCTAATTTGGCTGCTGTATGAGGGATTGAAAGCACAATTTGAGGAGTGGGAACCACTGGGATTAAACACAGGGACTGTGGCTGGGTATGGAGCAACAAGCCCTGAGATGTGGATGGGTTTTCTTATTTTCTAGCACAGTCACAGGCTGATGCCATGAATCCTTTTAAGGTTTTAGCTGCTCATGGTCTGCTGGTCCTGGAGAATTGCTGAATCAGAGAAATCCAGGTTCAGGCTGGAGTTGCTGAGGGATTTATCAGAGAATCATGGAATCACAGAATAGTTTGGGTTGGGAGGGACCTTAAAGCTCATGCCATTCCCACCCCTTGGGTGAGGACCCCTCCCACTGCCCCAGTGTCCCCAGTGTCCAACCTGGCCTGGGGCACTCCAGGGATCCAGGGGCAGCCACAGCTGCTCTGGGAATTCCAGCCCAGCCTCTCCCAGGGAACAATTCCTGCCCAGAATCCATCTCTGATTCACTCTACAACTCCAGCTGGGGTCTCTGTCTGGTTCTCTTTGCTGTACAAACCCTTTCTCCAAATAACTTCCCCAGTCCAGTTGTTATCCCATAAAAATAAATCTAAAGCAGGTACAGGAATGCATAAAAGTAAATTTGAAGTTGACTTGTTGGTCAGAAAATCCTAAATACCTCCAGCAATTTAAAAACAAAGCTCCCACCTTGGAACACTTCCCATCCCAGAGCTCTGCTGCCTGCAATCATCTCTTCCTGATTTGGAATTCCACAGGTGTGGGATTTTATGACTTTAGTGGAGTTAAATTTCTGTGGTGTTGATTGGAACACCAAGGCCAATCACTGAGCCTGCAGTAGTGACTGAATCATTGCTTTCTCCCAGGAAAGAAAAATGGGAATATTGTTGTTTTTATCCTACCTGTAGATAATACATGCACTGTTCCTGCATGTGTCACAATTGGCCGTGTCCTGACCGGTCCGATAGGAAAGCCTGCAAAGACAAGAACAGGAAATCAGTAAAAAAGTTCTTTATTTTAACAGCTTTTGGCTTTCCATGGCCATTTTCACAGGAAAGCCTGCAAAGACAAGAACAGGAAATCAGTAAAAAAGTTCTTTATTTTAACAGCTTTTGGCTTTCCATGGCCATTTTCATAATAATCCAAATTTCAGGATTATTTTTTTACCTTGAATATTGAATGCAAAGATCTAGACATTAGGACAATAGCATCAAAAATGGCATGTTCAGCTTAAATGAAGAAATTGCATCTTTGGGGTGGATGAATAGTTTCTCCACTTTTCACTCCAAGCAAACTCTGAGCATTAGGCAATAAATCAAAACAAATAATCCATTATATCAGGAGGAGAGTACAGAGATATGATACAAAATAGATCTGTTTAGGAATTTTGTGCTTTTCAGTGAAGTCTGAAGATTTGTTGTAGGGATGTTTATGTGTTAAAAGGAAGAAAAAAATGCCTTTGAAATGACATTTCCTGTGCTCCCTTAGCCTGCAGCTGTGCTTTGTCACACTCTGGTTTGAAGTCTCTTGCAGCAGTGACTTCTCATTTACCTGTGCTTGGTCACTTTTAATTAAAAAGGGATTTTTAAGGTATAGAAAATTCATTTAAATAAATATATTTCATTGAAATAGTTAATGATAATGAAACAGAACCATTGCCTGTGAACATGATTGTTCAGGCACACGGGTGAGTTTAACATGAAAATTGTTAATTCGATATTTGTGTGTTGGTACTTAGATTTTTGTTGGTGAAATCACAAATTTTAAAGTTAATTTCAGTTTGTAACATGTAAACAAGTGCTGGAAAAATTCCTTCGAAGTTGGTTTTAGCAGAAGTGGGGAAATAATTTGTCCAGGGAACTTTGGAGCTGTGGAGAAGAGCTCCAGTCAGGATTCCTTCAGGGAGTGGATGAGGTTCTGCCCTCAAGCCCAGGCAGTTCAGCCGATTGACCTCCAATTATTCAGGGCTGCTTTGCTTAACCAGGGGCATCTCTGCCCTTTTCCCTGAAAAATCCAGCATTGGGGGGAAAAAAAAAAAAAAATTTGGCTTAATTTTTACCTGACAAAATAATCCAGCCTATGCAATAGCAAGTGTTAATGGGAAATTCTGCACCAAGTGTGGGATGTGCCTGTCCCCAAAAGGAAAAATCAGCATTTCTGAGGTGCTGCAGGCTGTGTGTGCAGCTCAGGAAAGGATCAGCTGGGCTTGTGTCCCTTGTCTTTATGGTTTTAGGGATTATCAGTGGCTGGGGTGGTGGCACAGCCAAAGGCTCTGGGGCTGTGGGTGCAGCCCTTGGCACTGTGCTGGCACCAACAGAAGTTCATGAGAGGGTGAATCCTCTTCTTTTTTTCCTTCTGAAAAGAGAATGCAATGTGAAGTTCTTGCTGTTGTAGAGGGTGGTTGTTATTTGGCCTTAAAATTGCTTTTTAATCAGAGGGACATGCTCAGATTACCAACACTGCTGATTTTTAACATCACACAAAAACCTCATCACAGAATGGTGGAATGGTTTGGGTTGGAAGGGACCCCAAATCCCACCCAGTGCCCCCCCTGCCCTGGCAGGGACCTCTCCCACTGTCCCAGGGGCTCCAGCCCCAGTGTCCAACCCTGCCAGGGATCCAGGGGCAGCCACAGCTGCTCTGGGAATTCCAGCCCAGCTCCTCCCCAGCCTCCTGGGAACAATTCCTGCCCAAAATCCCACCTAACCCTGTCATCATTTTCCCAGCCTGGAGAATGAAATTTGAAATAAATTTAGAGAAGGAGGCAATATAAAAGTGGATTTTTTTCAAGGCTTTCAGGGGCAGTTAGGGAAAGACGTCTACAAAAGTCTGCCCTCAAAGTGGTGAGTGCATTTTTATAGGTTTTAGGAAATTAGCATAATTGATGAAAGTTCTAATTAGGAGGACAAGTGGTGGTGCAATTTCCTCTAGGTTAAGTCCCTTTTCTGGAGTTAGGCACTAAGCTGTGCTTTATCCATGAAATGTGTCTTGAAGAGTTGTTCACAGCCTTGGTAGTTAGGAAGAACCAACACAGGATGGTAAGACTCTTGGAGTTCTGGAATTTGTCCTGTTTTTTTGTCTAGGGAAAAGTCATGGAAAATTACTGGGAAAACTAGGCATTAATGTAATAGGTTACAGAGCTCCAAATATGTGTGCAGAGGATACAGAGAACATGTAACAGGAAAAACAGCAAAACCCAAAATGGCATCAAACCCACCCTGCTTCAGGTGTGCAGAGGAATTCATGCAAAGCAAAATGTCCATTTTCCTTCCTTCTGGGAAAACCCCACTCCTGGGTTCTATTTGCTTTTATCCTCTCTAGGAGAAGCAATTCCTGATTTTTCACCTCCCCTCTTCAAATCTTCCTGAAGCTGACATTCCAATTGTCCCTACTCTGAACCTGAGACTTGTAAAATGTTTTTTTTTTTTCAAGCTATTGATCAGCTCCTAAAAGCTCTGACTAAAGATACAACATTTAAAGTCTACAGATGAGTTGGGGAAAGCCTTTATTTACTGAGGACATAAAGATCAGTCAATAGCTGCCTTCAGAGGGATGTGGCTCTGCTCTTTATAGGTAAAGCCATAAACACTCTGTGCTGGTGCCAGCTGGGTTTGGTTTTTTGTTCCAAATTGTTTTCCAGTTAGGAAACTGGATTTCCAGCTGGAAAATCCAGTTGGGATTTTCATTCATCTTTGTAGCCCTGCAAAGAGCTGGAACTGGATGATCTTTAACCCAAATAATTCTATGATTTGATGGTCTTTAAATGCACAATAATTCCAGATCTCCATATACTTAAAAACATATTTGCTGGTATAAGGCTGACTCGTTAAGCTGATGAAAATGGTCCTTGGATGTAAGTATTTAAAAATGAGATGATTTTTGGCTGATGAGTTTGAAATCCTGATCTCTCAACTGCCACATTCAGCTCTGCTTGGTTTTAGCACCTTTGCAATTCTCAGTCTTCACTGGTTATAGTGATAATCACATTTCTTTTCTAGTTGGATTTAATTCTTGATTAAATTTTCTTACAGCAGTTTTTCCTTATTGAATATTTCTAGTTTTTCAGAGATGATTTTTATATATTTTCTATTATTTCTTTCTTTGAGTGATCCTGTTAGAATTCCCTGAAAGCCCCAAGAACACCCCATGGTGTCCCAGTGTTTGGTTTCCATCTGGCACTTTCAGAGCTCTTTAGCCATGACTGAATTATGTGAGTGTTAGAAGAGAATAAATTCAATTATTGCTATAAAAATTAAACTCCTCATGAAAGAATTTTGCTGTTGATACCTCAGGGCTTTGGACTTTTACTTTCTTGTTTTCACATAATTATTCAACACAAACACTTGTGTGGAATTAGTCTCCTTCACACCAGCAAGGATTTCTCTCTGGCACAGCATTTCCATGCAGATTTTAGGCAATGAGGTTGGTTTTCAGTGCAGACTTCCTGAAAATCAGAATTTCCATCTGTTTTAACTCCTGGGAATGATTGGAGAGCAGAGTCTGGATACCAGGAGAAGGAGAGCAGAGTTCTGGGTGGTGATGCTTGCCTTGTGCAGTGTTTTGAGTGAGCTGCTTTTTATTCCTTCCTTCTAAAAATAATTTGGAAAGTATTCCAGTGTAGGAGAGAGACCAAAAACTTTGTCCTTCGTTAGTAAACCAGTTGTTATTTTTGGTAAAAATAAATTCTTTCAAATGTCAAGTCATTCACAAGGGAAAGTTTCCTACAGAAAATCTGTCATCTTTTTAGAGAACTGAAAGTTGGGGATGCCAGGGGTTATTCCTGGAGTTTCAGATTGGTTTGGCTCTGCCTGGTGGGGATGCCAGGGTTATTCCTGGAGTTTCAGATTGGTTTGGCTCTGCCTGGTGGGGATGCCAGGGGTTATTTCTGAGTTTCAGATTGGTTTGGCTCTGCCTGGTGGGGATGCCAGGGTTATTCCTGAGTTTCAGATTGGTTTGGATCTGCCTGGTGGGGATGCCAGGGGTTATTCCTGAGTTTCAGATTGGTTTGGCTCTGCCTGGTGGGGATGCCAGGGTTATTCCTGAGTTTCAGGCTGGTTTGGATCTGAGATGTTCTGATGCCCTCTGAGGAGGAGCCATTGCTCCAGAGCTTCATCCTTTGTGCCTTCAATCCTGGGTTTTCTGTTTCTGTGTGCAAGAGCAGAGCTTGGGCAGATGTTGGAATCCCAGAATCTCAGACTGGTTTGGGTTGGAAGGGACCTTAAATCCCATAAAATTCCATGGGCAGGGACACCTCCCTCTATGCCAGGCTGCTCCAAGCCTCATCCAACCTGGCCTTGAAGGAGCAAAGATGGATGTAGGTGAGTTCAGTGTCTGCATCTCCCCTTGGAAAGGAGATCTCATCTCCTGTTTTTCACACATTTTTCCATATTATTTTCAGGAGACTTTCATTTTCTGGCAGCTTTGGTTTTGGGGTTTTTTTTAGCATTCTGGGCACAACCTGAGCTTAACCTCAATTAACACTCCCAAGTATTAAAATATCATAATGAAGAACAACCATTTTGTTGACATGGACTGGCAGGAACTAAGAATAGGCTGCAATTTTCAGAGCAGCCTAAGGGGATTACACTCTCTAAATCCCTGTGAAACACAGAATTTGTGCACTTGCTGGAGGCTCTTTTTAAAAAAAATACTAACTTTAACATCAAAATCTTTGCATTTGAATTTTTCTTTTGCTTGTATAAATTAGAGAAACCCCACTGAGCTGGGAGAGGGAAGCTTAGATCTGTGTGTGCTGATTTTTTTTTAATGGGTATCTATTAAAAACAAAGAAAAAACTCCTTAGAAGTGATTTAGAAGTATTGATCTGTAAGATCTGGATGTCCTCCCTTCTCTGCTGGGAGTCAGGGAATACTTGATATTAATTGAGTCCCCTAATGGCAGGATTTTCCACAAGTGGCTGTGATGTGGGTGCAGAGCAGGATGATCCTGATGCTCCTCACACTTTTGATGGATTATCACCAGCAAGGAGGATGAACAGACTTCAAGAATATTTTTTTTTGGTTGATGTTTGTTATTTAAATATAGTGAAACAAATGATCTAAAGCAGGCAGTGGGCTTTGAAGTGTGTTTGAAGTGACAGTTCTGGCCTTGCTCAGAGGAGGTGCAGGCCCTGCTTCTCCTGAAGCCTTTGTATTAATTGGAGTTGTTTTATTATTTCCTAGAGCTGCTAGGACAATTCATAGCACAGCTGGTTAAACCTACTGATCCCAGAATCCCAGAGTGGTTAGGCTTGGAAAAGCTCTTAAACCCCACCCAGTTCCACCCCCTGCCATGGGAACACCTTGGCTGTTCCAAGCCCCATCCAGCCTGGCCTGATGTTGCCCATCTTTACAGAAAAATGCTTTAAAAATCAACAGCTGGATGGAGAACTTCTCAAAAATCTTTGTTTCCCACTCTGAAGTGTTACAGAACTGATAATTCCAGTAACTGTGCTTCAAGAGAAAATTGGCATTATTGTTATGAACATAATCTGCCTTTTGGCACAATTAAATGACTGCACTTTGTCATGAGAGCTTTAGTTGTCCTTATGACTTGAGTAAGTCATTTTTCAGCCATGTAAAATGCAGGAAAATCTCTTGTATATCTTTTGCATCTTATTTTGGGTTAAAATAAATCCTGCTTAGCCCTGGAGGTTTATTCTGCCCTAGGAAAGATTTACCACTTTAGTTCAGTGGGAAACTCGTACAAATGTGTATGAGCAGAATCAGGTTTTTAGTGGATGAAAACCCCTGGTTCCTTTAAGAACTTCAGATTCTGCTCTCAAGCCACGTCTGGGCAGGTCTAAACCACCTTGGCTCCTCTAAAGTGTTCTGAAAAATCACTTTCAAAGTAGAAAAATAGTTTTAACCTTTTTGCTGCTGTGTTTTCCTGAAGTTGATAATTACCAATTAGCAGTTTGCATTTAGAGATGGTAAAAATGAGAATGGATGTTGTGCTTCGAGGAATTACCTTGAGGCTCTTCCTGATGCAAGCATGGATTTGTTCCAAATGTTTCAGGGTCTGGTGTGCTTTGGTTAGTTTTGGTTTTCCTCCTAACTCTTCCTCTATTTTCTGTGGGTTTGTTGTCTGTATCTCCTGTTTCCCTTTGTTTTGTTTTCCCCTGGGAGCACTTGGAGATCACACAGGTCTGAGTGATCCCAGCTTTGTGCTTCTGGGTGCTTTTCCAACTCAGGATTAACTAAACCTCAATGAAAACAGTTTTCCTCTCTCCAAAGCTCATCCCATTCCACCCCCTGCCCTGGACAGGGACAAGTTCCACAATCCCAGGTTGCTCCAAAAACTCCCCCACTGAACACTCTTCTCTCTGTTTTTATTTCAATGCTGATATTATTGATTTGGCTTCTGAAAAGACTCCTCTGCCATGTACAGAAACTCAGTGGTGGGATTTTTCAGGCTCTTTCCAAGACAGTGGTTTGTCTTTTGCTGCATCCTGA
Source organism: Sitta europaea (assembly GCA_013400255.1). Classification (NCBI taxonomy): domain Eukaryota; kingdom Metazoa; phylum Chordata; class Aves; order Passeriformes; family Sittidae; genus Sitta; species Sitta europaea. The sequence goes on from VXBS01003418.1 coordinate 771,271, forward strand.
CAGTTGGAAGCAGATGACTAATTTGCTTTTTGAGGTATTTGCACTGTGGGCGTACAGCACGACTCCCACGACAGCAATTCAAGTGCTTTCACCCTGTAAATACATTTTGTATTATACTCAGGTTAGTCAGGGAGTGGTTTTTTTTAAAAAAATAAATACATATTTTAATGGGGCTGTATTCAAAAACAACCACAGTGAGAACGAAGAGAATTCAAATGTATTTCAAGCGAAATCACAAAATCTTGCAGGAATTAGGTGTGTACAAGGTCAAACATCACTCCTGAATATTTGTGCCTCTGTTGTCTCATTACTAAAATAAGGAGGATAATTAAAATGTCAGCTCGTGGTGTTAATAACAATTCAGGGAAATTGCTCTGGTGGAGCAGCAGCTGCATTGCTGGTGTGGAATTCTGAGGCCACACTTCCAGCAGGGTGTCTGGGAGCACATTCCAGTGCTCCCCTCATCCCACATCTCCCTGCTGTGCTTTCCCCCAGTGGAGGATTCAGGACTGGATTTGGGGTTGTTACCCAGAGCCTCCTGAGCCAGCAGCTCATCATCAGACCTGCTGCACCCCCAGCCTTTCCTGCAGCTTCAAGTGTTCCTCTTCCCACTTCCCACTGCTCTTACACACCCAAATCCCTGGAATTTTATATTTCATGTTGTGTGTGTGTGGCTTTTGGGAGCAGCTGGGGTGATGTGTTAACTGGGGGAAATCCTTGTGCCTTCACAACTCCTGCTGCTCCCACTCTGAGCTGAGGAGTTCCTACACAGCACCTGGGATTCTGCCTGCCTTGGACTTCTAAATTGAGGCTGCTCCCAGGAATTGTTTCTATAAAGGAGGGAAGATGGGAGAAATCAAAATCTGTGGAATTATTTCATCATTTTGCTGTGATTAAGATTTCAGTGCAACCTTAAATACCCTTTGTGCATTATACCTCTAAGCCTACACTGGCTTCAGATAAGAACTGCACCAGCCAGACTTGTCTAAAATTCCAAACGTTGTGCAGTAGCCTAAAATTAAAAGAGGGAGCAGAATTGCTGGGCACTGCTCCTGGTGTTTGTGTGGAGCCAGTGCCTGGTGTCCCAGGAAGGCCTGGAAGTGGCACTCAGGCTCTGAGCTGGTGACAAGGTGGGGATCAGGTTGAATTCCATGGTCCTGGAGGTCTTTTCCCACCTAAATGAATCTGGGATTCTGTACTTGCAAGAAGGATGGGGAGATGTCTGGAGATAAAACCAAAAACCAGCAGGAAGGAGGATGGAAGTGCTGATGTTTGCCTGTTGCAGCCTGAGCAGATCCCAGCACTTTGTTTTTTCCCATTTCCTTGGCTAATGGGAGTTGGAGGAGGATCCCCAGACCAGGAGTGTGGCAGTTGCTGGAGTTTTGTCCACAGTTCCAGGTCCCATCCCTGGAATTCTTTGGAGCTTGTGTGGATGACAACAAAGGAAACAAATCTCTTGTTTAGCAAAGAAATGAGCTAACTCAAACCAGGTTCAGCCATTCCAGAGGGTAAACTTCCTTCTAAATGCCACAGTACCTCTGCAATGCAGTTTCTGTGGCTTTGAACTGAAAAAATGTTGATGGGATATTGGGAAGGAATTGTTCCCTGTGAGGCCCTGGCACAGGTGCCCAGAGCAGCTGGGGCTGCCCCTGCATCCCTGGAAATGCCCAAGGCCAGGCTGGATGGGGCTTGGAACAGCCTGGGAATAATGGAAGGTGTCCCTGCCATGGCAGGAATGGGATGGGATTTAAGGTCCTTTCCAACCCCATTCTGGGATTCTCTGATACTGGAATTGAGCTGAAAAAATCCCCATGTTCCCCCAGATGATTTTGTCTGTCCTCCTCTGGTTGGTTCATGCAGTGAGTAATGGGGTTGAGATCATCCCCCATCATCATCCTGTTAGGAAAAGGGGTCCAAACACAGCTGGGAATGTGTGGAGGGATTTCCAGCCTCCCTTGGAATGGCAATTTTCCTTCTCATTGACCTGGGGCACTGGTCCCTCCATGACATACAAAAAGCCTCTCAAAAAGCTCAGAATCGTCCCAGTTTCACTGAAGTTTTTTCCTAACTCCTGTTTGACATGGAAAAAAACGGTTCCATGGCAGGGAATTACTCATCCATCTTTAAAATTCCTGTTTTGGCAAAGCTGAAAGCAAGACCTGTAAGAGCTATGGGGCAGTGTGGACAGTTTTGTTCAGGTGTGAGTGAGAACAGCTCCAGCAGTGGCCCAGAGGTGGATCAGGGAGCATGGACACATCCATGCCTGGGAACTCCTCACTGCAGTTTCCTTCAAACCACAGATCCCAGGATGAGTGGCTTGGGAGGGACCTTAAAGATCATTCCAGGCCCCAGGTACCTGACTCCAGCTCAGGTGTCCACCATCTCCACTTTTTCTCCTTCAGTTTCCTAAATGTGCTGCACAGGAGCTTTTTTAAGCCTGGCCTAAATCTGGAAGCTGGGGCCTCTGCAGCTTAAAAACAAAGCACCCCTGTCTTCAGACAAGTCTTTTTCCTCTTTTTTTGCCATTTTTCCTCAGTCAGGATGAGAGATAATTGTACCTTTGTGCAAGCACTGGGGCTCAGAAGGAGGTGTCAATTAGAAATCAGTTGTTTCATCTCCTGGTGAAGGAACAGCAGTGAGAAATTTAACACTGTAAAGCTCATTTTGGTCCCATTTTTACAGGCTTGTGGCTCTGCATTCTGATACTGCCCACAGCCAAAGTGCAGTTATTAAAGGATTATTCTAATTGTGAAAACTTGATAATTCCTTACCTTTAATCCTCCTCTTTTTTTTTTTTTCTTTTTTAAAAAAAGACTGATTTAGCAGGAAAACTCTCCTTGCAGGTGTATGATTTGGACAGCTTGGTGACATTGGGAAGCTTCTGATCCATGGTATTTCCATATTTAGTAAAAACACTGTTTGCTTAGACTTTTTTTTTTTAGTTTTTCATTAATAGACTTCATCAGTAATTCCAGATTTGAATTGTGGGGATTTGCTTTTATTGGCCTTTGTGTCCCTGATGAAAAAGTCCTGAACCTTAATTTCACTTTGAAGCTGCTGATCCCAGGCTGGAACAGGGAGATGTGGTGGGAATGACATTGCTTCTTGGTTTTAAAGTCCAGTGAATAGCAACCAGATAGAAATCAAATTATTTTTCTCAGCATTTCAAATACATTTCCATTGAATTGTGCCCATACAGTATATGCAGATAAAAAGCTGGACTATATTAGCAAAATAAACTCTGTTTTCTGAGATTCAGAACATTCCTAGTGGCTTTTTTTTGAGAAAACAGACTATTAATACCAAGTAACTTTGCTAAAAAGATAATTTTTTTTTTTAATGTTTATTCCACATTCTGGTTGTTGTTAAGTGTTCACTTTTCCTTTTTTTTTTTCTTCATTTCCTTGCTGAAAGCTTCCCACCACTCTGTTCCAGGATTGACAGAAAGTGGCTCTGACAGCAGGGTTATTTAAGAGCTCTCTATCTTCAGTGTTACATACCCAGGTACTCTGAATTATTACACATTAATGCTCCAGGATGTCTGTGAACTGTGAGCCTTTGCCCTTTTTATCCACTCTGACAATCTGATCTGAAACTTGGATTATCAGCCCCAGAATAAATGTGTCTAACTCTAATGAAAAATCCTATCAAAAATATAAATCCTGGTTTGAAGGTTTGTGAAATACTGTGCTCTGAGGTACTCCTGGTACCTGCTTTTGGAGAGCCAACTCCAGATGGGGTTTAGGGAACTAATTCAACAAAAAATGGAATGTGAGGTTAAAAAAATAAAATGTGACGTTAAAAAAATGAAATATGAGGTTAAAAAATTGAATTTGAGGTTAAAAAAAATGGATTTTGAAGTTAAAAAAATGAAGTTTGAGATTAAACCTTGGATGATGCTGGATTTTTTACCTTCAGTCATACTGGATATTTCAGTGATCAGTCTTATCAGCTTTCTTTGGTTGGTTTGGGATTTTTTTTTACATTAGAGAATTTTAGATAAGAGGGGTCAAGGGGATGCCGTGGACTGGCAGCAGGTATTGCAATAACCTCCATGGAGCTTTGGAATAGAATGGAATAGTTGCAGTGGTGAGGTGTCAGTGTGTGCCTGCTCTGCTCCAGCTGTGCTTGGGGCAGCAGGGAAGGGTTCAGAGCTTGGAACCCCAAATTTCTCCAAGTGAGGGCAGGAAAATGGACTTTTGGTGTCTTAGCACTGCTCCTGCTTTGGGGTGAGTGAGCAGCACCCAACCATCGCTGGCCCAAGCATCACAAGAGCCACAAAGCTCTGATTTGTGCAAAAATTCTCCTTTTTCTTGATGCATCCCAAGAGATTTCCTGGCTCTGCCCCAGGTAGGTGGATTGTTCCAGTTTCTGAGTAGTTTGGGTGTGTCTGTGTTTGAGAATCATCTGTAGATGATGCATGCCCCAAAACACAGCGAGAGAAAAGAGGGAAGAATTCTGGAGGTGGTTTGGGGATAATGAAATGACAGTGACCATTTCAGAGGTGATTGCAGGCAGAGTGGATGGATGGAAAAGGTCACAGCAGGAAATAAAGGCGCTCATCACAGTCCTCTTCCCAGGCTGTTCTCAGTGTCCCAAACCCTGGAGTCACTCAGAATATGACACAATTTGTGCATCCCAGCTGCAATTTGCTGCATTCTTTCTGCTTTTCATCTATTTATTTCAAGTGAGCTGTCTTTTGGAGTTCAGCTCATCTATCCTTTCCCTCCATTTCCAGGTTTTTTCTCTTAGAAACGATCCTGTTAAACCTTCCCTTTTGCCAGGGCTGTAATTGAAAAAAAGCAAACCCAAACCAGCCGAGGGGGGAGATCCCAAACCGTGCCCTCCTGTCACTCCTGCAGCTGGCACATCCCTCCCAAGCCTCCTCCTCTGCAGGTGTGAAGTAAGGACCTCTGGTTGGGAACGTGGCTGGAGCTGGCCAGCAGAGGTTGTTGCTGCTGTTCTGCCAGAGCACTGCTCTGGTTTGCCATGGCTGCTGAGCAGGAGAAGTGTGGCTGACCTTGGGGATGAGAGCTGGCAGTGCTGCTCCCTGCTCTCCTCCTCCCTTGGGTGCCAACCTCCATCCAGACACACCATATGGGCTTGTTTTCTGCTCAGGACTGAGGATTTTGTGAGGCACAAAAAAACCCTTAGTCATTGAAAAACGTGTGGTGACATTTAAATTCCATCCATGACAACGTGTTCCCTTCAAAGCCTCTTCGAAGGAGTTTGCTGAGAGCTCTTTAAATTCCTGAACCACTGCTGACTAATAGAGGAATATAAATTAGCTCTGAAACAGGTTCATTTAACTCTTGTCTAATGTGTAGCATTTGGCCTGGCAGAGTCAAAATACTGTGACTTGTTTTTGTGTGGCAAATTGAGCACTTTGTTTATTAAAATTGCTGATTTGTTGGATAATGAGGAGGGCCCAGATTACTGTTCCTTCCACGGGAAGGATTTAAAGGGCAGGTCAGTGCTGTTCTCCAGCAGCAAAGTAATTCTGATTATGTGCTCATCTTCTGTGTTTCACAGATCTTCGTTAGCCAGCTTTTAGAATGATTAACTTGACTTTTGCTTGCAGTCCTGTCAGCCTTAGTGATGCTCCACACATTTGGCTTCCTAAATTCTCCATCTGAACACGGACAGATACGTCTCTAAAGTGAGATTGCTGATAATTTATCAGAATAAAACCAAAGCATAAAGCTGGTTTGTGTTGTAAAGCTGCACCCTGCATCATGTAATATTCAATGTTTTTTAACTCTGAGCTGGGACTCTTAATTGAAGCTGCAGCTCTGCACTTCCTTCATGCATGACTTAAGGCATCCAGCAATGTTTGCTGGGATGTAATTTGCTTTTTGTTTTTTTTTTTTGGTAGAAGCTTCCACACAGAGAGGTAGAACAGCCATTTTGCCAAAGATGAAGTAAATAACGATGCACATAATACAGAATTTTAATAATGTCCTTTGATACAGGAGGGGGATCACAGTTTCTGTGTTCCTCCTCCTGCTCCTGTGGCTCTCCCCTTCCCTTCAAGCAGAGTCGAGTGCTGGCTGTTGTTGCTAATTGCAGATGATGGAGCACTGACATTTTCAAAAGCACACATAGATGATAGGCACCCAAAGGATGAGACTGCTGCCTTCAGAGATGCTGCTACAGTTCTGCTGGCATCGACTCATTTAGTGATGAATTGCAGTAATAGCAGTTCAGGACCTACAGCATATTAGTGAAAATGAATCCACTGAGCACCAGTCCCACGGCACTGCAACAGCACTTAAAGAACGCTGATTTCCTTAAAGGCAGAAAAATCTGATTAAGAAATTCAGCTGGGGCTTTGTTTTTTGCTTTTGGTGTTTTTTTTTTCCTTGATTTTTTTTTTTCATTTACCAGCAGCGTGTTATTTGTATTTGTTTCTTGTAGCATGTTATTCTAAGGAATTTAATGTACATCAGAAAAACAGGTGAGTTCCATAAATACAAAGCCTCTCTTGCTGTTCAAGCAGATGGAAGATGCTTCAATAAAGAGCAGAACTGCTTTAATTCCTTGATCTAAACTGACCTAAAACCTGATTATAACAGGAAAAAACCTCAACATGCTGGCACTGAGGCGATACGTAATAGTTTACACAGGGTCTGTGGCAAACATGTTGTAGGATGAATGCAGCAATTGGCAGGAATTATTCTAATGAAAGGATGGGGCAGCCTATTATTGCAGGAGTTGTGTAATTTGAGGGAGCTGGGGATAAAGACAGGCTTGGTGTTAATGATGTGCTGGTGTTTGCAGGAGAACAGAGCGTCCTCCCAGCTCTGCGCGAGGTCCCGAGCACAAAGCTGGGCAGCCTCCTTCCAAATCACCCAACAGCCACAAAATCCAGAGGGGTCTGGAATGCAGGGATTGGAAAAGATGCAAGTGTGCACCTCCCTTCTTCTCCTGCCCCCCTCCATGCCCAGCAGCTCTGGAGCAGCTGGAAGTGGCTCCAGGTGTAAAGCTGTGCTAATAAAGAGGCTCTTGGTCAAACGGAGTCTTGTAAACTCCAGTACACGAGTCTGGGTGTCTGAGAGGCTGTAAAGATATTCTAAACTGGGATTTATGGATAATTTCACCATTTGAGGGCTAATGCAGCTTTGTAAGGCTGACAGCTGCAGAGGAATTATTTGAAGACAATCCTGGGTAGTTTGGCCAAGATCTGTTTTGTGCCAAGGGCACGACGTTGGCTGTATTAACAGCTCTGCTCTGTCAGGGCAATAAAAAAATCTGTGTTTGCTGCACCTGTGCCTATACTGTCCTTAGGAAGGGATAAAATCTGGATATATAATTGTATGGAGGAAGCAGAGTATTTACAGCAGGTGACTTTGGGGGTGATGTGGGTGTTTGTGCACTCGGAGTTCTCGATGAGAGGGTGAGGAGTTATGATGATGATGAAATAGTTTTCTGTATTTTGTGATTTGAAAAGCAGCTTGGCACCTTTTGCCAAAGCTCCTGCAGTTTCTCTAAGTTAAGAAAGCAGAGGAGTTCTTTTTCTGAATAATAATTAAAAAAAAAAAATTGAATTATGGAATTGTGTAGGTTGGAAAAGATCTTTAAGATCATTGAAACCTGTGTGGCTTTCAGGTAGGCCAAGAAACATCCCAATCTGGATATCCAGGACTTGAAAAGGTCCTTGATATTGATAATTGGTAGGGATATAAACAATAATATAACCAGCTGTAAAATAAACTAAAAACACAATGTTTGTGTTGGCAGCAGGATCCAACTAAAATGACTTTTTAATGCCCAGCATTTTGAGTTTAAGTATTCACATGATTTCTGCATTCTTAAAGAAATTTAAATTAAAGATGTACCTTTCTGACTCAAACAAAAGCAGATGCTGCTACAAGTAGCACGAGCTGCTGGTTTCTTAATTTTAAAGTCCTGGTTTCCTAATTTTAAAGTCTCTTCTGGCAAATTGTGATTTAATTACAGAAGCATTTCAAAACACACAAACAGCACACATACATTTTGAGGTATGTTCACTGAATAAAGATGAGGGAACTAAGGTGAGTCAGTCTGCAAAATATTTGTTAAGGAGATAAAAGATGGGTTGAACTGTCCAGGTAAAGACTAAAGGCTGTTCTGAGTTACAGTTTAAATATTTTTAATGCCTTGTGGGTTGATTTAAATAATGAAAGTTAGGGATAAACACAATTTTCTTTCTGCTTGGGTGTGTTGTGTTTAGAGCTGTGTGAAAGCTCTAAAGAAGACTTTGATATTCAAAGTTTTCATTTCATTTCCTTCGGAAAGAAATGCCGTGAAAAATCCAGGTGAAAGGAAACCAGACGAGATTCATGTGCCATTAAGGGAATTACATTAGGAGTTGTAATAATATCCCTTAATCTTAAAAAGGTAAGTCTCTTACAGAATTAAGGTTTTGCTGCTGCTTTTCATGCCTTGTGAGGAATTATGGTTAATGCAAGTTGCTGATGTGAAAACATCCTTGCTAATCCTGTTTGCAGAGCGGCTTGTTCTGTGCTCCTTAGCAAAGGCACAAGAAAATGTATTATGGGCCCTTCATTAAATAGTTACTTAATTACACCCTGGGACTGGCAGATAGCAATCTTTGCTGCTTTAGGAGAAATCTGCCAGCAGCAAAACCAGATGCTGCTGGGAGGTTTCTCCTAAAGGACCAGAACTCGGTGTGAGGAGCGCCACGTGCCCGGCGGCAAGGGCGCGTTGGCATCAGCAAACTCAAGGTGGAAAAGACATTTTGATCAGCTCAAGCTCATTAAAAAAGCTTCTACTCACCCTTCCCTGTGAGCTTCTCCCTTCTCTAGCTCCTGTATGACACCCAACAACACTTTGATGGTCTCCTGACTAGAGCTGATCAGGCTCTCCATCATCTGAAGCTGCGCTTTCAAGTCCACAACTTCGGTGTGAGGCACGATTTGTTGGCATTCCTGGCTCACGGCCACGGCCGTCCGGCAGGGCTGGCTCTCCTCCATGGGCGCCACGTTGACCTGCAGGCTCTGGTCACTACATTCGGGGGCCGGGCACTGCGCCCGCGCCGCGCACGCTCGGGCATCTCCGGCCGGGGGCTGCACCCCGTTCAGCTGCACCGTCCTCTTGTCCTCCTCCTCCTCCTCGGGGCACGGCCCCCAGTCGCCCAGGCCGGGCAGGTCNGCGCCGGCTCCTCCTCGCCAGGCTCGGCCAAGCTGGCCAGAGGAGTTGGCTCTTTGGGAGAACTGTGCAAATCGCTGCTGCTTTTCCAGGCCTCGGCGCCGTTGTCGTGCGCGGCGCGCTCCGAGATGTGGGAGATGAACTCGGCCGTGTGCAGGCTGCCCGCCTTCCTGCCCCACGCCTCGCCCCGCGCCTCCCTGTCCTTCACCTCCAGCAGGAACCCGTTGTTCTCGCTGGGTAGCGTGTCCACGGTCGAGGCGCTTTTCAGAATATTCCCTTTCTTGCGGTCCAGAGGGAAGGTCTGGTAGCACTTTTTGAGATCAGGGGACGTCTGCACTCCTGTGCTCTTGGTGACGTTGGGGATGGACCTGCGGGCGGGCACCGTCATGTACTTGCGATACGCCGTCTTGTAGGAGATGGCCTTGGCCTCCCTCTTGTCGGGGTCCTGCGTGGAGGAGGTGCAGAGCTGCTTGTCCCTCTGCTCGTTCTGGGCCTCGCAGATGTCCTTGAACCTCACCTGCAGGGCTTTGTTGCGTTTCTTGATCTGCCGGTTGGGATCCAGCGCGTATTTCATCTCCAGCGCCAGGGAAGCCGCGGGCTCGACGTCGCTGTCCGAGGCGGTGAGTAAGCATTTGCTGGGCTCCTTACTCACCATGATGCCTGCAGCCAAAAAAAACAGCGCAAAAAGCCTCAAGTCACAACAGAAATGTTCCCTTTTCCCCGGAGGTTTTTGCAATATTTGAGCCACGTTCCCATGATCCCACTGAAACGGCCGCGACTCGCAACCGATTCCATCGAGCGCAGCCCTTGGTGATTTTCTACAGATTTGTGTCTTAATCATGTTTTTTATCTCCATCTGTTGTGAATACCTGCTCCTCTGAGAGGAGTTTTCCTGGTGCCAGAAGTTTTTCCACAACTATTTTCCCAGGATAGGACTGTGGCTGTCATGCCAGCGCTTCCCAGGAAGCAGTTTCCTTCAGGAATCTGTGCTCCCAGGAAGCCATACTCTGAATTTAGTAAGTAAAAACTACAGGGAAATGGAAACCCAAGTGTCTTTGTCCAAGTGAAGAAAAGTTGAGAGCTTTGCCCACTCTTAATTCTCCCTTAATGCAAATGTTTAATACCAAGAAGTGTCAAAAGTGGCATTATTTTTAGAGCGTGCTTGCTTACCAAACACATTTCTGCTGTGTAATGTATTCAGCGTTCTTTGCAAGGAATTAGTTGGTCGTTAGAGGTGTCATTATTTGGATTTTTATAAAAAATATCCACGTGGCTACGACTAAATACAGATTAATTATTATTAGCAACTAGTTGGTAGCGCTGGATGTGTAGAATTTATGAATTAGTGAAGTTTTGGAGGAAGTCAGCAGTGCATCAATTAAGGTTTTGCTTCAAATGCAAAACAACTCATCCTTTCCTAGAAGCAGTAATGTGCTTTTACGATCCAGCTGTTTATCCCAAAAGATCCTAAAGCACCAAAACCCCTCCAAACCTGTGATGATTCACAGAAATTACTTAATCTGCCATTGAAATATAAGTTCCTTCTCAGGGAGAAGAAGATGCCAACTGTTTAACACAGCATCTACCCAAAAAAAACCCCCAAACCCCAGTGGTTGTGCAGATCATAGAGGATCTGGAGTAGCTGCATAATTAAGATTTCATTTTTACACCTCATTTGAAGTTGTAATTTTTACTTTCCCGTTGCACAGATTTCTCCCTGAGACTTACTGAATTACCAAATTCCCTCTTAATCCAAACATTCTGCATACATCTCCTGTTGAAACCCTCAGAGGGACTCGGGAGTACAATGTAAATCAAGTAAAGGGACTTTCAGGTGTACTTGAAATATGTTTTTAATTAAAATTCCTTTGTCTATTTAATAAAATACGTGAAACTCTTGAAGAGTTAAATGCCATAATAGCATCTATTTTAGAAAGCCAACTCAGGGGCACAAGGGAATGAATCTTTGACTAGTCTATATTTAAAAGTAAGAAAGCTTAATGGGGAAATAATTTTCAGTGGAAAACTGAATGTTTATGAGGTTTAAAAGTAAAAGTTACACTTCCCTAAAGATACACACAGATGTGCATGGCACAGAGTCCAAGGTTGGACTTCTGGGTCAAAAATCTCATGAAAATGTGTCATTGCTTAATTTTTTTTTTTCATGTTTTAATTTAATTTGTGAAGAAGGAACTGAAATATTCCAGAATCCCCCTCGTTTGCCTTTTCCTGTCTGACTTGTGATGCTCAGGGAGTGGTGAGGGAGCTGCAGTCGTTGGAGAAGGGGAAGAACTTTTTCTGTGACTCTGCTGTAGTGCAAAGTCGGTAGAAGAAGCAAAAAGAAGGGAAAGTTCAGGACAAAACCATTCAAATAATGGAATCTGAGACTGCCAGATCCCAGTTTTTAACTGGATGTTTTTTTATATACAAGCCTAGGATCTGATACTGAGCTGACCAAGTCCCTGTTTTGGGGGAAAAGAGAGAATAAAATGGAAATTCTACGGGGGATTCTGAAGATAAAAGTAGAGTAGGGGGCTAAGATCAGTTATCCCAGTGCCCTTAACACAAGGTACAAACAGATTTTGAGGAGAATGAATCAATTACATTTGTATATCAGGAATTTTTTGTTCCAGTTGAAACCCTAAATAGAGAGTCCATTGTGGGGAATGCCAGTGTCCTGTCCTGGCTGGTTTGAGCTGTATTTGAACTGTAGTTGTGTTTGGGAGTGAAGATCTGCCTTTATTTGAGGGGCATTGTGCCAACAGAGCAGGTAGGGAGTACAGCCATCCAGCTTTTTGTCTCTCTAGGGCTGGGATTTGGGGGTGTTTTAGTGACAAAAGGGCTGCCTGAGATACAAACCCTGTCCTTTAGCTAGCAGCTGGACCACATGAAAATCTGTTGGAAAAACTGTTGCTGAACCCCAAAACTCTGCACTTTGGATTAAAGAAGCAAATTTTCCTCAGCAGTCTGGTAAATGAGTGAGTTGGCCAAAAAAACCCCTAAACACAAGAACACAACAGCCATTCCAGACATGAGTTCCAAATCTGCCAGTGGGAGTTTCTGAGCTCCCAAGAAATTGTGGCAAAAATGAAATGTTACATTCACAAAGGTGCGAAATATTCAGGAACTGTGTCTGAAAAAGCCATGTTTTTACCCAAAAAGGCTACAAAAATTGGCTGTTAGCTTTGAAAGTCACCCTTTAGAACCATCTCCTAGGATTCCTCAGAGTTGTCAAAGTGAGTTTTTGGGCAGTCACTTATTTGACAGCAGGATCCATTAACATGCAATTCATTTTCAAGTATTGGCTTGATATTTCATTAGTGTCTGTGACCTGTCTCAATTTTCAGATGATTTTACCTCCCACTTGAATCCCATGATTTCTGGGGATCTGCAGGATGGCTGGGTTTGTTTGGGATGACTTCCCATGGGATTCATGGAGTCCATAACCCAGGAGAAACCCTCCAGAGAAGATAAATGAGGAACATCATCCCTGCAGTTAATTTCAAACCTATCTTTAATAGCCAATAAATTGATTCTTCACCAAATTGCTTGTCTCCCTTCCCCAACTGCACAGGCCTGATTGATTTAGCTGATCCAGAGTTTTTTATTCCCACTAGTAGCTGGGAGTAATAATTTTAGAGATATCTGTGATTAAGAATGACAACAACCAAAAGAAGTCAATTTTTTTTGGAAGCCTCGCTCGGATCCCGCTGTCTCTGAGGGGAACTCTCTGTGCTCAGCTGATAAAAGAACAGTTGAGCAAAGAGTCAATTGTGAGTTAAATGCTTCAAGGGGAAGAGTTGATAAAATAGTTCCTGTTTGGTTTCATTTTTGGTTTGCACAAAGTGTTGCCTCCTGTTTTGGCTCGTTTAGGCACTGCCACGGCGGCGTCTCTGCAGGATTTTTGGAATCTTTAGGAAACGACTGAGCTGAAGTTTCTCAGTTTATGGCTCATGCTGTCAGGGGGGTAATAAAGCCTTTGAATTTGAATTTTAGTTGTAGATGCCAATTACATGCAGATAATAGAGTTCAACTTTTTATCTGTACTTACTCCAAACAAAGAGCTGATTTGCTAAACTAAATATTTAAGTAATCACAAGCTTCGTTTTTCGGTTTTTAGCCTTGATTTGTTTATAATCTTGTGGCTGATTGCCCTCAAGCAGCATCCCTCTATGTTTGAATATGGAAATAAACTATTAAATAATAATAACAACAACTGAAAAGTGATGCACAGAGAAGCTTTGAGTCAGTATAAAATCCTCAGGGTAATTATGGAAACCATCATAGTTAGGTGGCACAAATCTTTGCAGGACCTTCACTCTGCCTCCCAAACTCTGCAGAGTCACAGCTCTGGGAGGAGAATTACAGCCTGGAATTTCCAGGCTGATTGGTTAATGAGGGCAGAGCAGATTTGGAGCTCACCTTGCAATTTCCATTTTCTCTCTGTCAGTTTTATGACACAGAAGCAGAGTCAGGACGTGTTAATACGCAGAGTGGGCTTTTAAACTTTCCACGTTCCAAATGCAGATGAAAGGCACAGATTTCACTCCTTGGGTTTCCAGAGCAAGTAGAGGCTGTGGAGATGCAGCTGGAAACATCTGTGCATGTGGTAAAAGCACACAGGGTTTTGTGGAGGGGTGGATTGGCTTAAAATAATGCAGGGAATTGCAAATTTTGCATGGCAAGTGGGAAGTGATCTGCAGCATCTTTAGACTTCTGGATATTTCCAGGCTGGACATTCTCCTGAGAAATCCCCAGTGCCTCAGATATAATTTTATATACCTAAATACCACATTAAACCAGTTACTTTTCAAAAACTATTTGATGTCTCTAAGTGGTAAATGTATCCATGAAATATTTATCCAATTGTGCTGTTAAAAATAAGGAGCAGAAAAAAACTCAGATTTACTTCATAGAAACAAATCCAGTATAGATACCTAAGGTTAATGCTAAATATCCCATACATTTTGACTTCATTGAATGAGTATTTTTATTCTTTTCAAAGGGATCTAATTGTTAATTAGCTGACAATGCTGTTATGTTAGAAAATTAAAAATTACTTAGTATCATCCTAAAAATAATGTCTAGTAAAGAAGGCTGTCGTGACAAAAACGTTGGAAAATACGAATTATCTTAGGCAGTTATTAATTATAAAAGTTGTTTGCAGAAACTTTGCCTGTGTTAGGAATTTTTGCAAGGTTTTAATACAAAAGGACCGAGGAGAAATTCTGACTGCCAGATAAATCTGAGGGTGCAGGTATTCCCAGTTTTTAGGGGATAGAAAGCACAGATGAGAGGATTATTGGGAAAACTGATGGGGCAGCCCAGCCTGTCTTTCTTTCATCACAGAATCGTTCATGTAGAATAACAGACTTAGCAGTGCTGCTAAATGTCAAACCAGTATTTTTTTTTTAACTCTGTTTTGAAAGCCTGAGGCGCTGAACTTGAATTTTCTCTCTCTTGAACTTCCTTGTTTATTGCTCAATACTGAAGTCATCCTTACTGCTGCATTTCCAAGTGCCTTGCAAGTCTTCCTTTGGAATTATCAGGATCCTGTGGCATTGGATTTGTCTTTTCCCTCCTCCCATCACTGGCAGGCTCTGTGAGAATGATGTCTAAAATCATAGCTAATGGCTGAGCTACCCAATAAATGCCTTTAAATGCTCTTGTGAGCTTCAGCTTCAGAACTAAGAGGCAACAAATAAAACGTACGATTTAATAAGCCTGGAGACTTTTAGATAAAACAGGAATCTACTGGAGGATAAACTACTTAAAACTGCCCTTACAAAGCAAGCCAGTTTTCCTGAATGCAGCTGGTAGAGGCAATTTTAATTTTGACATCTCTACTATGCTTTTGGAACACAAATTTTAATAATACTTAGGTTTTGTTGCTTCCTATATTGTTCCATGCATAAAATTAAAAGGAATCCATTCAACGCAGTACAATTCTGGAAAATAAGGTTATTTTCCCCCTAACAGAATTTTGCAAGGAGTAGCACCATTAGCAGGAGATTTGCACTTGCACTAAAACCAGCACAGACTTTTGGGGTGAGTTAATAACTATTAACTTCCCAATGGAACAAATGCGATGTCACAAGATACTCCCAGTGAATTCAGAGTGTTCTGGTCTCAAACATTTGCTGGGATTTAGTGGACTGGAAAAAAAGAATGTCACTGTTAAGAGAGCAATGCTGATTTTTCTCCCTGTGCTCTGCAGCTCTGAGGACGAGAGGAGGGAAGGTTTCTTTGGTATTTTTTATTTTTTGCCATGTAAATCTGGGCAAGGCTTTGTCCCTGCTCCAGGGGGAGGAGGAGAGGAGCAGGATGGGCTGCTAGGAGAATCCCTAATAGTTCTGCTCACACTGTCCTGGCTTGCAGGAGTCCAAAAGCCACAGGACATGCACTGGAAGGTTTTTCATTTTTATGGGACTTTCTGGTAAATAATTTAAAGGGCAAGCTGTTAAAACCAAGGGTTTAAGGCAGTTCCTTATTGGCATTACCATTGAATACTAAGTTTAATTGTTCTTAGTTGACATCAATGGGTTTTGTGGGTTTTTAAGGAAAAAAAAATGGGTTTAGGGTTAGGACAGGGAGAAAGCAGTGCTGCTCTTTGGCTTTGACCAACAGGGTTGTCAAACTGTCAGAGCTCTGCACAGAGGGATCTGAGTGCTGAGAACACAGAATCCCAGAATGGTTTGGGTTGGAAAAGACCTTAAAGATCCTCTCATTCCCCCCTGCCATGGGCAGGGACCCCTTCCACTAGCCCAGGCTGCTCCAAGCCCTGTCCAGCCTGGCCTTGGCCACTTGCAGGGATTAAACTCAGCAGGAACTGCAGCTGGTTTTGCTCCTCCATCAGAGATTTTCAAGCATTGGGTGAAGGGGATAAAGCAGATATGCAGCTCCAGGCTTCCATCCTGCATCCTTCATTTTGCTCTGCAGATCAGAGCATTGCCTTGGGATGCAGGTGCTCCCTGGAATGGGAGAGGACAGTGACATTCCTAGGGTCAGGGCTTGCAAGGCATCAGAGCCTTGTCAGCTCTTCAGCTTGGGTCAGGGCTGCAGGCAGACAAGCTTGGGAGGGGGAGAAGTGTTGTTAAACAACTCAGCTGGGTAATTTAGGTCTAAAACCTGACATCATTAGCAGGATGTTAATTGGGGAATAGGATCTGTCTAGATGTGTTTCTGCACTCCACTGCTGGCAGCAGTCAGCACCAAACAAGAGCTGTGTCATTTGTCACCTTCTTGAGGAGCACATTCCTGAAGTTTCTGGTTTTAGGCAGGTTCTGGTTCTGCTGGAATTCTGAATTATCTGTGTACAGGTGGATCTGAGCGTGCTGGCTGGGGAAATTGCAGAGATCAGTCTGACTCCTGCTAGAGCATTGTACAAAAATTCCCGTTAGTTACCCAAAAAGAGTTTTAGTAGAGCAAAAAAGCCTCAGTTGCTGAGGGGAGTTATAGTCCTAACTAAAGCTGCAAAGCTTCCTCAAAGCTGGATCTAAGAAGCTTTTGAAATACTGGGAAGGAAAAGCCAAAGTCTTGTTTGAGGGGAAGTTGTCTTACACTCCCCAAATCCCAGGTTCTCATCAAACAGCAGGAGAGGGCTGGGAAAATTGCTCATGCCAGGGAAAACAGTTTTGGTGCCATGTGGGAAGAACTATGTGGGGAATGATGAGGGAAGCAAATACAGTGTGGAGTTGCTGGGTACGTTGCTCCCAGGTTTTGTGGACCTGGGATAACGTGGAATAGGATTTTAAAATAATTTTTTTTTTATTTTAAAAAATAAAATTATATCCCTGATGTCCCTGCTCGTGGCAGGGCATTGGAATGAGATGATCCTCAATGCCCTTCCAAGCCAAAGCACTCTGTGATTCTGGATCTTAGGATGGGTTGTTTGTGATAGGGATGATTAGGAAGTTTATTAAAGTGATAATTAAAGGACATTTTTTGGCTGGGGAAGGCCAAAAACCTGGCCACCAGACAGATAATTTGCATCACTTTCCTTGTGGCTTTGTGTGCTTTTATTACAAATTGTGAATCTCACCAACTTGCTCAGCTAAAACACACGAATTCCTCTGGAATTCAGCAATTTAGGCTCAGTCTCCAGAAGGGATCAGTGTTATCACTGTCAGCAGGCAGTTCAAGCATAATTTCTGCTGAATTACTCTCTCCAGCAGTGGGATGTTTTATCTGTCTCTTTGTCAGCTCCGTGCAGATATCGCTGTGTTTTATTTGCCGATGGCCTTGATACTCAGAAATGTATTCAGCTGATCCACAAGTTACATTTCTGTACTCATTCATTTCTCCTCTCAATTTGCAGGAGAGAATAATGAATATAATAACAAAATGGGCATGAACAACCAATTACTAATGGTTGGAAGGAGACTTCGGGCTTGTTGTAGATTTTGTGCTTATTCATAGATAAATACACCAAAATCAGGGATTTTACTGAATTCCCTCTTCTTCCTTCTCCTGGGGAGTAACTAACCAGACCAGAACTGCTTGATGTGTTATTAACTTTTAAAATACAGTCCTGCTTAAATGGGTTTGTCTTGGGCATCAGAGAGCTCTTGTTCCAGCTTTTAAAAAGTCATTTACACCACAGCTGGGCTTTGTAAGCTTTGACCTCACCAAAATTGTTCCAAGCAAAGCGATCACAACCTTGACATGAGAATTGGGAAAAAAAATGGAAGAGAAGGGCAGCTGTAAAACAAGCAGGGAAGGTGGGCAAGAACACAAAACAAGTAACTTCTTTTTTTTTTTCTTTTTTTTTTTTTTTCTGTGAGCTTGTGACAATTCCTCCTCACTCAGACCAGATGGAAAGAGCTTCCTCTGCTTTTGTTTTTAAACTGGTTTAATTTGGTAACTACGTGGGCTTTATTTATAGGCTTGCTCCAGCAACCATGGGCAGGCAAAAATAACAGCAGCATCCTGCTTCTCTTGCCCATGGATGTCACAAACATGAATTAAAGCTGGGGTTTCTGAGATGTTTAACAACTATTTCTGAGTCTGAGACCAGATATCAGCAACTCTGGGCAGCGGGGCATGGTAGAGCTCCAGCACTCCCCTGCCAGGACAGAAATCTCTTGTAATGATTTACAAGTTTAGATCTCCACCTGAACATAGCAAGACTTGAAGGCCCTCAGTCTTTTTAATCCATCTCTGTTTAATTCAGGCTTTGAAAATGGCTCTTGCTCCTCTGTATCAAAGCCAGTGGATTTAGCTGGAAAAACTGGAGTAAAATCAGGCTCGGTGTCTTGTGCCATTAAAGTGGGACAAAAACAGGCAAAGGGGACACCAAATGTTGCTGTTTGATCAGTGAATTGTTATTTTTACAGGCAGTTCTTTCTCTTTGCCTCAGAGACTTGTGCTGGGATGTCTTACTGGGAAGCAGTTTTCAGGCACTGATCACCCTGACACAGAGCAGAAGCATGAGCAGGGTGAACTGTTCCCAGGATTATTAAGGGATCACTTTTCTGCCTGCCTGTAGTAAAATTGGAGTAAACACCTTCAAATGGGGATGTGCCACTACGGTTAGAGAATGCTCCGAGCACATTCTGTGTGGTCAATAACAATTTAAAATCGAGTGCCAGTTCCCAGGGACCTGTGTCCTGGGTACCTGTGTGTTTTCAGAGGTTATTCAGGATTTTCTAAGCAAGCACCAGAAGGCTGAATGTGGCACTCCCACTGAATTTACCACTCTGAGATGATTTTTTTTTCCTTAAAATATGTCCACGATTTCATTTTCATAAAGCCTATTTAATTTGCAAACTGATTAGTAAAAATACAAGGGAGAACTGGGCTATAAAATAGATTTGTTGCTTACATGTTTTTTAATATGTTAGACAAATTTTCAGCAGTTCTTTAAACCGTGCCTGTCACAGAGCAGAATATAAGAGCTTTTTATTAATAGCTAGTTCAGATAATCACGTGAATTTTTTATGGTCTCAGATATTCTAGATTTACTGTCATTTCCTCAAGTGGGCATGAATTATGGGACTATACATCCCTAGTTCTCCCTGTCCTGTGCTTGGATAAGGAATGGCCTTGAGACATCACAGCTCAAGAGCCCTGTGGAGGTGTCCTTACATTGGAGCAGGGATTTTTGGCAAGCTCACAGCTGTCCCTGACTGGTTTCCACATCACTCACGGCAAAGCACTGGCATGGCGAAGTTTGCTTTTAAATCCTCCAGAAGCACACAGTGGTGTTGGTGTTTCCTCAGCTGGTGGACAATCCCTGGCTGAGTTTGGGTTTCTGGATCCCCAGGCAGTGTGCTGGCAGTGCCCAGTGCTGGTCACTGGTGCTGCTGGTCTGGGAGCTGACGCACAGCCCGTGACTCGGCACTTGGGCAGCTCCTGGCCGCCTTCTCCACCTCTGCTTTCCCTCTGTTCCTCTCTGCTGAACTTACCACTCTTTTTTCTGAGTTAATTATATCTAGATTTGAACCCAGACTATGCTCTGTGTGCCCCTCATGCAGAAATGCTCTGGCAGTGCCGTGGTTATCTGGGGAAAAGGCAGCCAGGCTCTTACCAGCTCCCTGTTTGTGAGCTCAGTTAGCACAAGGGTGTGTTGAATGCTAAGTGCTGGCCCTCCTGATAAGGAACTGAACACTTTCTCTCGTGGTGCTCCTGCCCAGCTGGTTTTTTATGTGTCAGTCCCAGAGAAAAGCACTGATTCCATCCAGGATTAGAATTATCTCGAGCATCTCGTTACAAACACACCGTTAATAGTGACGGAATCCTAAAGAACAAACATTCTTCATCAAGGGCATCGTGACATCCTTACAAAACAAGCCCTAAAAAAAAAGCTGGTATAGTATCAGTTTTCCCCATCATGTGGAGGGAGGATGCTTTCAATGCAACAGCACCTTAAACTCTGGGGCAGGAATTTTATTTTAGAACTGTTGGAATTAGAACAATTCAGTCTTAGTCTCTGGATTAGCAATCTACATAATGGATGTGTCCTGGAATGAGGGACCCTGTGCCACCACTGTATAGCAGAATATCACCCTCCAGGTGATAAATTAGTAATACCTGAGCTCTGAGATATTTTCATCTAAATATGAATTTTTAATGCCAGGAGAAAAATCCGGCTTTTAACTTAGAACTGTTATTTGTACTTGGAGGGAACAGATCCTTGTAGTCCAGACAGCCAGGCACAAGCAGGTTGGTGGAACACCAAGAGGCATCACACCAAGAGTGAGGAGATCCGTTCCTTTCCCCAATTTCCTATTTTTACTATTGGTCTCTCGGCTTGGAATTTGACATTAAATTAATCCCAGTCCATGGCTAGGACATAGTTGCATATCATGTGATGGTTTTTATTTATTTATTTATTTATTTTTAGCTAGGAGTTTTTCCATCTAGAAGCCAGATTTTAACCTTGATACATGCAGCAGTCCTGGCAGCCCGGTAAATCCGAGCATGATCCAACACTTCAGCGGAGGGAATAAATTCCCAGTTTCTATCAGACGTGACCTGTTACTGGTTTGCCTTTCCTTAGCACTTGCCAGCATTCAGCTGGGGGAAAAAGAAACGATTCTCCGAGGCTGGGAAAAACAGGTCTTCCCAGACTTCCCAGTGTTAGAGCCTAACGAGTTAAATTCTCCTCCGTGCAGGATTTTAAGCTGCTTAGACACACAAGGTCAAAGCAGAGCGCTCCATCCCCAATTCCGACTCGTGGCTGGGAGGGGGGCACAGCTCCCTTGGGACGGAGCCCTCGGGAGACGGTGACATAAGCAGGGAATAGATTCCCTGCTTCCAGCAGGGCAAGATGTCCCTGTTTTGCCGGGGCTGGCGGCCCCCCCGCCTCCCCCGGGCAGATCCCCTGGAACTGCAGTCCTGCATCCATCCCTCCCTCCATCCCCTCGCTGCCGTAACTCTCCGTAAACACGGCATTAAGTACAGGCGCTGAGGACACGGCAGAGGGTTTTTACTAGCGAGGGAGGCAAGATGGAATTGCAGAGCGGGGCAGCTCGGGATGCCTTGCAGGATGCAAGGGCTGTGACTTTGGGCATGGTTCCCCCGCTACCTTTTGTCCCGTTTTCCTACGGCGTTTCCACGGCATCCCCGATTTCTGCGCGGTCGGTGATGGTGATGGGGGACTCGGGTGCGTTAAATCGGGAGAAGCCTGCACAGTCCACTGAATAGCAGCAGCTTCAGTCCCCGAGGAGGATTTTTGGGTTGGTTGGTTGGGCTTTTAATGAAGTGCTGTACTGCAAGTTCAGGGATGAACGCATCCCGCGTTCCTCCATCGCCGCTGTACGGACACTTCATTAGGACGGCTGAAGTTAATAAGCAGCGGCAGTTGCTCGCCATCAGCCATGTGAAAAGCCAAAGCACTTCGTGCATCCTCCAAAAATCCTCCAGCTACCCCTCTCCCTTCCCAGGCACACCTGGAAGGGGAGCAGGCAAAGAAACGCTGGTATTTTTCTAGAAGAAAGTCGCGTATCGGGATATTCTCTCCTTATCTACCCCCAAAGTTATTGGATGCAGGAGCTGTTCCCAGGCAGGCAGATACGCTATTGCATAACGCTGGCGCTCAGCGCCAGCCTTTCTCCTCATCCCTACGAAGTTTTCCGCCGGCAGAACGGGCGGCCGGGGTATTTCGGGGGGTCGGGGCGAGCGGGCAGCGCCTTACCTTGTGCTTCCTCACGCAGAAGCGGCGGTCTGGGCGAGCATCTCCCTCCAGCCGCCGGGGCGAGCTGGGCGTCANCCGGGGCCGCACACTAGCAGGGCAGAAGCGCGGAGCTGGCGGGCTCGCTGGGCATGCAGCGTGCGTTGTCCCTCCGGGTGCTCCAGCTGCAGCCGGCCCCGCGGCCCCCCGGGCTGGCAGCCGCGCCACGGGAGCGATGGAGCAGCCGCAGAGTGGGGATGCTGATCGCTTGGGGATTTCAGCGGAGCGCTGGGTTAAAGCTACACGGCTGCCTTTTATTGGGAGGGAAAGTGGTTAAGGTGCTAAAGGAGTAGCTGCTCCCATTTGCTTTTAAGCCTTGTATAAAATGGACGCAAGTTCAGAGCGAAGCGGTTTGGCAGAGGAGATTGACAGACGCGATAAAATGTGAATCACATCTCTCCTCCTTTGCTCTCGTTTTACTGAGGGTTTAGCGATGATGTTTTTCACTTGAAAAAAAGTTGGACGTTAAATAGGTCATGTGTTTTTAACCTGAGTGATAGCCAGAAAATGCCATGAGAGGCACGAGAATTGGTCCGAGTTGGGGAGCGTTGGGTCTATGGTTCATTCCGAGAATCCCAGGAGTTTTGCTGTTCAATAAATACTTTCCAGCGGGAAACTCCCCTAGCCCAGGTGCCAGCAGGTGTGGGCCACGGAGTTCCTCTGTCACAGCGCTGCCTTCACCATTGATATCAAGAGGGTTAATGATTTTGGGGCTTGCTGCTGCGACCCCCGGTTTGAATTGGCAGATGAGAGCGGCTGGACCAGCCCAAACCGTTCCACCACGACCCCCACGCCACAGCAGGCAGGGACGGGCGGGCACTGCACGAGTCCAGGCACCCCGGGATGCGGCAGAAACACTGGCTGGAGTCCTGGGTGGATTTTGGAGTTAATTCGCTGGAGCAGCCCGGCGCTGGGGCGGGAGGTGCGGGTGGACCCGGCTGGTACCCGCAGCTCGGCGTGGGGATGGAGCCGCGGGCAGCCCGGCTGTGCAGGACTGGTGAGAGCGGTGTTCAACAACCCAGACAGTCAGCAGAGGGCAGCTCCGCCGCTCTGCCTGCCTGCTACCTGTCCAGGTACTCCCGTTGCCCTCTTCCTCATCGCTGAGCCTAAACGGGGGTGCCAGGGCTGTGCCCTCCGCATCCCCCGCTGCTCTGCCCGGGGGCAGGGGCTGTGGCACAGCCAGCGGCACAGCTTTGATCGCACTTAGCATCTCTCATGGTATTTTATCAGGGAGATTTTATTTTTTTTTCCCCAAAGAACTTAAATATCGACCTGCTTATTGATGCAACAGCAACCACCGTGCTGTTGGGTTTTTTTCTTTCTGTTTTTCTTTCCAGCAGTGCTGACTTGCTGTATTCCGGGTCCTCTGTGGATTTCTCGCTAGGAAAATAAATGTGGTTTTGGCTGCAGCCTGGATACAGACGTGGGTAAATTACATGGTAGGGTGACCACGTCTGAAATAACACAGGCTACTTCCTCAGAGCAAACAGATCAGTGGTAGGAGATGCTGTTGCTTTTTCACAAGCTGAAAATGTGAGTTTATCCAGCCCATGATTACTGGAAAGAAATACTATAACTCGATATCCTGAGTGACTTGAAAGGAGAATCTCTCTGACAGAAGCAGCAGTTAAACATCATTCTTGTCTTCTCCATAATGATATTTAGAAGCTGTTGTCTCAGGGCTGATTAGTCTTGCACAGCATTATGCATATGTCCCACTTACAAACTGTACAGCATCTTCTGGAGGTTTTTAGGGAATTAAAAAGTACTTTCTGATGTGGACCAGATTCATGGGTAACTGCTGACACCATTGGTGCATACAGGGATCTTTTAAATGAGGGTTTGTGAAAAATGAAGTGTTTTGTGATTATCATGCTTCATGTTACTCTAGCAGCACATAGAGGTAAATACACTGGGAAACTGGAAATGCTTCATCATCCCATTTGCCAATTTTTTAGCCTTTAAAAATGCTGGGCACAACTGTTGCATAATAAAATGTAGTGTTGAAGAGATGCTTGAGAGGGGAGAGAGGGGTTGGGCTTCAACCTGGAAGGGTGCAAAAAAGAGACAACTAATTGTAGTTGTTTTAGGTTATAAATTTATTTCTCTCTCTTGGAGTGTCCTGCCTTTCCAGATTGGCTTTTTGTCCCCAAAAAAGGGAGGAGTGAGCACTGCCTGGGGTTGCAGTGCTTCCTTAGTGTGACATGTGCAGGTGGAAGTCCTGCCTTGGGCTTCTGGGGGAGTGAGAACACAGGGATTGGAGAGCAGTGAGGTGGATTTTAGTGGAGAAGTGCAGTAAGGGACCCTTCTCCCTCACTGCTGATTGCATCATAAATTTGGGGAGGCACCTGTGTGTGGATTTGGAAGTATTCATCACACACAGCTTGGCGTTACAGACTTCAGGTTTTACTTGATTTTTTTTCTGTCATTCATTTTCTGGATGGCTGTGGGAGGGTCAGCCTGGCATGTCCTCCCCACACCCTGGGTTTGCCCCAGTGAATGCTGTGCCTGGGGGGATTTTTTTGCTGAGCTTTTTGCTGCTTTGTAGGGTTCTGCTCCTCTAGAACATGCAGGTCCGACAGTGGAACACTAAAATGTAAATTTTTGGAACAGTCTGTGACGTTCTTGTGGAGGAAAGCTCAGATGCAGCTCAGGGAAAAGCAGGTGGCAGCCAGAGCTGGAGTTACCTGCCAGGTGTTTCAGTGACCACCAGTGTGGGGAAGGAGGCTGAGAAACCAGCACCCATGGGATTTTCAGATCTATATTAAGTAAATTATATTAGGAGGCATAATTGAAGTCCCAACACTACATGCCTGAGCTGGGTTCCCAGGGATATTAAATCTTTAGGGCCTGGCTAATTTATGGCAGAACTTCCTTGCTGTGTTGGAGATGAGAGAGGAGTGAAGTTCACTTGATTTGAATCAGAGATGTGGATAAAGTTGTGCCTTTTCTCTCTGGGGATCAATGCTGTCATTGTGTCTTTCCTAAAACCAAGTATTTTCACATTGCTGACCCTTCATCCCCATTAATTAGGTGTTGTTTCCATGCCTTTAGATGATAACAGCCTGGCTTTTTGGGCTAAATTGGTAATTAATTTATTTATTTCCTCCAACCTGCCATTGGGAGAGAAATGGAGGGATGTTAAATATGCTCCTCTGCTCCAGCTGAGGTGAAGGCAAACTGGGCTGGAATTTCAAACAAGTCTTCATGCAGTCAAGTGCTCCTTGCTTTGGGGGAGGATAGTTTCTGCTTGGCTGTGATGCACAGAAATAAGGTCTCTTGGAGTCATGTTTGGCAGAAATTTGGGAGATTTGCTGGAATGTCTTGCTCCATAATAAGTCTTTTCCATGAGCTTGGAAAATTCATTTGAGCCTACGCCGATGTCTGTTCTTTATCTATAAAGTGCTAATTCCACATCTCTTTACTTAAAGGAACATTTTGAAGAGAAAGTGGATTTAAGAATATGTGTCTAATACCCATAATACCTGTGTGCAGCTGAAATATTAAACAGCTGATTGAGGGAGCTGCTCTTTGTGGGTTTTCTGCTTGGAGAAGAATTCTGAGTACCCTCATTAGCTCTGATGGTTATTTCTGTGCTTCGTTGGGATAAGAATGAGCAGGATTTAGTTCTGTCTCTCAATTTCCCATTGTACAGATCATTGGAAGGAAAATATAACAGCAGGTCTCACCAGCTAAAGCTGAGATTTTGGGTTCCAGCTGAATGCTGTCTCATCAGGAGCCCAGATTGCTGGAGATGTTTATCAAGAAAATCTGAATTTTTTTTGGGATACAAGTGAGAGTTTTGTCATATTATCACTGTGTTTGTAGTTCAGCAAAGTTCCTGTTCAGCACATGGATATTTTTAGGGAAGGAACTAAACTGGTGATTGGAAAGCCTTGGTGGTTCTTCCAAGGAGGGGGGGATTCAGAGCTGCTCCCTCATGGTGGAATCATGGAATCCCTTCCCTGATAAAGATGTTCTCAGTGGATGCCAAATTCTGATCCATTTTCATGCAGCCTGTACAGATGGGAAATAAATGAGGGTCTGGGAGAGTGTGATGTATGAGCCCCTAAATGGCTGCATTTTGTTCATATTTGAAAGGCAGTTCAGGCTGTCGTCATTACTGATGACTTGTGCTTTTAGAGCCCTTCTTTTTGCATTTCAGAAATCCTTTGTGCCCATCTGAATAATAAATCACCCTGTTTGATTTGCTCACTGAGAGCAAATGGGAAATTACATCCTTGTTAAGATGTCTCGAGGAACTGGGAGTGCAGGGGAATGTTTGCAAAGGAACATTCTGCCAGCTTTGTTAATATTTTGCTTTGTCTCCTTTATTTGATGACCTTCCCAAATTCCAGGGTTTTCTCTTTGGCTGCTTTATGGCAAAGGGAAAAAATCCTGCCCTGCTTAAAAATAAAAATAACAAATCTGGTCATAGTTTTGATTGCCTTTAGACAAATGGTTTCAGATTTAAGGACCTGATGAAATGTGGGATGAGCATGAATTCCATCTTCAAACTCCAAATTATGGGCACAAAAAAGGCAAATCCAACAAATAATGGGGATACTTGCATCTAATTCCTATTTGCTCTTTGGTGGAATAATATATTATTTATTTGACATTGATTTCATTAGATGGAGGATTTAATGCAACTTTTCTGTCAAACTGGAGAACATTTGATGTTATAAAGTGATGTAAACTCCCAAAGCCTCAGGAAAGTTTTCTCATTTGAAATATTGAACTATTTCAAATGTGAACATAGCATAAAAAATACAGACTTTTCTGTGCTTTTGCATGTTGCCTTCAAGTTAGAAGCCCAGAGTGCAGCCTGGTCCTGATGCATAATGCTTAACAGAAAAAAACAAGCTGAAATTAAATGTGTTAAACAAGTGAAAAATGAAATTCCTGCAAAATTATCGAAGAGAGAAGTAATGAACAGTGCAAATAGAATTAAACTCACCATTTCTATCAGTGCTCTGAGCCTGAACCAAAATTAAGTATTTTGGCCATAATGTTCAGAAATGAACTCTTTAGTGGAGTTTCTAAAATCCCCAAGCAGGTGCCAAAATAAAATTGCTCTTAATAACTTTGATACATGACAGAGAAATATGATGGCAGTGAATAAAATAAAAAAGGGATATAAAGAGGCAGTTTGCAGCATCATGGGCACCTAAAATTTAGCCATATGCTCACAATTAAGAGCTTTTCCTCCCTTAGTTTTTTAGTTTTTTTCTAAATAAAATGACCTAGAAACTTGCCTTGTGCAAATAAGAATATGCTAAATTCCTGATTGACTGTGCAAAGACCTAATTCTTGTGTGTATTAAGATGTCTGTGGCTGTGTTTTACCTTAAGAAAGGAACAGAGGTTAGTCTGAAAAGTCTGGAAATCCTAAAAGCTCAAGATATTTCAAAAAGTTGTGTTCTGAAAAATATGGGAAGCCTGATAATGACATTAAATGAGTTTCCAATTGACAGCAGAGGCCACGTGAAGTCCTTCTTAATCCTTGGTCTGTGGCTCTTCAAAACACATTGCAGGAAAAATGACTCTGTCCTTTATGGCTTGGGGACACTGAATTAAAAACCATTCAAAGCAGCACCACAATTTGATTTTCTTCAATTTTTAAACAAGTTCAGGACTTTAAATATTAATACTTAGCAGTGGTTGAGGAGCATAATTAGCAGCTGCTTTATATCCAAGGGGTGTCCATCAGCATTATGGAAAAGCCCAATAACTGGAAGGGCTGTTGGGGAGGAAAAGGATGGAATCTCTGAAAACCCAGAAATAAAGCAATAATTGGAAAATAACGTGGCACTTCCTCAATTTACTTCTGGGAATTCAAAGCAGTGCCCTAATAAATTTGAGTGTATCCACACCCTTCCCTTCTGCCTGAGCCTGGGGGGGAAGTTGGGTGGATGGGAGGTGGAATTTCTGTTCCTTGTCTCCAAAATTCCTTTCTGCTAACGTGGTGCTGCCTGTCCCCAGGGCTTCTGTAGGCACAACTCCCATCCCTCCCTGGGTGGGAAAAAGAAATGCCCAGGTTAAAAGTCCCATCCCATCCTTGTTTGAAATTCATCTCCTGTTGGCTTCAGCTGCTGCCTCCTGCTTCTGACACAGTGAGATTTGTGAGCAGCAGCTGTGCTCTCCTTCCATCCCTCCTGCTGTGGGTTTGGAAACCTCAGGAAAATGTAAATCCATCCATGCCTTGCCTTCTTGGGAGAATCTAGGATTTTATGGCCCCTTCTCAAGAGGGAACATCTCCATCCCTTGTCACAGAGTGGTTTAGGTTGAAGGGACTCATCCCCTTCCACCCTCTGGGGACACCTTCCACTGTCCCAGGGTTCTCCAGCCTGGCCTTGGACACTTCCAGGGATCCACAGCTGCTCTGGGCACCTGTGCCAGGACCTGCCCACCCTCCCAGGGAACAATTCCTTCCCAATATCCATCTATCCCTGCCTTCTGGCAGTGGGAAGATAAAAGTCTCTCTCCATCTTTCTTCCAAGCCCTCTTTAACTATTGAAGGCCTCAAGAAGTTCTCCTTGGAGCCTTCTCTTCTCCAGGCTGTCACTCTGGGGTCCTTCTCATCCCTCCTGCCCCCTGTGATGTGCCCCTCTCTCGGATTTTGTGCTGTTGCTGTGACCCAAGAATTGCTCCCAGTCTCTGTTCTTCCCAGCCCAGTGCAGAAGAACAGCCCAAGCTCTCTCCTTTCTCGTGCTCAAGGATTTGTTTATTGTTCATTATCTGGTACTTTGTGGCTCTGGCTTGCAGAGATCTCACTTGCAGGCTGAAACGAAGCAGCCTGACACCCTCTGGGCAGTGTTTATCTTTTATACTAAAATCTACTTATTTGTTGTTTACAATAGTTTTCCAATATCTATCTAATTTATTAGACAGTGTACTTTTACTGTAAACCAATCAAAATGTGCCAACATCACTGCAGAAGATGGAGGCTAAAAGACAAAAGAAGCAACCCAGGGACACACCCAGAATTCTCCAGCTTTGTCCCTAAACCCCTGTTATAAAACCCCTAAAAATCTACATTTTCACCTTGTGCCAAGTTAACTATCACTCTACTCAAACTCTAGTGTTTTGTAATTGAACAGTAATTCTTCATACAAGGTTGGTAATGTTTTCCATGGGCTCAAATCAAACACACAGGTGTTTTTGACTCCATGCCAGGGTCTCTGATCACCCAGGGCAGCCAGAGGAATGTTCTGGGTTCTGACAGAACTCTCTCAAGCTGTAGAGACTCTATTTATTTATGGAATTGTTTTACTTCTCTGGTGGAAATCAAAGCTTTCATTGGAGCCTGGTTGGAAGCATCACCAGGGGTTTAGCTGAGCTCAGCTTGTCCCCAGGACTTGAGCTGGAGTGCCAAGCTAACCAGCTTCATTTGGGAGCATGATTTTGTTATTCCACATCAATTACCAGGTGAGAGCTGCAGCAGTTGGTGTCTGAAGGGGGGGTTGATGTCCTGTGGAGAGCTCCTGGGGCCCAAAGGTGGTGACAAATGGACAGGGGGTGGCATCATGAAAGCTGGCACATGGTGTGACAGACATCTCTGGGGGCTGGGGCAAGGGACACTGAGTCTTGGGGGGAGGAAAGGACAAAGCCCTTGTCTTGGGGTTTGTTTGGTCAGGATGAGCCCCAGATGTGTAAAAGTCTCTGTTTCCCAACCCAGCTGTGCAAGAATGAGTCAGGAGTCTTCAGCTGATGCTCTCAAGGTTGCTTTATTGTTTCTTATCTCAGATATTTTCTGTCTGGGCTGCCCAGGTCTGTCCAGCAGGGCAGCCCCAGGCACACTCTCTGCCCCTGGGGCAGGCACTGATTTTTATACTACAAATTATGTGTTAGTTATTTACAGTTATGAACCAATGCCCATCCCTGTGTCAGACAGTTCCATTCTACTTCAATCCAATCCCCAAGTGCCACCAGCCCCAAGGAGATGGGGTGAGGGAGAGGAAGGAAGGAGGACAGGACAGGGCCCAAGTCCCTCCATCTCACCCCCTAAACCCCCATGGTAAAAATCCCCAAAATTTCCCTTTTCACTCTACAACTCCTACAATCATTCTATCTAAACTTTTGTTCCCTTTAGTTCTTCATTCAAACGTTTAATTTGTTCCATGGATCAAACTCAAAGCCCAGGAGTCCCTGGCTGCTGCCAGGGTCTGGGACCCCCCTGCCAGGGTCTGAGCCCGCCCTGCCAGGGTCTGAGCCCGCCCTGCCAGGGTCTGGGACCCCCCTGGCTGGGCTGGGATCATCCAGGGCTGTCCCAGACACAGCCTGGGTTCTGACACCCTTGCTCTTCTGACTGTAGAATCCTGGAGTGGTTTGGGTTGGAAGGACCTTAAAGAGCACCCAGTGCCACCTTCCATGATCCCAGGTAGCTCCAAACCTCATCCAGCCTGGCCCTGACAGTCCATAGGAGCTCATTTAACAGGCAGTTCACCATGTGGGGCTTTTCAGAAAATTTTACTTTAGTAGACTTGAACTTTAAGGTATCTTTTTTTTGTTTGTTTGTTTGGCCCTTTTTTAATGTTTTTTTCTTAAATTTCAGGGATTATCAAAAGTTACAAGGATAAGATTGCTGCCTGGGGAAAGAAACCCAGTAACTGGAATAAGCAGAATGCTTGTACATGTTAATTTTTCCATTTATTAAGGAAAGAAAGAGTTTTAATAATTCACAGGGATGCAATGAGTATTTGCCTTTTATATATTCATATTTATCACTTGGCTTGAATTGTAAACATATTAATTCCTGCCTAGCAGTTAATGACTTTGGGTAATGTTTGTACTCTCTTTATGCAGAAATTGTCCATATACCTCACAGTTACTTATAGGGACAACCTAATCAGAGCTACTTCCTTGGCTCTGAGAAACATTTTGTCTTGTTCTAAGTAGCTTTTTGGAGGTATTTTTAAAAGCATTTTGAAGATAATGCTTAAATTTACCTCCTCAACAGATGATGAGTGTTTTTCAGCCATATCAAGCAAAGTTACAAATCCCATTTTTGCCAAATGTCAAGAGTGGGATGAGTGTTGTAGGCTCTGCCATAACTCAGGGTTGGATGATTTTCTACTGTGGTTTCAAATGTTATGCCCCTAAAAAAATTAATTGGGATGGTTTTAAATGCATGGAAATAATGCCAGGAAAAGTACTTCCCAAATAATAGCACTGTTGCATTAAAGTAGGAATAGAACATTTTATTCATGTCTTGAGATCTAAAGATGAGCCCTGGGAATAATTGGGATGTTTTGGTATTTTTCCTTTCCCTTTTTTTGTGTTTTTAGTATCTCTAAGTAGTACTGTATATAGAAATACAGAAATATTAGAATTCTGTGATATTTTAATAAGAATCACCCAATGGTTTTGGACTTGGAGGGGCCTTAAAGACAATTTAGTTCCACTCCCTACCATTCCATTGAGGTTTTGCAGTAGCCTAAGCACTGATTTTATTTTTTTAATTATTTTTTAATATTTATTTTATATTTTGAATCTATCTTAAAGCTGCTTTGCCTTTGCTGGTTTGATTTTACTTCCCCTTGGGACAGATTCCTGGATCTCCAGGGCTGGGATGGGAAATCCTGGGTGAGCCTGGGCATGAACCTGAACATCAGAACCTGGAAAAGAGATTCTCCTTGATCCTGTTGTAACTGCCCAGATAGGGGGAAAAAATATGGAAAAAAAGGGATGCATATCATAGAATTTTCTTGGAATGGTGTAGGAAGGCTGAGCTGAGCTCTTGGAGCAAACCCAGGAACATTCCCTGTCCTGCCCCTGCAGCCCAAGGAGCTGATTTTCACTTTGGAGTGTTTTAAACCACTGATTTTAATCTTGGTTTGGATTTAATTGCTTTCTTTTCCAAGGAGAGGTTAGTTCTTATTTAAGTGGATGTGTAATTAAAAAACATCTCTCTACTTAAGTTGCTTTTGTTGCTCACACTCCGGGGCTGTAGGTAGGGGAAAACAATTCCAGAGCTGAATATCCATCTTTAATCCTGTTGTTAATGTGGGAGTGTTATTGTTAGAACGTGATAAATGACTCCTTATTTGGGAGGGATTTACTTCTTTCCCTTCTGATTCCTGCCAAAACAAAGTTGGGGAGGGAAACAAAATTCAATTACAAGTCGGAATTTATTTTGGTGGAGGAAAACCAGCCCTTCAAAATGTTTTGTTGTTGCTGGAATACACGGAGTGTGTTTGATATCATGAGGAAAATTGTCAAAACGTGTTTTGCACCTTTGCTTTAGCGAGAAAATAAAAAAGTTTTTCTCTGAAAATATTTTAGTTGACTTGCAAGTAGGGAGAAACCTGAATTAGCTTCACTGGGAAGCAGCAGAGCTGCCTGAGCAAATATTCCATTCTTTCCTTCAGGAGGAGATCCTGGCAGTGTCCATGGTTGGACATTGGGCTTGGAGCCCCTGGCACAGTGGGAGGGGTCCCTGCCCATGGCAGGGTGGCTTTAAGGTCCCTTCCCCCCCCAAACCAGTCTGGAATTCCATGATCTGATCTTGGCTTTTCCACGGAGTGGAGAAGGGAGTGAATTAACATGTTCAGCTCATTTCTTAACTTCCAAATACGTTATCGATCCAAAATCAATCTAAAAGCCAAAATTCCGCGTGTGATGGGAAATTCCTGGCTCCAGCCTGGTTCATTCCCCTCGGGCACTTTGTCCTTTCCCTGGGTGATGGTCTCCTTTTGTCTGCCGGGGTTGGATTTCTGCTGAGTTCAGGGAGGAGCAGGATAAAGAGCCTTTTATCAGCAGCCTCCTGTTGGAGCTTATCCTGCTGAACGCTTTGGTCATCGTCCCAAATCGTAAGAAAAGAGGGGTTTAATTAATTCACTTTTCCACAATAGAAAAGTTCATCTCTTTTTGCTTAGATGGCAGCTTAGAGATTGATTTCATGTTCTTTTCATGAGGCACCTTTGAAGCTCTTCTGGAGACTGCACATTGTTTAGCACTGGCTTGTCTGAGAGAATCCCCCAAAGTCTTCTGAGTTGCTGGGAGTTTAATAAGAAACAAAATTCAAATTTAATAATGTTAGGGAAGAATTGGGTCATTTTTGGAGACTCAACCCACATATGCTCATGTTCAGGTTCTGCAGCTGAGGCCTTCCCTGCTCCCTTTAATTAAATGCAAGGTATTAAACAGCTCTGTGTTCTTTGAGAGGGCATAAAATGCAGATATGGCTGCTTCTCCAAACACCTGCAGGCAGCCCCTGGAAAATACAGAAACCTGGGCTTATGGATCTCTGTTGGAAAAGGGAAATGCTGTGGAAGTTTTCCTCTGCTCCTTGCAAACTTTGCACACACTTTAGAAAATTGAACAACCCGCAGAAGTTACAGGGAGAGCAAAATTGTGCAAGAGACGACTTGTGCACGTGGGACAAGGATAAAACTCCTCTCCTCTGCTCTGGAGCCAGGCTGGAGAGCTGGGGGGGCTCACCTGGAGAGGAGGAGGCTCCAGGAGAGCTGGAGAGGGACTGGGGACAGGGGATGGAGGGACAGCACACAGGGAGTGGCTCCACTGCCAGAGATGATGGGATATTGGGAAAGAATTCCTGGCTGGGCTGGAATTCCCAGAGCAGCTGTGGCTGCCCCTGGATCCCTGGCAGTGCCCAAGGTGGGCACTGGGTTTGGAGCCCCTGTGACAGTGAGAGGGATCCCTGCCATGGCAGGGTGGGAGGAGTGGTTTGGGAGCCAAATTCCAGGGCAAGAACCAGGTAAGGTGAGGATGTTCCTGTGGGCACAGAAGAGCAATTTCACTCCTGTGAATTCCCCTGTTTGCTGCTACTGGATATTAATCTTTTCAGCTCCTCTTATCTGCCAGTATTGGAACAGAAGTTCTCACTTGAAATGTGACCTGTCTGGAAATTGTATTTCTCTTATTTCCCATATTGATACATGCATTGGTGTAAATACCAATAATTTGCTGCCATAACATAAAATACCAGAAAACCGAGCTTAAGTCAGAGAAGTCAGAACAAAGGACCAGCCTGTTATCAGTCTCGGTGCATTTCATCACTTTTCCTGCACTTTGGGGAGGAGGGAATGAGAACATTGCCTGTGCTGGGGATTTCATTGTAATACCATGCAAATGTGGCAAGAGCCCTGCCTTTATTTTCCCCACTGATGAGAGCCTGGCAGTAATTCCTGTCTGCAAGGACTGGGTCACCTCCTGCAGCTTGGAGAGCTGGGAACAGCCCCACATCAGAGCCTGCATCCCAAAAACCATCCCATATCTGCTGTGTTCTGTCCCAAAACCTCGGGAAGGGAGCAGCCCCCGGGGTATGGTGTGGTTGGTGTGCTGAAGGAAGCAAAGGTAGGAATTAATTACAAAATGCAAAAGCTTCCCCAAAGAGACCTCCTCCTGCAAGGAGCTTTTTAATCCAGGGATCTCTGTTCTGCGTGGTTTCATCAATTAAATTTGGATTGCACACATTTCTTATCTCTCAAGCTCGTTGAGCCCCTCAATAAAGCAGTTGCTAAACAATTTACATTAAAACAGGCGGATGAGAAGCACCAAAAGTGGGATCATTTGTCTTGGAAATGGCTGTTGCTTTTAGGAGTGTATTCATCTGGCAGCATCACCTGTCTGCTGTGAAGATTATCAGTTAAAAGATCATTTCTCTTCCTCTTGTTCCCATAATTTGTCATAGTTGATATCTCAGTGCTGCAGAGACAAGAGCCCAAATAGCTCTGGGCTATCCCAGTTACTGGGCCTGCAGGGATTCCAAACTGGGAATGCCATTGTCTCCCATTACCATTCATTTCAATGGAAAAAATTCAATTTCTTTTTGAAGGTGATCTCTTCCTTCAATTCTTTTCCTGGTCTGCATCGAAGATTTTCTTCCAGCATTAATTAATTATGTTTGATAAATAAAATAGGATTTCTCATTGTAATAGGTTTGGTTTTCTTGTTCCTCCTCAGTGACTTTTTGAAGGGAATATCTGCAAGGGCATGGAGTGACAGGAAAACAGGGAATGGCTTTAATATGAAGGAGGGGAGATTTAGATGGGATGTTAGGAAGAAATTCTTCCCTGTGAGGGTGCTGAGGCCCTGGCACCAGGGTTCTAGTCCCATATTCAGTGCTGCATTTCTGCAAAATTATTTTAAAACATTTTTTATGGTTTTTCCTTTTTTACTGTTTGAGTACTGGCCATTCCCATAAATACAGTTGTTTTCTGTATTTTATGACTGCATTTATAATTTTATTATCGCCATTAATGGATGTGTAACCCGAGATACCTGAAACAGATTTATTGAGGGCAGTTCTGTAGATTTTCAGTGAAATAATGTTTAGTGTAGCAGAGGGAGGGAAAAAAAAAACCCCATGAGGAAAGGCAATTGCATTTAGAAAACCAGAAATAAATGTACTGACCTTGAGAACTCCTGAGCACTGTGGGTTCCACTGAAGGGCACTGTTCAATACTGACACTGCATGGAGCTTTTAACAGAGAAGCAGTTTTTGGTTAAAATGGACTTTTTTTTTTTTTTTTTTTTTGTGTAAAAGAGCCTTAGAAACATGATAAATGGTGTTGCTAAAACATCTCATTAATTTTTTTTGCCAGCTTTTTACAGAAGTTGGTGCAAAGCACTTTAGAATCAGGGAGCTCTTTGTGTCTATTCCCACTGTGTTATCATCAGCTTCCTAACAAATCAACTTTTTGCAAAGTGAAGTTCAGTCGAGCTGCTGCCATCTGGGAATGTCAGGATCATGGAATGCTTTGGGAAAACCTCAAAGCCCATCCAGTGCCATGGGCAGGGACCCCTCCCACTGTCCCAGTGTCCAGCCTGGCTTGGGCACTCCAGGGATCCAGGGGCAGCCACAGCTGCTCTGGGAATTCCAGCCCAGCTCCTGCCCACCCTCCAGGGAACAATTCCTGCCCCAAATCCCACCCAGCCCTGCCCCCTGTGTCCCGTGTAAATATTCTCTCCCCAGCTTTGCCAGCTCCTTCAGATGGCCACAGTCAGGGCTGGATTCTGCTTGTGATTTCTGGGAAAACCCTTTTGCTTTTCCTCCCAAAGGGGTTTCCCTGCATTCCCTCCTGCTGGAAAATTTTCCTTTTAAAACAACTTTTCTGTTGGAGATGGAATTGTCAGAGATTAGATCAGGAGCTGTAAAATATTTCTTGAGGTAAAACAAGGTTTGAAGACTAAATCAACCGATTCCCACCTCTGAACTCCCCTATCAGAGCTCTGCATTTTGCATGGATTTTCCTGGCTCGACCTAAAATCAGTTTTGCTGCTCAGGGAGGCTCTGAACCCCTGAAATCACAGCAGGTAAAGGAGGTGGCACATCTTTCCCAGGAGCAAAGTTTGTCACTGAAAATACCTTAACTGCGTCTTGACTGGCAAAAAAGATGCTTCAAAATGATGTTTGTGGCAGCAGAAAAATGCCCAGCTATTTATCCCTGCCATTATTGCAGGTGTGAACTTCTGTTTCTGCACGGGAAAAGGCTCACGTGTTTTATTCTGCTGTTCAAGAGGCAGGGTTTGGCCTGAGGAAATGGAATATTCTGTGTATTCAGTGAAAAAATGTGATAAATGGGAACGTTTTGCACTTGTTTCTGTCCTGCTGCTGTAGCCACGAAATAATTCTGTCTCTGAAGGTGCTGCTGAATTTACTGTGGGATTTTCTATTACGAGAAAAGAAATGTTTGTTTTAATACTGTGAGAAATACATGTGTGTGGGGAACTTTTTTGTTTTATTGGGTTCTTTTTTTTTTTTTTTTTTTAGTTAAATTTTAATTAAAATCATGAGAGGTAGAATTTTTTTCAGACTTCAGATGTTTATTTTATTTAATCTCAGTTGTAGCTTTATTGACCATGAGTGCTTTTTCATGCTAAATTAACAAAGCAAAATAGAGTATAGAGAGAAACTTCGAGATTATATTAAGTTTAATACATTTAATTATGAGATGCCAACAAATTTATTTTAACTTCTAACTCATTAGCTAGTCATCCATGTCCTGCACTGCAGATCTTTCAAACTGATTATACAAAATTGCTCAGACTTGTGAAGAAGAAAAATACACTCTAAACTCTTTATTTTGTTACATATATATTATTTTAACTACCTTAAATTCTTAATTTCTCTTCTATTCAACTCCACAGTCACAGATCCAATACTCTCACTCAGTTTTGGAAGTCTTTTTCAAGTTAAATGTAGTGGGTTTTTTATAGATGATTCTCTGCCAGCACAGAAAGCCTAAAATTCTCTGTGTCCAAAATTCCAACGTACATGTATGAATTTCTATACCTAGAGAAACATTTTTTGTGCCTTAGGTGGGGTTCTGCTTTGTTTTGTTTTTTTTTTCCTGCCCTTCCTGGTGTGATGCTGCTGGGAAAAACCTCTGGAATCAAACTCCCTTCAGGATGCCCTGGCAGCTGAAACTTCCATCCATATCTTTCTTTATTTTTCATAAGAAAATATTCTTGAAAAGAAGAAATGATGGAAGATCCTCTGCCTTATTCATGCTGGGTTTTGTAATATCTTTATACTGTAAATTACATAAATTAGATTATTGAACTGAGCAAACTTGTCTGCAGAGAAATCGGATTTTACATTTTCATGTGGCAAAAAGATGAAATTTGGGACATTTTAAAGTTGGATTTTTATCTTGTGATTCTGTAAGTGGTGACAATTTAATGAATGGCTTCTAAAATTGATTTTTAGTTCTTTATTTGTTGCTAATGCAGAGAGAATACAAGTTATAAGCAGAGAGAAAACTTCATTTTTTATCTTTACAAACACTCTGGGAATTGTGAGGGACTTAAATCCTTTCCCACAAAGTAAATTCTATGGAAATGTTCTGAAAGCCAAAATGTGAATTAATTCAAGTGATTTTATTTGTTTTGTTTTTTTTTTATTATATATTCATCCATTTATTTATTTAGCTGTGTAGTCTTTTAAGGCCACATAAGGAAAATTTAATGGAAAAAATAAATGAAACTTAGATTTTTTCATCTATTCCTGACCGTGGTAACAGGGACATTTTAATGAGGCATCACTTAGCTGAGCCTAGGTTTGATTTCTCTAGATTTTCTCACTATACATAAAGAGCTTAATATTTCAATTTAAATATTTCACTGGGAGAAAATGGACAGGACTGTTTAAAACAGGATCTTTTGTCCCTGAGGGAAAAAGGTGTTG
Organism: Sitta europaea; assembly: GCA_013400255.1. NCBI lineage: Eukaryota > Metazoa > Chordata > Aves > Passeriformes > Sittidae > Sitta > Sitta europaea. The sequence continues at coordinate 809,249 of VXBS01003418.1, forward strand.
GCATGTGTGGTCTCTCCTGCAGGGAATTCTCTTCTCATTCTGGAATTTCTCTCTGTTAATGCTACTTGTGGGGGTTATTTAAAACTAAAATGTCCCTTCTTGTATCTGTTCAAGAGCCATTTGAACACTGAGTGTTTTATTTTAAAAGCAGTTTAGGAAAATAAGTAATTTTGGAGCATTCCTGTGCCTCTTCAAGTTTTCCTTCAGAACTGAATTTTACAGAAATCAGAAGTAATTTCACAGTTTGGAATTGCATATTTATTTTTTTAAAATATAAAATGTGTTTCTAAATAATAAGGTATCCTTTCCAAAGGAAAAAAGAGATGCTTTGGCCTTGGGTTTAGGTTTGTTTTCTTTTACTGGAGCTGAATTTTCACTCCTCCTGCTTGGGAGCTGGGTCTGGCTTCCCTTTGCACAGGCATGCAGATATCCTGGATCCATGATTCTGCTTTGGGAACATTCCAGTTGTACATGAGATATCCTGGATCCATGATTCTGCTTTGGGAATGTTCCAGTTGTAGATGAGATATCCTGGATCCATGATTCTGCTTTGGGAA
>VXBS01003418.1:810333-857621 GCA_013400255.1 Sitta europaea
GAGAAACATTTTTTGTGCCTTAGGTGGGGTTCTGCTTTGTTTTGTTTTTTTTTTCCTGCCCTTCCTGGTGTGATGCTGCTGGGAAAAACCTCTGGAATCAAACTCCCTTCAGGATGCCCTGGCAGCTGAAACTTCCATCCATATCTTTCTTTATTTTTCATAAGAAAATATTCTTGAAAAGAAGAAATGATGGAAGATCCTCTGCCTTATTCATGCTGGGTTTTGTAATATCTTTATACTGTAAATTACATAAATTAGATTATTGAACTGAGCAAACTTGTCTGCAGAGAAATCGGATTTTACATTTTCATGTGGCAAAAAGATGAAATTTGGGACATTTTAAAGTTGGATTTTTATCTTGTGATTCTGTAAGTGGTGACAATTTAATGAATGGCTTCTAAAATTGATTTTTAGTTCTTTATTTGTTGCTAATGCAGAGAGAATACAAGTTATAAGCAGAGAGAAAACTTCATTTTTTATCTTTACAAACACTCTGGGAATTGTGAGGGACTTAAATCCTTTCCCACAAAGTAAATTCTATGGAAATGTTCTGAAAGCCAAAATGTGAATTAATTCAAGTGATTTTATTTGTTTTGTTTTTTTTTTATTATATATTCATCCATTTATTTATTTAGCTGTGTAGTCTTTTAAGGCCACATAAGGAAAATTTAATGGAAAAAATAAATGAAACTTAGATTTTTTCATCTATTCCTGACCGTGGTAACAGGGACATTTTAATGAGACATCACTTAGCTGAGCCTAGGTTTGATTTCTCTAGATTTTCTCACTATACATAAAGAGCTTAATATTTCAATTTAAATATTTCACTGGGAGAAAATGGACAGGACTGTTTAAAACAGGATCTTTTGTCCCTGAGGGAAAAAGGTGTTGGCATGTGTGGTCTCTCCTGCAGGGAATTCTCTTCTCATTCTGGAATTTCTCTCTGTTAATGCTACTTGTGGGGGTTATTTAAAACTAAAATGTCCCTTCTTGTATCTGTTCAAGAGCCATTTGAACACTGAGTGTTTTATTTTAAAAGCAGTTTAGGAAAATAAGTAATTTTGGAGCATTCCTGTGCCTCTTCAAGTTTTCCTTCAGAACTGAATTTTACAGAAATCAGAAGTAATTTCACAGTTTGGAATTGCATATTTATTTTTTTAAAATATAAAATGTGTTTCTAAATAATAAGGTATCCTTTCCAAAGGAAAAAAGAGATGCTTTGGCCTTGGGTTTAGGTTTGTTTTCTTTTACTGGAGCTGAATTTTCACTCCTCCTGCTTGGGAGCTGGATGTGGCTTCCCTTTGCACAGGCCTGCAGATGTCCTGGATCCATGATTCTGCTTTGGGAACATTCCAGTTGTAGATGAGATATCCTGGATCCATGATTCTGCTTTGGGAACATTCCAGTTGTAGATGAGATATCCTGGATCCATGATTCTGCTTTGGGAACGTTCCAGTTGTACATGAGATATCCTGGATCCATGATTCTGCTTTGGGAATGTTCCAGTTGTAGATGAGATATCCTGGATCCATGATTCTGCTTTGGGAACATTCCAGTTGTAGATCAGGGAATCCTCAAGGTAGGGAAAGCTCTCCAAGATCATGGAGTGCAGCCATTCCCCAGCACTGCCCCATGTNTCCCCTGTGTCCCTCTTGTCCTGAGGGATCCAAGCTGAGCCCAGGATTTGGGGTCCCTGTGCCAGCTCGGGACAATTCTGCTGCCTGTGCTCACACAGTTCCTGGTCCAGTCCAGGTGCCAGTGGCCTCTGGCACACCTGGGCACACCTGGGCACACCTGGGCACACCTGTGCTCGTTCCAAGCCCTTTCTCACCAGACATTTCCCCACCCCCTGGCCCGGGGTGACCCTCAGGAAAGAGCCAATGCAGGAGAGGCAGGAATTGCATCCCCTGCAGGCACAGTGCTGCTCCAGTGGATTCTCTTTAATTATCTTCCTCTCTGTGTGCCCACCTCATTTCTGAGCTTTGCAGTAGGGAACACCTGCCAGGGTAAACCCTGCCACTATTTCAGTGAATAAATAGCTGATAAATGCCCAGAGCAATGGAAACCCCTTGCAGGACTGGCTGGATAAACACAGCTTTGCAATTATTCCTATGGTTCAAATTGAAATTGATTTTTTAGAGAATTAGGTTCCTTTTTTTTCCATGCATTGCTTCCAGTGCTGGTCTGTAGATGATGACAGTGATCTCCAAATACAACTAAAGCTTAAAAATCCACTTAAGATTAAAATCTAATCATGTTGTTAGCTATTGCTAACTAGTTAGTAGAGCATATTAAAAACACCTAGAGTACAAATATCGCCTCTAAATAATTACACACCTTTTTTAGCATTGTAATTAAGAGTGTGCTGGCTGCAAGTGATACCTCACAAAGAAAATGATGACTGGTGGTTGTACTTTCCTCCTAACATAATAGATTTTCCTTCTATACAGTGGTTTGCAGGTGTGGATCTGCAGATAAATGTTGGAGCAGGGATGTGTGTGTGATGCAATGTTGGCTTCAAGGAACAATTTTGTATCAAAGGAAGGGTTTTATTACCAAGATAAACACCAAAATGAGCATAAATCATTATTTAATGGAGGGAAACAGGAAGAGCTGTTGATAGCTGGTTAAAAACCCTCACCAGTCTGCTCAGCACCACTTTGGGGGCTCAGCCTGAGCTGAAATGACAAAATTTAACAAGTTTCTGTCTTTTAACAGAAACTAACAGCACCACAGAATCCCCTCCTGTTCGTGGTCCATCTCTATTTTATTTTCCTGCATTTATTTTTAACTCCAGCAGCCATTCCAGGTCTTTAGCCAGCTCTCCTATTGACATTGCCACACCTGCTCGTGGGCTCAGAGAGTTTCACCAGCAAACATTCGACTTTGTTGTTCCTTTCTCATTCCCACTGTGCTGATGAAGATATTCTTGTGTAATTATCCCTGCCTTCAGTGGCACATCATTGCTGCTGGCTGGGGACATCAGAGCAGCTCTCCCTGTGCAGCCATGAGCTGCTCCCAGGGACTGTCAGGATGTTGGAGGGATGGAGGAGGGGACAGGGTCACCAGGAGGTGCAGGGGAGATGGCAGTCAAATTTATCCACACCTCTGGCTGCTCCTGCATTGAAAAATGAATGTTAAAATGTGTCTGGAAGTTTAACAGTTGATCCAAAGCCATGGGGGTGCTCACCTGGAGAGGAGAAGGGTCCAGGAGAGAGGGATGGAGGGACAGCACACAGGGAATGGCTCCCACTGCCAGAGGGCAGAGATGGATGGGATATTGGAAGGAATTTCTGGCTGGGCTGGAATTCCCAGAGCAGCTGTGGCTGCCCCTGGATCCCTGGCAGTGCCCAAGGCCAGGCTGGAGGGGGCTTGGAGCCCCTGGGACAATGGGAAGTGTCCCTGCCATGGCAGAGGTGGCACTGGATGAGCTTTGTAAAAGTCTGTTCCAACCTAAACCATTCTGGGATTCTATGGGTTTATTTTTTTTTCACATCAGTTTACCTTGAGAAGTTCCTCAGATACGAAATCCAGTTTTAACTCTTGCAGCCATGTGTATTAACTTAAAATTACTCCCCAGTCAGGAAAATAAACAAAAATATGACCTAAATTATCAGGCAGTTTGAGAACTGAGTTTGTTGGAAGGAAGCAGAGCTGTTGGTCACCTGGAGAGGGCTGGATTTGCCAGCGTGGGGTGATGTGAATAAAACTAAAACTAGATTGATGTCTTTGCAAGCAGTGGACTGGGAGGATGCTGGAGTGTCTGTGAGGAGATACCATGGGCAAAACAAAGTTTGTCCCAGCACTCCTGAGCCGTGCACAGAACTGGGATGGGCTGAGCTCCATCTGCTAAATCAACATCAGTTAAAAAATGTAGAACTCTGCCTGGTGCTGGCACATCAGTGTGATGGTTAGAGAGATGGGAGGGGGTGTGGGCTGTGGGTGGGAATGTGGGCTGTGGATGGGAATGTGGGCTGTGGATTGGGAATGTGGGCTGTGGAATGGGAATGTGGGCTGTGGATGGGAATGTGGGCTGTGGAGTGGGAATGTGGGCTGTGGGTGGGAATGTGGGCTGTGGATTGGGAATGTGGGCTATGGAATGGGAATGTGGGCTGTGGATGGGAATGTGGGCTGTGGGTGGGAATGTGGGCTGTGGAGTGGGAATGTGGGCTGTGGAATGGGAATGTGGGCTGTGGAATGGGAATGTGAACTGTGGAATGTTGCCTTGTGGACATGAGCCTGGTGTTTGCTGGGGCAGGAGCTCCTTAGGTGCTGTTTTTACAATTAATGTTTGGGTTTTTGAGATGGTCCCATCTTCTTTCCATTTCTTAGAAGGAAACATTGTTTTTGTAGAGCCTCAGCTTCTGTTCTTGTCAGGGTTGTTAGAAAGTTCTTTTGGTGTCCCAGAACAGCAGCTCTGGTGGCCTTTCCTTCCATATTCCTGGAGTTTGCAGGTGTCACAGGTGGCCCATCAGAATCCTCTGGAAAATCCAATATTCCCACATGGACAAAGTCAGTCCTGTAGGGATTTAGATCTCCATTGCAGGAAAAAGCAAATTCCAGGAGTGCTGATCAGCTGGAATTTGGGGCTTAACCTGTAGATAAGAGGGCTCAGAGCACACACAGGTGACCTGGTGTCATTTTGGGTTTAATCTCAATTACTTGGAGTGATGTGGAAATAAAGATTTAAAATTGAAATTGATGCTGCTCTTAAAGGAAACAATAAAGGCTCTGTGCCTTTATGGAGAGAAAATTCCTGCATGTTCTCCTGGGCTGTGGCATGGAAAAACCTGGAAAACAGCACAGAAAGGGGGATTTGCAATTTATCAAACCATAGAATGAGTCACTTCTTTTCTAAATCATTCTGCTGGGGGTTTTACCCATTTCTCATGTTTTTCCTCCTGCATTAAAGGCCAGAAAAGATGTGGGCATCATTAACAGGCTTTCAGCAGAGAGGGAGGATGGAGAAGAAGCTCCCATTGATGGGATTTTACTACATCTAGGAGTAAACCCATCTTGGGTTTGGGTTGGGTTTCACCACCAAGAAAGAAAAACTGAGCTTTCTTTTGGTCACTTTTTCCTCTTTCTGTGGTGTGAGAGAGATCTGGGTGGTGCTGTTCCTCTGGTTTTTTGGAATTCACTGGGTTTTGGTGGGGGTTTTTTAAGCATCACTGAAGATGCCACACAGTGAAATGAGCACTTGGGGTTGGTTTAGCTGGAGTGCTCAGTGTGATAATTTTGAGAAGATTTCTTCCTTGAGCAGAATATTGACTTTCCAAATGCAAATGCTGATATTGTGTGATATTTTTAGGAGTGCTGTTTATTACCTTGCAGAGCCTTTAATGTCTGAGCAATTTTTAGATGAAGAATATGTTGCAAAAGCTTCAGTGATAAACTCATGAAATTGGAAACTTTTCGAGATTATTTTTTTTTTGTTTGCTTCCTTGACACAATTTTGCACATCCATTAATGAATTTTAATGCTAGAATTATCTCCACTGCATTCTGTGGTTCTCTCTAGCAATATTATGTCTTGATAGCCAGTGTTATGTTGCATTATCCTAAATAATGGATTCCTTTGCTTTGCTTTTTGCCAGGGGAGTTTTGTGGCCTGCATGACAGCAATCCTGAGGCAAATGGAGGATTATCACTATGCCCATTTAATCAAGACTTTTGGCAAGATGAGGTCGGATGTTGTGGTGAGTTAAATTTGTTTTATCTCTTCATAAGATGGCTCAGCTTGTGTTTGGGGTTTTTTTTTCCCTGTTACTGGCCATTAAATGCACTTGTGAGATGTGAATAAAATGTGTTTGGCATTAGAGATTTCATATAAAATAATTATTTAGGTGCTGTGACACGCACAGGAGCTGTTCAGTGTTTTAAAGCATGAGGCAGTGGATTAAAAGAAAGCAGTAAAAACTAGTAGTGATGAGACAGTACAAAAATCTGGTAAGGAAAGAAGAAAAAGAATGTAAAAAAGGCTTTCTTAGGAAAGGAACTTTGAGTGTTAAATCTTCCAGATGTCCTGATTTCATTTTTTGATGTAGCTTTTACTTAGAGATGTGCTCACTTCCCCTTTTCCCTTTTATGCAAAATACTCTAAGATGCCCTTAGTTGTTAAATAAGCAGTAATAATTGAAATTTGTCTTCTCAGAGTCGTTGGGTAGCCTGGCTAAGGCAACAACCCAAGGTAATTAAAGCATAATAGAAGGGAGTTTATAGCTGAGGAGAGAACTGTGGCATGAGCTGAAAGTGCCCCTGCCAGGTGGGCTGGGAGGGGACACCCAACCCCTGGCTGGGCTCCCTGCCACCCTCCAGGCACCTTCCCCCTGCTCTGAGCCCCTCTTCAGCTTCTCTTCCCCTTCAGCCCCACCAGAACAATGCCAGGAGCCTTCCTTCCTGGGATTTTAATGTTTGGACTCCCCAGTTGGTCTGGAATTTGTGTTCCTCCTCTTTCTGCCTGTGTTGGGCAAGGTTTGAGCTCTTTGCCCTGGTCTGGTCTCCAGGTGCTGAAGTCTCTTCTTGCACCTGCTCTGGCATCTCTGAAGCTCAGAGCTGCTGGTTTTAGAGGGGGGAAGGAAAAGCCCAGCTGCAAATTGCTGGAAATAGGAATTCTCCAAGAAAAGGGCTGCTTCCCACTTGGCTCCCTTTGGGATCTTGGATCATTTACAAGGATGGGCAGTGACAGCAAAACATTCCCAAACTGAGTGCAGATAAAGGGCTGAGAAAAGTGTTTATAACAAAGAGTAAAGAAAGCCAGAGTCTTTCCTTTGTGTAATTTTAATGTTTGGACTCCCCAGTTTGTCTGGAATTTGTGTTCCTCTTCTTTCTGCCTGTCTTGGGCAAGGTTTGAACTCTTTGCCCTGGTCTGGTTTCCAGGTGCTGAAGTCTCTTTTTACACCTGCTCTGGCATCTCTGAAGCTCAGAGCTGATTTTAAATAATATTCATTAAGGTGTGGAGGTTTAATGGTAGAGAATTGTTAATCCCATGAGGAAAGGAAACTACAAGAAGTAAACTAAATTTTCTGGTTTTTTTCACCCATGGTTTTTCCACTTCTATAACCCAAGGATTTTTTTTGTGCCACCTTCATTTGACTCACCCAGTAGAAATGAAATCCAGGAGTCTTTGCTTTTAAACCCAGACCTGGAGGTGAAAACTGCACCTCCTATTGCAGAGGATTCCTTTTAATCACAAAGCAGTGATTTAGAACTGAGACTAAATTCAGCCAGGCAGAAATGAACAGCTTTTCCTTAAGAAAAAAAGCCAAGAAAAAGGGAAAACATAAGCAGTGGTTTCTTTTTCACCTCTGGAGACCCTTAAATCTTCCTTCAGCCTCTGCTCTTGCTCAAGCAGCAGTTGGAAGTCAGGGCTGGAAGTGCTGCAGGAAACTTTATGGTCTGTGTTATGTAGGTGGCAGGTTTAGATTATTATAATGGTCATATTTGGCCTCAAAAGTCCACGAAAAGATGAGGTGGAGTGCAATAAAACCAGTCTTTTACCTCTCTGTGGAATAGAGAGTTTAGATTTATTAAGGAATGTCTGTTCAAAGTGGAATTTCTTGCTTTAAGGTCCCTTCCAGCCCAAACTCTGCTGTGATTCTGTAAAATCCAAATCTGTGATTCTGCTGTCATCCTGAGATGAAACACTATCTGAGATCAGGGAGGTTATTTCTGGGACTAACTGATTTTTTTTACCTCTTTTTACTTGGTAAAAAAACACTTTTATTTGAGACACGCGGTTTAGTTGACAAAAACTGCCTGTTAATGTTCTGCCACGTGGAGAATCTCAGGCTGTTTCCTTTCCACCAGTGGGAAATTTTTAGGGGTCTTACCTGCTGTGAGTTCTGTTTCCTATTAAATAGGATTTGTGTTTGTGGTTGGAGAGAGAGTAGGAGTTGTAACCTTTCCTCCTTTAGTGCAGACTTTATGTTCTGAAATGTTTGTCCTGCTTCCAGTTATATGGAAAATAAGCAGCTTTTGCTTGTCCTGGTGGCTTCCCTCTCTTCCCAGCCCCTCAAAACCCCTGAATTTTCCTCATAAAATGAGGTTAATTCATCCAAACCATTTGCTTTTCTATAAGAACCATAAAATGGAAAAAAAGAGCAATATTATGGGTACATAAACCCCAGGTGAGCATCAGGAGCCTTTTATTTGGTCAATAATTAGTTCAGTTGTTACAGAGCATTATTTAAAGTACTTGGGTGAGCGTGGGGTTATTAAAGTGGGAATATCAGGGGATGGAAATGCAGAGCTGAGTCAGCAAAGGGGGTCAGAACCCCCAGGCTCAGGAAGGAATTAAATCATCAACAGTGGAATTCTTTCACCAAAACACAGGAAAAAACGAGCAGGGCAATCTGCAGGTTGAGATGTTAAATGGAGGGGATTTTCCTGAGCTGGGGGGAGGGTGGCTGTGCACATCTGAAGCAGGAGCAGCTCCAGGCTTGCTGTCCATCCTGTGAGTGCCAGAGCACCAGGATCTGCTCACTGGGCACCTGGGGTTCAGTCAGAGGTGGGTTTGATGGCCCTGGGGGTCTTTACCCACTTTACAGTTCTGGGATTCTCTGATCTGTGGGAACCAGGACATCCCTCTGACTGCCCTGTGAAGATTTATAAGTCACAAGAATTTAGATAGAATGATAATTAGCATGTCACAGGGTGAAAAAGTAGAATCTTGGGATTTTAGAGTGTGAGATCAGGCGACAAAGATGGAGGCAATGGGGTGTGTCCCTGAGCTGCTTCTCTGTCCTCTTGTTCTCCATCTTCTGCTGTGATGTGGCACATTTGGGTTGGTCTAGAACAAAAGTACACTGTGCAACAGAGTGGATAGATATTGGAGAATTGTTATAAATAAAGCATACATAATTTTTAGTATAAAAAATAGTGCTGTCCCAAGGGTGGAGAGAAAAGAGAAAAGGAAGAAAAGAAAGAGAGAACACCACAACTTAGCCTGGAGAAAGAGCACAGCCTGCAGAGAAGACTGTGGTGGGCCAGAGAACAAATGTAAGATAAAGAATAAACAAATTCCTGAACATGAGAACACGAGAGACTCGAGCTCTTCTTCAGACCCAGGGCTGGGGGGGAACAAAAAACCTTCACAGAGACAGGGACAAATTAAGACAAGTGAAAGCCAAGCTCACAGAAACCCCAGGAAAGCCCCAAGAAAACAAAACAGCAAGAAAACATCTATTTTTATATTCTATAAACCTAACACTGATCCCTGCTGGTGTTGTGTGGTAAAATGACACAGGAGCTGTTTCACCAGGAGGATTCTGCACATGGAGGAGCACAGTACACTGGAAATTCCCAGAATCCCAGAATGCTGGGGTTGGAAGGGACCTCTGGACATCAGCCAGTCCAACTCCCTGCCAGGGCAGGGTCCAGAGAGGGGGAAATGTCACCTTGCCTTGTGAAACAAGAGACATGGAGACAGAACATTTACCAGGACAAGGGGGATGGCTTCCCACTGCCAGAGGGCAGGGCTGGAGGGGATTTTGGGAAGCAATTCCTGCCTGTGAGGCTGGGGAGGTCCTGGCACAGGGTGCCCAGGGGAGCTGTCAGCTGGGTTACCTCACTTGGTTTGGGTCCCACAGACCCATCCCAGCTCTTTCTCCCTGAATCTGGGGGGATGTTTGCACAAGGTGCTTTTTTGCAGCAATATTTGGGAAGTGAGAACCTCCAGCAGAAAGGTGGGGATCAGGGAGGATCAGCCTGGAGAGGAGGAGGCTCCAGGGAGAGCTCAGAGCCCCTGGCAGGGCTGGAGGGGCTCCAGGAGAGCTGGGGACAAGGGATGGAGGGACAGGACAGAGGGAATGGCTTTAAACTGACAGTGGGGAGATTGAGATGGGATTTTGGGCAGGAATTGTTCCCTGGAGGGTGGGCAGCCCTGGCACAGGGTGCCCAGAGCAGCTGTGACTGCCCCTGGATCCCTGGCAGTGCCCAGGCCAGGCTGGAGCCCCTGGCACAGGGGAAGGTGTCCCTGCCATGGATGGGGTGGGAATGGATGGGATTTGAGGTCCCAAAGTCAGTTCTGAGCCAGAAATCTGACAACTACTGCCTTGATGGGACAAGGGACAATGACAGTGAGCAGAAGGAAAGTAGATTTCTCTGGGATTTTGGGGAGAAATTCTTCCCTGTGAGGGTGGTGAGGAGCTGGGATAGAATTCCCAGAGCAGCTGGGGCTGCCCCTGGATCCCTGGCAGTGCCCCAGGCCAGGCTGGACACTGGAGCACCCTGGGACAGTGGAAGGTGTGGAACAAGATGGGCTTGGAGGTCCTTCCCTCCCAAACCAGTCTGGGACTGTGGGATTCTTGCTCTCAAAGCCGTGTGCTCAGGATCTCTGCAGCTCCCTGCATCCTCTGATGGGGAATTTCTGAGCCAGGAAAACATTTGAAGAGAGCAGTGGATTAAAAGATAAATCTGCTGAAGATCCTGGCACTCAGAGCTGAAGAAAGAACTGATGAGAGGAGGGCCTTCAGATTGGTTTCTCACTGAAAAGGTTACACAAAACCCACTGTTAGTTAAAAGTCCAGTCGAGGGAATGTATTGGGGATTTTTTTTTGTAGGCATTTGACATTTTAAAGATAGACCAGATAAATACCATTACTGAGAAACTGTATCAAAGGGAAGATATTCTAACCTTGGAATAAAAGTTCATTTTTATCTCTGTATGAAGTGGATCAAGGACTTCCTGCATGAGGTTCTCTTTTCCCCTTTATCTTTCTCACAGCATTTGATATTACTGAAATTGTTAGATAGCAATTACAGATTCCCAGATTGTAGGATATGATTTACATTGTAAAGTACACAAAGTTTCTGGTCCAAAGAACTGTTTGTTTTTAGCTGTGTGGAAATAAATTGGTTTATGCTGTTAAATTGACTTGTTCTTGGGCAGGTTTTCACTTGCAGAAGCAATTCCTGCTGCTCCCTTCAGGGCAGGTCCCTCCGAATTTTGGGATGTCCAAGCCATTTTTGTCCTCTGCCCCAGGTGGGGGTGATGATTTTAGCTGGAACATGTTTTTATTTTAATACATAAATCATCTCCATTTCTGGAGAATATCCATGAAGGGAGGGATTATTCATCACCTGACTCCAAGGTGTATTTTTAGTGCAATCGTAAGAGTTAAATAAATATTTAGCTTTGTTTTTGGCCTCTTTCCATGAACCAATGTGGTTTTATCATGAGTGTGTCATGACAGGTGGGTCACAGTTCATGAAGGAACTAGGAGATTTTATCCATAGCATGGGAAAAATGATGGGTTTTCCAGCAGAACCCCCTTTGGGATAACTGGTGAACCAGTGCTTGGCCTTGACAAATCTCATAGGTTGCTTAAATGTGGGATTACTGTTATAATTTCTGAAATGGAATTACTGTAGGATATATGGGCACCATGTATAAATGTGCTTGAGCAGAATTTAGGAGTGTTTTTTATGAAAAATTACTTTTTGAGGAAACAGAACACCCAGACCCCTTCGGAGCTCATCCTTAATAACCTCCACCATCCCTGGAGCTTTTCATCCAATTTCCTCCACCTCTTGTCTCTCCTTTTAGGATTTCCTGATGGAGACATTCATCATGTTCAAGAACCTCATTGGGAAGAACGTGTACCCCTTCGACTGGGTGATCATGAACATGATGCAGAACAAGTGAGTGGGGCGGGCAGGGCTGGGAGCGCCCGCGGCTCCGGCACCGCGGGGTTGCTTGGAAACAGCAGCCACGAGCTGCAGCCAGCCTGCCCTGCCTTCTCCTCCTCCTCCTCTGAGGCAGAGAATCAGGGGAAAAAAACTGGCTCTGGAGGAGTGTTGGGTGGCCTGGTTTTGGAGCCCACCAAAACTCAAGGGTGGCGGCAGTGTGAGCGCGCGGATTTGGGAGCCAGCTGCAGGTGCAGTCAAATTCTGTCCCTGTCTTGTGCTAGTTGGGTCTTTGGAGGATGAATTGTGTGTTTTGCATATGGCCTCAAATGAGGTGGTGTTGTCTGGAGTTGTGTGTCCAGGAGTGATTTCATTGGTGTTACAAGAAAGAATTAAAAAAGCTTTTAAATCCAAATTCCATCACCCCAGTAATGTAGAGAGAGGCTGAAAATGTTGCTAATGCTCATTTTTTTTGCTCAATAATTGCAGTTCTGTCATTATTTAGCATTCCTTTGTGCAGTGTTTTATGCTGGTGACATTTTATTAAGTGTGTCAAATGCTTTTATGTGTACTGAGATGAAAGTATAAGGGAAAAACATTATATTTACCAGTTGCCTGGAGAAATCTCTTCTGTATTTACTGGAAGCTACCATGGTTGTAAAGTTGTCAGCGTTTCCTTATATAAAATCCTGAACCACAGCTCCTGCTCTCCTTATAAAAATGCACCATAACTTTAATCTTGGCTTCTGAAGTCTCCTTAACTCCCTAATAAAATCCATTCTGAATAAATAGGAGTCAGGAGATGGAGCCATCTTTGGGTTCTTCCTGCTGCTTTGGAATGCTTGGGAAGCACCTGGTGTTTGAAATGAGGAGCACTTTGAGAGCTGATGAGGAACATCTGAAGCCTTTTGTATTTCTTTCTTTTTTTATTAATTTTGGAAGTGGTTTTGCTTCAGCAAGTGCAAGTGCCTTGGGAGCTGTGTTGGGAATTCCTCCCAGCAGGTGTTACCTGTGAGCAGGAGAACTCTGGGGTTCCTGGAGTTTGGGAGAGGCTGAAACAGGAGTGTGAGAGTTTGTGTTTGGACATCCTCAGTGCCTTCACTGGTGTTGATAAATGGAGACAGGGCAGTTCCAGCGTGGTCAGTACTGCAGGGAGTGCTCCTTGTGTCAGCCCAGCACAGCAGGGGCAGGAGCCATGGGGCCAGAGGAGCCATGGAGCTGCTGCAGGGCTGGAAACCCTCTGGAGCTGGGCTGGGAGAGCTGGGGGGCTCAGCTGGAGAGGAGGAGGCTCCAGGGAGAGCTCAGAGCCCCTGGCAGGGTCTGGAGGGGCTCCAGGAGAGCTGGGGAGGGGCTGGGACAGGGGATGGAGGGACAGCACACAGGGAATGGCTGTGAGCTGACAGTGGGGAGATTGGGATGGGATTTTGGGCAGGGATTGTTCCCTGGAGGGTGGGCAGCCCTGGCACAGGTGCCCAGAGCAGCTGTGGCTGCCCCTGGATCCCTGGCAGTGCCCCAGGCCAGGCTGGAGCCCCTGGCACAGGGGAAGGTGTCCCTGCCATGGATGGGGTGGGAATGGATGGGATTTGAGGTCCCAAAGTCAGTTCTGAGCCAGAAATCTGACAACTACTGCCTTGATGGGACAAGGGACAATGACAGTGAGCAGAAGGAAAGTAGATTTCTCTGGGATTTTGGGGAGAAATTCTTCCCTGTGAGGGTGGTGAGGAGCTGGGGTAGAACTCCCAGAGCAGCTGTGGCTGCCCCTGGATCCCTGGCAGTGTCCCTGCCCTGGCACTGGCTGGGATTTAAGGTCTCTTCCCACCCAAACCAGTCTGGAATTGTGTTCTCTTCACTTTATTACCAGGTGACCTCTCAGTGTTCACTTGGGTGGGGATTTCACCTTGGATTTTATCTGGCACTGTGAAATTCTGCCCATACAAAGGAAAAAGAGCAAAGGTACAAAAAGAACCTTTCCCTGCCAAGGGTTTTTTCCTTAAAGCACAAAGGGATCCTTCCCCCAGGCAGTTCTTCATGGAAAATTTGGAGCAGTACAAAGCAGATGGTTCACAGAGACCTGGAATTTTTATCCTTAAAAACAGTCTTGGCTTTATCCCATGCTGAACATGAAGTCCTGAGGGAGCAGAAATGGGATGTGTTGATATCTTTGATTCTTCCTGACTCCCCTCAGTGCCTGTAGAATATCTGAGCAGTATTTAAAGTTATACCCAAAACCATTTCCCAGTGTTTTTAGTGTTGATGAGTATCTCCAGATGTCCTAAGGGGGGTGGTTCATCCCTAATTCCCTCATTTTTTTCATTCCCACTGCACCAGCTCCTTTGGAAATGCTGCTCAGTTGATTTCTGTGCTTTCCATCTTTCCTGCTGGAGTTAACGTGGTTTCCAAACCCAGGAAGCTGCCTTGTAAAATACCTTGTTTTGTCCATCTGCTCCATTTATTTCCACCCTTATAAAGTTTTATTGAAGAAAACCAGATGAAATTTAAGAACAAAATCTGTCTTTTAAAGCTGTGGTGTCCCCACCATAGAAATAACTCAGAATGTGCAATTTTGTGTCATTTTTGAAAGCACCTCCTTGGGCAGTTTCTGTGCCATGAGCCAAATCAAGGGAACTAAATTTTAAATGCATCCTCAATTTCATTTGTTTCCTGCATGGGATATATCTGGTAGTGTGAAACAATGGGAAAAAGAATAAAAATAGCTGGAAAATGGAGCTCTAATTCCCCTTTTAGACCAGTCCTTAGGAGGTTTCTCCTAAAGCTCCTCTCCATGTAATGCTTTGCTTCCAGATTAAAATACTCTGGATGAAGCAGTGGCTTTGAATATTCTGGATGAGATAAAGTTGTTGGCATGGGGGAAGAGGGGAAATGAAGAAATTCCCTGGATTGCAGGGAATATTTGCAAATATAAGTGTAGTTTGAATTTAGTATTATATTTTTTGACCTTCGCTTGTGGGATAAATATATAGAAATACATGTATATTTTATATATATTACAGATATAAAAAGTCTGCACACTCATTGATAGTGACAGAAATTACTCTGGGGAAAAAAAATAACTTTGCCTGCCTGTTTTTGGTCCAGTGGATGCAAACATCAGGGTCCTCTCTCTTTCCTGCCTCCCAGTATTGCTGTGCCAGGCTGAGCATCACATCCCAAATTCAGGGTCACATCCCTGCCTTTGTTCCAACACCAAGGAGTCAGGCTGTGTTCCCTCCTTTCATGCCAAAATGAACACAAAAAATCTTCATATCTAACAAGATAATTCTTCCTTATTTTTTTGTAAAATACTTCCTTTACTGACTTGTCTAACGTAGAAAAATTCTCATTTTAACAAAGCAGCTTGTTGATTCCGAGCCCAGGGTTTTGGTGTTAGCAATTTGATGGAATTTCCACCAGTGTGTTCAAGGTGCCATTGGTTTGCAGGTGGCTGAGCAGCATTTTGGGGGTAAAAGAAGAGAATATTCAAACTGATCAGCCCCTGGTTTACTGTAAACAACAATATCCAAGGAAAGGAGATGGGAAAAACCACTGAGGGGTGGAAGAGATGGATAAGGGACCATTAAATGCACTTTTGAAACAGCTCCTGCTAAGGAGGGCCTGGAAATGTCTTCTAATTCCTTGTGGGATATTTATCCACCTCTAAATTCCAGCTGCTGTAGGGTTTGTCTGTACCCACATTTTCAGGAAGAGTTATTCCTATTTGAGCCATAATTTCTGTATTTCAGAGTTTTAAGCCATCAGGGAGTTTCCCTGTGTTTCTGGGTAGGGCTGGGAAGTGCTTTGGAGGCAGATTCTCCATTCCAGGCATCTCCAGGAAAACACACACACGAGGAGTTGGATCTGTAAAAGCAGTTCCAAAAAAAGGCAGGGATTTTGTCTTGTTTCCGTTTCCCCCATCGAAACCATGTTTCCAAATGATTCTGAAATGTTTTAGAAATTGTTTTTAACTTTTGTCAGAAGCTGACAAGCTAAACTTAGGTTCCTCCTAAACACATAACTCAGAACATGAAAGCAATTCCTCCCTACGGTCCCGTAAATGAAAATAATTTAGTCTTTGGTCTTACTTTTGGCATTTGAGACAATTCAGTTCCTTTGGTAAGACCTTATGATATATTAATTTGTAGCTGCTACTTTCATCTGCAGCTGTGCCAGTGGAAGCTGAGTTGCCTATGAAAAAGGAATTTGATGTTTGCTGTTCTATTTTTTGTTTCTAATGTCCACATTTACATAAAATACCTGTTTGTTTTGCCTTTTGAAGTCGGCAAGAAAGGGATGAGATGCTCTCAGTGAAAATGAGGTTTCTTGTCTCTATTTTTTTTTTTTCCCAGAGGAAGTAGAGTTGGCCTGGGGAGGGAATGTGGAGAGTGTTGTGTCAGGGAGGGTTGGGTTGGGTATCAGGAGAAGATTCTTCCCAAAGGATTCCCAGCTCCCCAGGGAATTGTCACAGCCCCAAACTCTGCTCAGCAGCGACAGAAACAGCCCTGAATTCTGCCCCTGTTCCCAGCACAAATCCAAACCATCACCCCACACTTTCCATGAAGAAAATACCCCCAACCCCACCCCACCAGCTTGAAATCTCCATGAATTTTCTGTGTGAAAAGCCAACACACCAAAAAAAAACTTGAAGAGGACAAAGGAGATGGGGGAGATGCTCTGGATAATAAACACATCCTGGAATGTTTATTTTTGGAGCTTCCATGGTATTTCCACGAGGAAAATACCCTCAACCCCCCCCAACCCCACCCCACCAGCCCAGAATCTCCATGAATTTTCTGTGTGAAAAGCCAACACACCAAACAAAAGCTTGCAAAGAGGAGGACGCAGGAGATGGGGGAGACTCTCCAGATAATAAACATTTATTTTTGGAGCTTCCATGGTTTTTCCATGAAGAAAATACCCCCAACCCCACCCCACCAGCTTGAAATCTCCATGAATTTTCTGTGTGAAAAGCCAACACACCAAAAAAAAACTTGAAGAGGACAAAGGAGATGGGGGAGATGCTCTGGATAATAAACACATCCTGGAATGTTTATTTTTGGAGCTTCCAGGGCAATGTAGGCACTCCTGCTGCCTGGTTGTCATAGCAGTACCTGTCAGCTGTGTGCTGTGCCCTCTGAATTCCCTCCAGAGATGTTTGTGACCATCCAGCAGCACTGGGCAAACCCTGATGTGCGTCAGGAGCTCCTGCCTGGCTCAGAGCCCTCCCCAGCACCCGGGCTTCAGCAGCCTCAGAGTTCATCCTTCCTGACAAGTCACCCAGAGCCAAACTGAAATCAGGGCTTAGCTCATGGAAATCTGCCTTAATTGTGATACTCTGCCCGGGCTCGAGGCAGGCTTATGGAAACAAAAGCAGGGTGGTTTTAATAAATGTATGAAAATAGGCTCTTTGCACTTACATAATTGGCCAGTCAAGTTGCATCCATCAGATGAGTGCGAGTGCAAAAGCTCTGATTTCAAATCCATCCCGAGCTCCTGCTGGATGGGGGGTAGTTTTCATAACAGGGAAAAAGAGGCCAGAAGGATGGCAAAGATTCTGGATTGAGAACTGCAGGAAAAGCAGGGCACCCCACAGTTTCACAGCCTATCAGGTGTTATTAAGTCAATGGGAGTGGAGTGGAGGGAGCAGAAAAAAGCTTTAAAATCATCATTTCATTTCCCAAATCCCTTCATGGGTTCAAGCCTGTGTTAATTCCATGTTCAAAGGCATTATTCATAGCCTCAAATTGCTCCAGGGGAGGTTTAGATTGGAGATTAGGGGAAATGCTTTCATGGAAGGGGTTGTCAGGGACTCCCCAGGGCACTGGTGGAGTCCCCATCCCTGGAACCAGCTGGGTTGAGGGTTGGACTCGATGACCTTAAAGGTTTTTTCCAACCTTAACCACTCAGTTTCATGATTAGTGGATATTACTTGAAAATCCAGATTTATGACTGAGGCCTGATCACTTCAATATTTCCTCAGTGTATGTTTTCATGGACTAGGGTAACTGGTGTGCATTTCCAAATTGGAATTGGGATGAAGGCAGTGTTTGAAATGCAATTATGTTTCAGGAGGCCAAGCGATGCATTGTTTCAAGAAGAGTCTGAACAGTACAAAAAGCTTGGATTAGAAGGAATTGCTGCTACTTTTCCTGACTATTAATGCATTTCCTACAGGACTCTGTGCTTACTTAGAAAGTTTAAGAGTCCAGACATGCAGCTCAAACAATCCAATAATTTAATTCAGGGCTGGAATGCAGTAAGACTTTAAATGGGAGCAATTTTGTTTTTCTTTAGTGCTGAATATTTCTCTGTATAGAAAAACCTCCCACTATTTCCCATGTATAGACTGAGGATAACAATTTCCAAAGCTTGTAACTTCCTTAGGAACCAGTTTTCAAATTGAACTCGTGTGGCCCAAAGTTTGCTCTTCATCTGGGAATAAAAGACACANTTATTTTTGGAGCTTCCATGGTATTTCCACGAGGAAAATACCCTCAACCCCACCCAACCCCACCCCACCAGCCCAGAATCTCCATGAATTTTCTGTGTGAAAAGCCAACACACCAAACAAAAGCTTGCAAAGAGGAGGACGCAGGAGATGGGGGAGACTCTCCAGATAATAAACATTTATTTTTGGAGCTTCCATGGTTTTTCCATGAAGAAAATACCCCCAACCCCACCCCACCAGCTTGAAATCTCCATGAATTTTCTGTGTGAAAAGCCAACACACCAAAAAAAAACTTGAAGAGGACAAAGGAGATGGGGGAGATGCTCTGGATAATAAACACATCCTGGAATGTTTATTTTTGGAGCTTCCAGGGCAATGTAGGCACTCCTGCTGCCTGGTTGTCATAGCAGTACCTGTCAGCTGTGTGCTGTGCCCTCTGAATTCCCTCCAGAGATGTTTGTGACCATCCAGCAGCACTGGGCAAACCCTGATGTGCGTCAGGAGCTCCTGCCTGGCTCAGAGCCCTCCCCAGCACCCGGGCTTCAGCAGCCTCAGAGTTCATCCTTCCTGACAAGTCACCCAGAGCCAAACTGAAATCAGGGCTTAGCTCATGGAAATCTGCCTTAATTGTGATACTCTGCCCGGGCTCGAGGCAGGCTTATGGAAACAAAAGCAGGGTGGTTTTAATAAATGTATGAAAATAGGCTCTTTGCACTTACATAATTGGCCAGTCAAGTTGCATCCATCAGATGAGTGCGAGTGCAAAAGCTCTGATTTCAAATCCATCCCGAGCTCCTGCTGGATGGGGGGTAGTTTTCATAACAGGGAAAAAGAGGCCAGAAGGATGGCAAAGATTCTGGATTGAGAACTGCAGGAAAAGCAGGGCACCCCACAGTTTCACAGCCTATCAGGTGTTATTAAGTCAATGGGAGTGGAGTGGAGGGAGCAGAAAAAAGCTTTAAAATCATCATTTCATTTCCCAAATCCCTTCATGGGTTCAAGCCTGTGTTAATTCCATGTTCAAAGGCATTATTCATAGCCTCAAATTGCTCCAGGGGAGGTTTAGATTGGAGATTAGGGGAAATGCTTTCATGGAAGGGGTTGTCAGGGACTCCCCAGGGCACTGGTGGAGTCCCCATCCCTGGAACCAGCTGGGTTGAGGGTTGGACTCGATGACCTTAAAGGTTTTTTCCAACCTTAACCACTCAGTTTCATGATTAGTGGATATTACTTGAAAATCCAGATTTATGACTGAGGCCTGATCACTTCAATATTTCCTCAGTGTATGTTTTCATGGACTAGGGTAACTGGTGTGCATTTCCAAATTGGAATTGGGATGAAGGCAGTGTTTGAAATGCAATTATGTTTCAGGAGGCCAAGGGATGCATTGTTTCAAGAAGAGTCTGAACAGTACAAAAAGCTTGGATTAGAAGGAATTGCTGCTACTTTTCCTGACTATTAATGCATTTCCTACAGGACTCTGTGCTTACTTAGAAAGTTTAAGAGTCCAGACATGCAGCTCAAACAATCCAATAATTTAATTCAGGGCTGGAATGCAGTAAGACTTTAAATGGGAGCAATTTTGTTTTTCTTTAGTGCTGAATATTTCTCTGTATAGAAAAACCTCCCACTATTTCCCATGTATAGACTGAGGATAACAATTTCCAAAGCTTGTAACTTCCTTAGGAACCAGTTTTCAAATTGAACTCGTGTGGCCCAAAGTTTGCTCTTCATCTGGGAATAAAAGACACAAATGCACATTGATAAATCATCTAAAAATTCTGTAGGTACAGGGATTTTTTTTTGCTGTCCATAAAACCCCGTTGCATAACGTAGTGACCTTTTCAGGAAAGAACTTGCAGGATTTTTGCTTTAGCGTTGTACCTGTCAAATTAACTGCACCCTGGAGGAAAATGAATATACTTGACTGTGTTGGAAATAACAGGGTATTTTCTGGATTGAAAACTACAGGCAAAGAGAGATGAGATTCCTTGATTTTATTCTGTTCAAAGAGCTGAGATTCCTTGAAGGAATATTCTACAGCAGGTGCTCTTTTCCCTTGATGGTTTCCACCCCGTAGCAGGTGGTTTTCTGCCAGCCTTTGGAATTAGAAATGTCCCTGGCACTGGTGGAATGTTGATAATGGTGTGGCTGTGAGAGCTGATGAGCAGCTGGGGCAGCCCACTGGATTTCATGAGCTGGTTTTCTCCTTGATTTCAGTGATCTGTGATCATTTATGATGGAGAAGTCATGGAAGGGGGACAGGCTTAGATGGGATTTTGGGAAGGGATTGTTCCCTGGAAGGTGGGGAGGGGCTGGGCTGGAATTCCCAGAGCAGCTGGGGCTGCCCCTGGATCCCTGGAAATGTCCAAGGCCAGGCTGGACAGGGCTTGGAGCAGCTGGGATAGGGGAGTGTGTCCCTGCCATGGCAGGGTAGGAATGGGATTTAAGGTTTTAACCAGTCTGGGATTTTGGGAAGCACCCACTGAAGCTGCCAGTGTTGGCATGTAGGTATGAGAAGTCCCAGCCCTCCCAAATCCATCTGCTCCTTTTCTGATGTCCAAGGCNCATCCCGAGCTCCTGCTGGATGGGGGGTAGTTTTCATAACAGGGAAAAAGAGGCCAGAAGGATGGCAAAGATTCTGGATTGAGAACTGCAGGAAAAGCAGGGCACCCCACAGTTTCACAGCCTATCAGGTGTTATTAAGTCAATGGGAGTGGAGTGGAGGGAGCAGAAAAAAGCTTTAAAATCATCATTTCATTTCCCAAATCCCTTCATGGGTTCAAGCCTGTGTTAATTCCATGTTCAAAGGCATTATTCATAGCCTCAAATTGCTCCAGGGGAGGTTTAGATTGGAGATTAGGGGAAATGCTTTCATGGAAGGGGTTGTCAGGGACTCCCCAGGGCACTGGTGGAGTCCCCATCCCTGGAACCAGCTGGGTTGAGGGTTGGACTCGATGACCTTAAAGGTTTTTTCCAACCTTAACCACTCAGTTTCATGATTAGTGGATATTACTTGAAAATCCAGATTTATGACTGAGGCCTGATCACTTCAATATTTCCTCAGTGTATGTTTTCATGGACTAGGGTAACTGGTGTGCATTTCCAAATTGGAATTGGGATGAAGGCAGTGTTTGAAATGCAATTATGTTTCAGGAGGCCAAGCGATGCATTGTTTCAAGAAGAGTCTGAACAGTACAAAAAGCTTGGATTAGAAGGAATTGCTGCTACTTTTCCTGACTATTAATGCATTTCCTACAGGACTCTGTGCTTACTTAGAAAGTTTAAGAGTCCAGACATGCAGCTCAAACAATCCAATAATTTAATTCAGGGCTGGAATGCAGTAAGACTTTAAATGGGAGCAATTTTGTTTTTCTTTAGTGCTGAATATTTCTCTGTATAGAAAAACCTCCCACTATTTCCCATGTATAGACTGAGGATAACAATTTCCAAAGCTTGTAACTTCCTTAGGAACCAGTTTTCAAATTGAACTCGTGTGGCCCAAAGTTTGCTCTTCATCTGGGAATAAAAGACACAAATGCACATTGATAAATCATCTAAAAATTCTGTAGGTACAGGGATTTTTTTTTGCTGTCCATAAAACCCCGTTGCATAACGTAGTGACCTTTTCAGGAAAGAACTTGCAGGATTTTTGCTTTAGCGTTGTACCTGTCAAATTAACTGCACCCTGGAGGAAAATGAATATACTTGACTGTGTTGGAAATAACAGGGTATTTTCTGGATTGAAAACTACAGGCAAAGAGAGATGAGATTCCTTGATTTTATTCTGTTCAAAGAGCTGAGATTCCTTGAAGGAATATTCTACAGCAGGTGCTCTTTTCCCTTGATGGTTTCCACCCCGTAGCAGGTGGTTTTCTGCCAGCCTTTGGAATTAGAAATGTCCCTGGCACTGGTGGAATGTTGATAATGGTGTGGCTGTGAGAGCTGATGAGCAGCTGGGGCAGCCCACTGGATTTCATGAGCTGGTTTTCTCCTTGATTTCAGTGATCTGTGATCATTTATGATGGAGAAGTCATGGAAGGGGGACAGGCTTAGATGGGATTTTGGGAAGGGATTGTTCCCTGGAAGGTGGGGAGGGGCTGGGCTGGAATTCCCAGAGCAGCTGGGGCTGCCCCTGGATCCCTGGAAATGTCCAAGGCCAGGCTGGACAGGGCTTGGAGCAGCTGGGATAGGGGAGTGTGTCCCTGCCATGGCAGGGTAGGAATGGGATTTAAGGTTTTAACCAGTCTGGGATTTTGGGAAGCACCCACTGAAGCTGCCAGTGTTGGCATGTAGGTATGAGAAGTCCCAGCCCTCCCAAATCCATCTGCTCCTTTTCTGAGCCCTCCTTCCATCTATTTGGGTCATGATTAATCCCTCCTGGGGTCCAGAGGTGAGATAATGATTTCCAGCACTAAAATAATTACCTTGTTGAGCATAATTGTATCATCTTAATTAAGGTTTTCATGTGTTTGGAGCCATCTGGGGATTTTGGGAAGATCTCCTGCAGCAAGGTGGGCTTGGGCTGGTGACCATGTCCAGCATCCCTTGTGATGCTGCTTGTTCTGGATTTTATTACTGTGCTTCCCCTGACAAAGACATTTTCCTGTCCCTGGAGGTGGATG
This sequence comes from Sitta europaea, assembly GCA_013400255.1. NCBI lineage: Eukaryota > Metazoa > Chordata > Aves > Passeriformes > Sittidae > Sitta > Sitta europaea. Next base: position 833,028 of record VXBS01003418.1, read on the forward strand.
GGCTTTGGTGTCCTGCCAGGAATGGAGATCTCGAAGCCACAGCAGCTCTGTAAAACCAGGAGAAGGCTGTTGCAGGTCTTCATCATCCTAAAGCACAACTTGCTTTTAATTTTGCTTCCAAAATATCACTGTGGAGCATTAGCTCCACCTTCACTGCTCATCAGCAACCCTGTGACACTCCAGCTTTGATTTGCTGCAGGAAAATCACAGTGACTTGGAGGCAAAGAATTGTGAGTTAGGGAACAGCTCTTCCTGCACTAGGAAGAAACAGAGAGGGATAAAATGATCCCAACTGCTGCTGTTCTTGAGTTCAAGGGGAAAAAGGTGAAGGGGGTTTTAGAGATTTTTTTTTTCCATCTTCTGTTAAAAGAAGAAATTTTTGCTATTTTTTTCCACCTTGCAAAGTTTTAGGTAGCGAGGCAGCGCTGAGCTTCAGACCTGGAAAATTCCTGGCCATGAGCTGGTTGTCCTCCTTGGAGTGGGGGCAAATTAAATCCCTTCCAAACCTTTTGAATGTTCTGTGTGTCTTATAAAGCCTCAAGGAATCTGTGGATTTATCAGAGAATTGGAAAGGCTGGGCAAGAGCTCTGAGATCAGAGTCCAGCATCAGCAGCACCTCACCCTCAAGTGATGCAGCCACACATTTTCTGAACACTTCCAGGAATGGGTCTCCACCTTTGCCTTGCTGGACAACCCTTTCCATGAAGGAAATTTTCACTGATATCCAACCTAAACCTCCCCTGGTGCAGCTTGAGGCCATTTCCTCTCATCCTGTCACTGGTATTTAGAATAATCTTTAATCCCATGTTACTGCTGTGGGTTTTCCATGGAGGAGATTTCACAGGGAATCACAGGCAGGAGTGGCTGCTCCTCCCAAACACCAGTTTGCCCTGCTGTTGGCTCCCTGGTGCATTTTATCTGCTAAAAGTAAAGTAAATTTTACTGCCATGAGCAGTTGAGAGACAGCCCCCTAGTCTGTCATTTCCCAGCCTGGCTCAGCAATGGGATATTTTAAGGAAAAATAGGGCACAGGAGCTGCACTAAGAAAAAGCAAGAGAATGCTGAAAATGTCTTTTTATTCCTCACTCTTTGGAACCATCACCCACAGGATGCTGTGGATGTCTGGTTCCCTTTGTTTTTAGCAGGATCTTTGGAAAGCCAACTCATTTTTTTGGCTACTTGCCCCCTTTTTTTGCCTAACTTGCAGTTCTCAATGCTGTCAGGATGCTGGGTTTCACACGTTGTTTTGAGAGGGAGCTGTAAGAGGTTGTTAGCCTGTGTGTCGTGGTAATTCTCTGCTAAGAGCTAATTGAGACCTGGAGAAGCCTTGCCAAAGTAATTTCAAATGGAACACAATGATTCCAATTTTATTTTCCCTTCTGGAATCTAAACCTGGGCTGACATTAAGGTACTTTGGGATGACTGTATTCAGAAGCCTTTTAGCAGCAAATATCTTTATCAGTTTGGGGTTTATGATTTTTTTAAATCAAATTAAGCAAGAAGAATTCAATATATCGTGCAGTAAATTATGGATAATAATGTTGGTACATGTTTTGGTTTTTGTTTGTGCTCTGATTACTTCAGGAGTAGCAGAAACCCTTGGCAGATTACTTTTCCTCAGACAGGTCCTTTAGTGTAAACCTTCCTTTAATTTAAAGTTTTCTTACAATTTCCTAATTACAACTAAAAAAACCCTTAACCATCATTGTAAATTTTACATTTTATTTGGTGATTCTAATGTTCATTTCTCCACTGCTGCCTGAACCCCCTCCAGAGCCCTGGTGTGGAGATGCTCAGAGTTTAGCTCTCTCTGAGATGAGCTCATGAACATTGGAATCCACGTTATTGCACCAGTGTGGGTGTTTGGGATGAAGCTGAATCCGAGTATTTGCTTTCTCATTTCGTGGAGCTTTGGGGACTTTTCCAGCTTTATTCTGCTTTTCCTGCCTCCTCACTGCTGCAGCACCTCATTCCTTGGGACCACCCAGAGGAGTGGGTTCCACAGGGGAAATGATCCCTGGGACATGTGGCCACAGTGGTGATGGTGGGAGTCCAGAGAGTGGGGCAGTTCTTCCACTCCACGTGTCTCTCCCTGATAGAGGAGGCTTTTTGCAAAGGTCCTTGCTGGGAAAAAGGAAAATGGGACCCTTGGTTGTTCCTGTTCTCCAGTTTTTTATTGTTTCCTTAGCAGCAATCTCAGGCTTTGCACCAGCTCAGAGTGAGGGAGAAAAGGCACCAAAAACCCAAACACACAGGATCAAGGTTCTCTTAAAGATAATTCACCCACTTATCCCCAAGAACGTTCATTATTTCTGCTGTTCTACCAATAACCAACTCAATTTCTAAATTTCTATTCACATTTTCTATTTTCTACACTGTGGCAAATTGTGCCCAGTGGTCCTGTGCCCCAAACACTGCAGGACAGGGAGGGGATGGAGGAGAAGGAAGCCTAAAACCCACAAGGATCCTCCACCTTGTGTTTATCTACTTACCATCCTAACAAACCCCAAAATCTAAATTTCCCACCCTGTGATAAATGACATACTATGCTCCTATCTAATTTTCATCGACTTACCATCCCAACAAACCCAAAAATCTGAATTTCTCACCTGTGATAAATCACATATTATGCTGCTATCTAATTTACATCCTTGACAATTCTGTTCCATCCCAGAGCCTGGGCAGCCCTTTCCCTGGCCCAAGGTTAAAAGCAGTGTTTGTCAGGGGGTTGGACCCTTCAGAACCTGCAGGGAAATATTCTCTGCAGTCTGGGTCCCAACAAAAGGCCACCCTGGTGGCCCTTGGGGACACGAGTGGCTTTGGAATGCCAGGTTGGACTCGATGATCTTGGAGAGCTTTTCCAGCCTAAATAATCCCATGATTCTGTGGTGGAAGGGAAAAACATTCTACCTGAGCACCCAAACCCACCTGGCCGTGGTGTTCCAGTTATTAATGGGAATTCTGGGAATTCTGCTGCTCATTTTGTGCACCCTGAACCCCCCAGGAAGGGTGTCCACGTCACAGCCCCAAATGTGAACGTTCTGGGATATTTTTCAGCACAGGATGTAAGGCATGAACACCATGTGGGAACACTGGGTGCTTATAAAAGCAGCAGCGTGAAGGAGGTAATTAAATAAAGCTGAAGGTGTTAAATCCCAAAGCAGGGCTCCATTTTTACCAAGTCAAAGCTAACACCACGTGATGTTTATTTTTAACAGGGAAGGTGTAGCAACTTTGACTTCCAATCGTTATTTTTCCACATCAGCATCATTTCAGTTAGTGCCATTGCCTGTTTAAAAATACCCAGGGAGTGAAATATTGGGATGCTTTTCTGGGGGGTTGATTCATCTTTTCCAGTATTGGAAAAAAATCCAATATTTCAGTCTTGAAAAGTAACAAAAAAATGGTTGTTTGGGTTTTATTTTCAGGCTTAAATGCATTTTTGGCTTTTAGTCTGGATTTCTGTAGTGAGCTTTGCATGGAAATTCTGTGGCCTTGACCATCAATGAGTGACTTCAGGAATTTTCAGCACTTTGAGCAGCTTGACTAAACAGAGATATTGTACATTTTATAAAATAGTACTTTGCTCTTAATGTATTATTTTTTTAGTGATTCACAAGATTAGTGTCCAACCCAGTTATTAATTTAATGCAAAAATTAATATGTAAAATAGGCCTAAAAACAAGTAAAATATGCCTAAAACCCTGCTTGCTTTTACCTTGCCAACACAATCCTTTTCTGAATTTTCATCTTTTTCAATGGCTGACAATGGTGCAGCATTTTGGCTTCTGAGAGCAGCAGCTTCGATGCTTAAAAAAGCCAGCAAGGCCTTTTCTGGGGTTATTAAATTTTAGGATCAGAAATATTTCATGAGCATATTCTAGAAAACAAGCTTTTGCAGTTGGGAGTATGAGAAAGCAGAGCTGCTATAGGAAGAACTGGGGTTTTTTTTTAAAGAAAAAAGGAAATTATTCATGCTCTGACGTAACAGATGGGTGATTGTAGGGCAGGAAGAGTTTAAAGCATATTTAGAGAGGTGTCAGATCATTGGCTATCACCAGTTTGAAGGTTTATATCACTGAATATAAGCACTGAAAAGTCATCTTCTCTCTCAGTGCATTGCAGGCAGAGCTTGAGCTCAGCCTTTCTTGATGGATGTTTCTCCTTTTCCATCAGAGGTGTTCCAGGAAAGCAGGCACTTGCAGGTAGTAAAACAAAGCAATTTCTAGATCTTGGGCTGAACAGGCTGAACTGAGAAGGTAAATTCATGATTTTTTAGCATTAACCAGAATGAGAGCATCTTTAGGATACAGGTGATGGGTACAGATTATCACTGGTGTTAGAAAATATCCATCCTGAGGCACACACTGTGCAAATCCTGTTCCTTGAGTGGCTGAACTTTAAACTTCCAGCACGCTTTTCATTTGGGACATTCAAAGAAATAACATGAAAGATATTAAAAGCAAACCTTTTCCTTCTTTAAATTCCTTGTGTATAAACATTCACCCAACGCCTGTTGAGCTGCAAAGGGAATTTACAGTCAGTGTGTTCAGGGATCTGTTTGGATTTGTTCTGCCTGGGACAGGAGCTTTGCTCTCCCAACTTTTTCAGATTTTTTTAGTCCTGGATGTGTGGGAAGGGCTTCCCTCTTCACCTTGCATTTTTCCCTGAGCCTGTCTGTGTTCCCAGCCTGCATCCAGAGCATGCAGGCACTCAGAAATTCCTTTGCTGCTCCTGCCCTGCCCTTCCCCACCCTGCCTGATTTCAGCTCCCCTAAGCCCTCAGCTGGAGCTTGAGGAGAGCACCCCCTGCCCTCCGTGGGAGTTGTTTGCTGCTTGCCAGCAACTCCAGGGAAAGGGAAAAATAATAACATGCTGCAGAAGGTGTGAAAACTCTCATTTCTCAGGTCACTCTGGTTATCAGTGACATGAAAATATCTCTCTCTCTGCAAGTGGCTTCAGGGAGAGGGAGCTGAGATGGAGCCCTGATCCCTGATCTCTGCTCCAATTCCATAACCCACAGCACTCCTGGGCTGCAGCCTCATCCCCTGGCTCAGCCTGGGCAGGCTGAGGGGTGTGAGTGGCTTGGGCAGCTCTGCCTGGTGGGAAAGCAGAGGGCAGGAGGAGCCTTCTGGAATGTGAACACTGGAATGCATCCCAGCATGGGGAGAGGCAGCTGATCCTCCAGAACTCTGGGAATTGGGTCCACCAGATGGGCTCCTGCAGAGTGGATGGATGGATGGATCCATGGAGGGATGGACAGACAAACTGCACAGGTAGCAGGGAAGGCTTCAACAGTTGTCTCCCCTCCCCCATTTTTAATTTAATTTCTTGTTTTCTCATCTGCCACATGAAAACACATTTTAGTTCCCATCACAGTCAGAGGAACAGTGATCCTGTGTTAACCAAAATATCACCTTTATGACATTATGTATTTCTTAATGCTGGAATTTTCCTTCTGAGGGCTCAGGCACTCCCTGGGTTTGTTCCTCTCTGTGTTTGACTGTTAAAATGTATTTACTTTGTATGATTTGCCTGTAGCTGGCCCAGTGACGTCTGTACTATGTGAGGTGTAACAGAAGTACTGAAAAAAAAGGTGCAGGAGAAGATAATTGACGCTTTTCTGACAGTTCCCTGATAAAGATATCCAAACAGAAACACTGCTGGGCTGAATTTCAGTTGCATGTTCACGTCAGCAAGGGTTTTAAGGGAGGTGTGATACTACGATGGCTTTGTGAGGATTCACTCTCCTTCCCACACTTGTCTCATGTTCTTCCTTCTGGACTGTTTTGCATCTTCTCAAGCAGAAACTACATTTCATTTTTAAAAATCAAAGTGAAATTGCCAACTGTCAAAACCAAATATGTTTTCTGTAAGTTCTTCTTGAGCACAGACTAACTTTTTATTTGTCAGACTATTTTTGACAATGTGCTCTTTCCACCACCACTTCAGTCATGTTTCCTTGAGGAAAAAGTTTTCTTAAGGAAAAATATTTCTGTCTTTGAGATGTGAATCATGGTTATTACCTGATATCTGGTGTCATCTTGGGCTGTACTTTCCTTTTTTGGTGCACTTTTTAGACTTTGAGATGTGCATTCAGCACTTGCCAGTGGTTGTATCCCTGAAAATAATATTTCTTAGCCAGAGTTTTCTGTTCTACATAAACCTGTAATTTTCAGTGGTTTTGACAGAATTTGAGGATTTTAGGTTCTTTAAAAATTATTCTTCATCTTTTCCATTTTGTCCAATGCTCCAAAGCCTCTTTCTCCCCTCACCATGTCCTGACATTGCTGAGGGAGCAGGGGGGCCCTGGTGCTCCTTGAGGGACACACTCTCAGCCCTTCTGGAATGTCTCTTGAGCAATGGATGTGGAATATCTCCTGGAATTCTAGGATCCCATGCTGGAAGGGCATCTCAAGGATCACCAGCTGCTGTGTTCCTTGGGAAGAGTGTAGAGAAAAGCTAAGGAAGGGATTTGGTTCTCCCTGGAGAGCACGTTCTCAGCTCTGCTGGGATTGTCTCTTGGTGAGAGGATTCTCATTCTGCCCAGAGTCATGGAACCACAGCTGTGGGCTGGAAGGGACCTCAAATCCCACCCAGTGCTCCCCTGCCAGGGCAGGGACCCCTCCCACTGTGCCAGGGGCTCCAAACCCCAGTGTCCAACCATGGACACTGCCAGGATCCAACCATGGACACTGCCAGGATCCAACCATGGACACTGCCAGGATCCAGGGGCAGCCCCAGCTGCTCTGGACACCCTGTGCCAGCCCCTGCCCACCCTCCAGGAAACAATTCCTGCCCCATATCCCACCCAGCCCTGCCCTCTGGCAGTTTGTGCCCATTCTCCTTGTCCTGTCACTCCAGTTCCTGGTGATTTGTCCCTCTCTGGTTTCCCTGGAGCCCCCTTAGGTCCTGGAAGGTGCTGTGAGGTCTCCACACCACTTTTTCTTCTCCAGGCTGCCCAATCCCAACTCTCCCACCCTGTGTCCATGGCAGAGCTGCTCCATACCCTGTATCAACTTCATGGCCTCCTCAGGATTGCTCCAACAATTCCATGTCCTCTTTATCTTGAGGGCACCAGACCTGGCTGCAGTACTCCAGGTGGGAATCCATTGCTTCATTTTTCCTGTTTTAATTTACTCCAGGTGGGAATCCATTGCTTCATTTTTCCTGTTTAATTTACTATTTTCTGATCTAGCCCAATGAAAAAACCTCACCACTGTAGTAAACTCTTGCCTCTTGATTGCAGAGGGTGAAAATCCCCCTCTCTGCTTTGCTGCTCTCAACTCAGGTTTAAGGGACAGGAATCCCAAACGAGGATTAGATGGAAAAACCTGAGGAGCTGTGAGATGGTCACCAACAAATCAGGGGTGAGGCAGGGTTTGGAATTCTCTGTATTTCTCTTTAAAAGGCCCTTGCAGTCTTTGCTGTGTGTTCTGGGTGATCTATAGCCTCACCCAGGGCTTGTCAAACCCCACTGGAAGGAGGCAGTTGGCTTAATTAAAGCAGATCGACGTTTTTACAGCTTCCTATATTTTAGTTTCTGCCAAGACAACTGACAACAAGAAATGAGGAATTTATGAAGGAGTCATGAAAAATTTATGTTGGCATATGAGATTTATTCACCCAGCATAGAAAGTGTGCTTTAAATTCTGACATCAGAGCTGCTAATAGGAAATTTGGAAATAGACTCAAACTGTTGATTGTTTTCTGTGAATATGCAGATTCCACTCTGGATTTCCATCCTGTGCTGGGCTTTGTATTTCACAGAGCCATGGGGTGGTTTGGATAGGGAGGGACCATAAAGAGAAGCTTGTTCCACCCCCTGCCATGGGACAGCTCCCACCATCCCAGGGGCTCCCAGTGTCCAGCCTGGCCTGGGCACTGCCAGGGATCCAGGGGCAGCCACAGCTGCTCTGGGAATTCCAGCCCAGCTCAGCACAACCCTCACAGGAAGGATTTCTCCCACAAATCTCACAAAAATCTACTTTCCTCCTTAATTCCATGAATTCCATTCTTAATTCTCCTTGTCCCATCAATGTTGTTGGATTTCTAGCTTAGAACTGAGTTTGTTTCACTGTTAGTCAGGGTTTCAGACTTATTATTTGCATTAGTCAAAACTCATGGAATAAAACCCCTTAGAAGAAAACTGGAGTATTTCCAATGACAAATTTACATCAAATCCTTCAATATTAAATCTTTAAAAAACACCCCAAAACCTCAACCCTCAACATTCACGTGCATTTCCGAAAGGAAAAAAAAAAATTGGTTTAGATATTTATTTTTTTAAGCTTTGCTGAGCACTTTCTGGATATTATCTTCACAAAGCAGAACTTGGTGTGTGGACATATGACTCCACAGGGAAAACAACAACATTTTCCTCAGTCTCATTTCAGCTCGACTGTTGCATTAATTTCCTTTATAACTTCTGACATCTGTAGCATGAATTGCTAATTTGTTTGGTCTGAAAGTTGGTGGGAAATAACGACTCCAGTGAAGCCAGAGTGCAAATCCACTGTTGCATTCAGCATTTTTTGCCCTGGTTCTCCTGGTGTGACCAACTCCTCCATTTTGTGCCTAACCTGGATTGGGTTGAAATTTGTAAACTTTGCCTGTACGTGGAGTTTTGTATCAGAGCTGGCTGTTCTCTCTGCTGTAAAATATCTAATCCCTTCTACTTACATGTTTCTGTTCAAGCTGTTCCCTTGTTCTGACACAGAAATCCTCCCTGGCTGGGTGTGATGGATGAAAGGCAGCACTTGCCTTGATTTAACACGGGCACAGCTTGGTCAGAGCTGGTAAATGGAGAGGGGGTGTTTGCACACACCCTGGAGTGGGGTTTGGGCAGAGATGTGGGTGTGGGATGAGCACAGCAGCTCCTGGGGCAGTTCTCCCCTCCCATGTGTCTCTCCCCTGCTAGGGGAGGATTTTTTTTGCAAAAGTTCTTGTCAGGAAAGAAGGCAAGCAGGACTCGTGGTTGTTCTCCTCCTCCTGGTTGTTTATTGTTTCCTTAGCAGCAATCTCAGGCTTTGCACCAGCTCAGAGTGAGGGAGAAAAGGCACCAAAAACCCAAACACACAGGATCAAGGTTCTCTTAAAGATAATTCACCCACTTATCCCCAAGAACGTTCATTATTTCTGCTGTTCTACCAATAACCAACTCAATTTCTAAATTTCTATTCACATTTTCTATTTTCTGCCCTGTGGCAAATTGTGCCCAATGGTCCTGTGCCCCAAACACTGCAGGACAGGGAGGGGATGGAGGAGAAGGAAGCCTAAAACCCACAAGGATCCTCCACCTTGTCTCATCTACTTACCATCCTAACAAACCCCAAAATCTAAATTTCCCACCCTGTGATAAATGACATACTATGCTACTATATTATTTTCATCGACTTACCATCCCAACAAACCCCAAAATCTGAATTTCTCACCTGTGATAAATCACATATTATGCTGCTAGCTAATTTACATCCTTGACAATTCTGTTCCATCCCAGAGCCTGGGCAGCCCTTTCCCTGGCCCAAGGTTAAAAGCAGTGTTTGTCAGGGGGTTGGACCCTTCAGAACCTGCAGGGAGATATTCTCTGCAGTCTGGGTTCCAGCAGCTCCGAGATTCACCCATCACAGGACTGAATCTGCAGGTGTGGGGCAGCTCAGCTCAGCCTGTCACAGGTGTCTCACACAGAGACCTCTCCTGGAATGAGATAAGGAGGCACCACCATTAACCTGAGGTGGGCAGCTTGAGAGGAGACAGGGTTCACTGGCACGTGAGGTTTCCAAGTTTTTCAGCTCATTCAGCTGAAAATGAGGAAGGGCTGGATTGTATTTTGTGGATAGAGATGTTAAATAACAAATAAATGCTGTTGAAGCTTGGGGGGTGGCAAGGGCAGGTTCTTGTGCAGGAGAAGAGATTTGCTGGGTTAGGGAATAGGCCACGACAGGGGGGAATGGCCTTAAGCTGAAGAAAGGCAGGATGAGGTGGGATTTGGGGCAGGAATTGTTCCCTGGAGGGTGGGGATGGAATTCCCATAGCACCTGTGGCTGCCCCTGGATCCCTGGAATGCCCCAGGCCAGGCTGGACACTGGGAGCCCCTGGGACAGTGGGAGGGGTTCCTGCCATGGCAGGGGTGAGATGAGATGAATCCTTCCCACCTTAAGTTTTGCACAAGTTGTTTTTATCCTTTTTTAAATTTATTTCCCGGATACAGAAGTGTTTTTGCACAAGATTTTTCTTTTTATCCTTTTAAAATTTATTTCCCAGGTACAGAAGATGGTGTAAATGAATAATTTCCTGCTTTTTCCTCTTTTATCAGTAACTCAGTATAAATACTTCTCTTTTTTTTGTAATGAGATTTTGGGAATTTACATTGATGTGAAAAAAATCTAAAAAGTAACACAAAGTTCTGCTGAAAAAGTTCAGAAAGAAAAAAGCAGCGACAACTTGTAAAACTTGCTCATCCCTGCAAGAATTTATGTCTGTACATACCTGAGCCAGTATTCAGGAACTTTGCTTGAAGACTGGCAAGAAATCCAGAAATGCAGAAAAACTTCTCAAGGATGCAGAATCTGCCATGCAAATTCACCAGGTTAAGAAGGACGTGATTTGTGAAGGTTTTAAATTTTAACCCTTTTTTTTTTTTTTTTTCAGTTCCTCTGTCCATTTTGGAGGCTGAATTATAGGAAAGATAAGAAAGGGACAGATTTAATGTCAGAATTGAGGTATTTCAAGGCACAAACCTGGAGAATTTACACTCCAGGTGTCAGGAGGGATGCCAGCAGTAAAGCCACGGCGACGTCAAGAAATGTGCTGCAGCTCATTTTGTGCTGCAGGCTCTGACAGACACAGGCTTCCAAAAAATGGCCATAAATTGTCCAGACAGATGTTGCCTTTGGGCCCAGGGGCTGCTGCAAGGGGCTGTGCTGTAGTAAATAATGGGAACAGGGTTTGTAGCTCAGTTTGGGGGCTCTGCCAGGAGGTCAGAGGGATTTTCTTATCACTGGTGGGGTCAGTGCCCATCCTGCAGCACAGGAGAGCAGTGATGTGGAGAGAGTGGGAGATCCTTCTGCAGACAAGGGATATGAAAATAAACCCCAGGAGGATGTTTCCTGGAATTATTGAGGCTTAGGGAAGAATGTATTAGTCCTTAAAGCTCCCTGACAGGAGGGGGCAGCCAGGGTGGGGTTGGGCTCTGCCCCCAGGGAACAGGGACAGGACAAGAGGCCTCAAACTCTTCCAGAGGAGGGTCTGGTTGGATATTTGGGAAGATTTCTGTACAGAAAGGGTTGTCAAATGTTGGAGTAAGTTGTTGAGGGCAGTGCTGGAGTCCCCATCCCTGGAGGGGTTCAAGTCCCTGGGGATGTGGCACCTGGGGACATGGGCAGTGCTGGCCATGGTGGGGCTGTGAGGATCCCAGAGGTTTTTTCCACCAATGTCAATTCTGATTCCATCATTCAGGGATTAGTCAGGCTGTAGTTTTCCTTTCAATTTGCATTTTTGATTCATTGAATTTGCAATTTTGCTTCAGTCTTTGAGCTGATTCTGGGGCTGTGGCAGAGAGCTGGGAGTGAGCTTGGTGTAAACTCCAACCTAATGTTTATATAAGTGTCATGCCAATATAAGGTTCAAGAAAATCAGTGATTCCTTTGTCAGGAATTCTGTGTCTAGTTTTCTGTTTTCTATGGATTTTAATCTGTAATGTTCTAATGACCTCTTTCCAAGAGCATTTTATTATGGTGCCTCATTTATCATGCTAAAGGATATTTTTATTTTTTTATGGGATGTTAAAAGTCACACATAAATTTGATCTTCCATTCACAGTTCACTTACTTAACTGGGTATTTGATTTAAAGGTACTTCCAGCTTGAATGTGATTTAAAGGTACTTTTGGCTTGAATTCAGTTAACTTAAAATATTTTTGAGGTAATTACCACACAAATATCAATGGCAAATGGGCAAAATAGCATCTTATATGCAAGAATATACATGCCTATATATATATATAATTTTATTCCTGCATTTTATACCAAAAAATCATAGATTGGATTGGTTACTCAAACAATTGGGCATTGTGGGAAAATTAAACTTTGCCAACTTGTTCAGCTCTTCTTTGCTAAAGGGCCACTGTCAAAGATGCTTTGTTTGCCATAAAGAGAGATTTGTAGTGACAGTTTTATATAACAACAATAATATTAATTTGAATTATTTTTGGAAGAATCTCGGAGCAGCTGGGGAAGATCATCTGCATTCTGTTGACCTTACAGATGTTCAAGTTGATTCATGGAGGAATGAAGTAATTTGCCTGTGCCCATGCAGTGAACACCCAGCAGTGAAGAACAGGAGTCAGCTCATAGATTATTTTCACTTGGAGTGTTCAGCTCCCTTTTGATAACTTGTGCATTTTCCCTGGGAATATTAACCCATTGCTGAAATAGCCCAGTTCACATCTGGGGTGCAAAAGTTAAAAAAATCATTTAAAATTTTGCTGAATGTTAAGGAAGCTTAATGTAATACTTAGTTTTTTAAGGTCAACAAAGGTTTGGGAAATATTCACCCCAAAGAACCCAGAGGGTTTTGTACTTCTGGGGAGTCCAACCCTGGTGGTGCTGGAGTTGTCAGGGAATTATGGAATGATTTGGGCTGGAGGGGATCATCCCATCCCACCCCTGCCATGCAGGGACCCCTCCCACTGTCCCAGTGTCCAACCATGGACACCCACAGCTCCTCTGGGAATTCCACCCTCCCACCCTCCAGGGAACAATTCCTGCCCCAGATCCCACCCAGCCCTGCCCCCTGGCAGTGGGAAGCCGTTCTTACAGTTTTAAACAATAGATTAAAACTCATAAAAATCTGAAACGGCAGGAGAAGCTCTGCAGAGGCTCCTCAGTGCTTTTCCTGGGGAAGCAGTGCTTCTGGGATAAACAAACCCCTTCTCTTGAGCCCCCTCCCCAGTGGATCCCATACCTGGCACAGCTGGAGAGCTGCCCTTCCCCTGCTCCTCCATGTAGCAGATGTGCAAGGACACTGGAAATGGGATTTTTTTAAAAAAAAATCCAAACTATAAATGTGTAAGATGATCCCAACGTGCCTCCCTGCCAGAACCCACATCCCACCTGGAAAACCCCAGCCACAGAGCCTTGAAGAGCAGAAGAAGCTCAACTCTGTAACATTTATTTCAAATTAATTTTCTGCCATCCAGCTGCAGCAGTTCATTTTTCCTACTGAATGGGATCTAATAAGACCTAATAGGTGATAAATCAGTTTCCCAGGTTTGGGCATTAAGGAACTGCAGTGCTGTGTTCTGCTGGAGCAGGAAGGTCTCCAGCTCTCTGTTCCACAACAAGCAAGGCATTAAATGGTCTTAAATCATCAGCCTGTCCCTTCATCAGCTCCAGGACCACTCTTGAGGCTGGGGAATTTCACAATGAGGGATCATTCTTTATGGCAAACTCTGTAGCTGCGAGCAAAGCAATTTAAAAAACACTTTAGGAGAGCGGTTCCTACATCCTGCTCCTGTTACAAATCACTCGGCCTCAGTGTTTACAAAACCTGCAGTTTAACTAATACAGATGGGTTATCAAATTATCCTGATGGAAACAGATAGAGAGGTTGTTTCCTATCAACAGATCCATTAGGAACTAACAACAAAATGGGATTATTTACTCAGCATCTATTCATTCCCACTAATTTGGCACGGCGTTATTAGCACTGAAGCTTTACATGCAAAACATTCCAATTCTTGGGGTAATTTGATAATGCAAGACACGTTCCTGATCCATCATGCTATAGGATGGATCCTGTAAACCTGTGTTTTAACAACCCAGTCCCTACCCAGCTCTTCTGTGGCAAAGCACATCCATCCCAATTAGGAGCTCCAGCAGCTCTGGAGAAGGTTTAGTGAGCCTGGGGTTTATTATCCTCGGGTCTCTAACCCACACTCCAAAGGCTTTATTGTTCCAAGGGCTCTTTTTTCATGAGTTTAAATGTGAGCTTTAGGCAGGTTCAGAGCTGCTGCAGCTCACAGCAAAAGGCTTCACCAGATCAGCTGGTCAAGCTCAGCTGGGTTACCTCGCTTGGTTTGAGTCCCACAGACCCATCCCAGCTCTTTCTCCCTGAATCTGGGGGGATGTTTGCACAAGGTGCTTTTTTTCAGCAATATTTGGGAAGTGAGAACCTCCAGCAGAAAGGTGGGGATCAGGAAGGATCAGTGTTCAGCCCAGAGAGGAGAAGGTGAGAAGGTTCTGGGGAGACCTTAGAGCCAATTCTGGACCCTAAAGGGGCTCCAGGAGATCTGGAGAGGGACTTGGGATAAAGGATGGAGGGAGAGCACACAGGGAATGGCTTCCACTGCCAGAGGGCAGGGCTGGATGGGATACTGGGAAGAAATCCCTCCCTGGGAGAGTGGTGAGGAGCTGGGCTGGAATTCCCAGAGCAGCTGTGGCTGCCCCTGGATCCCTGGCAGTGCCCAAGGTCGGGTTGGAGCAGCCTGGGATGGTGGAGGGTGTCCCTGCCCGTGGCAGGGGTGGAATGAAAAGAATTTTCAAGTCCCTTGCAGCCTAAACCATTGTGGAATTCCATGGTTTTATGGTCAGCAGTCCATGGGACTTGTCAGCCCAGGCCCAGCAGTTTTTGGGTGATATTCCCCTGGGATGAGGTGTTCCCACTGTTTCTCCTGCCCTCCTCCTCCTCCCGAGTCAGATAATCCTCTCTGGGCAGTGATGTGTCCATTGACTGCCCTGCACATAAAAGGAGAAAATATTGGATTCAGCTGGAGAGGAGGAAGGGAAGCACAGCTTTGCTTCTCACCCTGATCGATCCCACTCCTGTGGGTGCTGAGACTTCTTAAAGGAGAAAATGAAGTTTCAGTCGTTGTCAGAGGCAGCAGTGAAATTACCTTTGCAGTTCCAGCTGAATGAACGAAGTTTTATTTATTCTCTAAAACCAAGCAGGAGATAAAACACTCTTACCCTGTATTTTGTTTGTACATCATCATAGCAGCATTTTCCTGCTCAAGGATTAACACCAATTGTGCTTGGATTTGTTATTTACAGGTTTCACCTTGGGGCACCTTGCCTTTATTGAGTAGGAAAATCAAAAATTGCCCTTGCATACAGAAAGGCAGGGCTTTTAACGTGGGAGAGGTCACTGCCTGCTCAGTGGCACCTCGAGATGTACAAAGTGGGGTCAGCACAAAACAGTTCTGACTCAGAGACATTCAGCACCTGGGGAGTTCCAGCTCTGCCACTGCTCTGCCCTCGCCTGCTGGGGCATCCAGGGGCTGAGGAGCTGGGAATGGAGAATCCCTGAGGAGCTGGGAATGGAGAATCCCTGAGGAGCTGGGCAGGGGATGGAGAATCCCTGAGGAGCTGGGCAGGGGCTCAGCCTGGAGCACAGGGGGCTCAGGGGGAATTTCTGGCTCTGCCCAACTCCTGTCAGGGGGGATTTGGGATTTGGGGACAGGGACAGAGCAGAGGGAACAGCCCCAGGCTGGGCCAGGGGAGGTTTAGTTTGGATATTTGGGAAAATTCCTTCTTGGAAAGGTTTGTCCAGCCCTGTCCCAGCTGCCCAGGGCAGTGCTGGGGTCCTCATCCCAGAAGTGCTCTCTCTATAAAACAGTAAATATGAGTCTGTGACAAATCATAATTACAGGGTGGTCACAGCTGTTTGAATTGACTCCTGATAGGGAATTTCAGGATATGACAAACACAGTTTTTTGGTTTTTTTTGGAAGATGCTTTGGACATCACAGGAATTTGGGGGGGTCACTTGGTTTCTTTCAGAATTCCTTTAAAACTCATGCAGAGACCGGTTTGGAAATCACAACGATACCTTAGCACCTTGCTTTGCTCTGTGTTTTAAAGAAATTCTGAAAAAAACCAACTGATCCCCCTCAACTTCCTGTGTTGTCCAAAGCTTCATTAAAAAAGAAAAAAAATCTGTGTTTGTCATAACCTGAAATTCCCTAGCAGGAGTCAATTCAAACAGCTGTGACCACCCTGTAATTATGATTTGTCACAGACTGATATTTACTTTTTTCATTCATTTAAAACCCCATTTGTTTCATTGTGTACAAATTAAGAACAAAGTGTCATGTTGGTCCCTGAATGCATAATTGCAATTAAGGTGGTGTCTCACAGAAATAATACATGGAGGGTTAATTTGGACCACGAGCTGGTTTTAATTCTGTCTTTGTGTTTCTCCACAAGTGAATTATGCTAGGGTGGCACAGAGAAAATCACAGTTATTTGTAGCTGGGCTGTAACGTTGAGTTTTTAATGGGAGTATTTTTAATGAGGCCTTGTAGCCTGAATTGTTGATGAAAAGCAGATTAGTTCTGTTTGCTCATTCCAGGAGAGGTGAGAGGCTCTGAGCAGGGTTTGTGGCTCCAATTGGGAACTTTCTGAAAGGAAACTGGGGAATTTCTGATGAAAATGTCAACACTTAAAGAGTTCAGTCACAGGAGGGCTCTGCACAAGTCTCTCTTTCTCCCTTTTTAGTGACATTTAAACATTTGATGATGCCTTGGGAATAAAAATATGATGTATAAAAATATTCTCTATTTTGTCATAAATTAGAAAAGTGAGTGAATGTGACCTAAAAGAACACACTCCCTGTTATAGGGACAGCATGGGAGTGGTGTCTTCATTTAATTCTCTCTTATGTCTTGGACTAAATCACAAATTTTTAAAGCCAATTTGCACCATTAAATGCTGTGTGTGGGGCAGAAGAAGCATCTAACTTAAATATTAATAAAGTGAGAATTTCCAAATTTTAATACAGCAAAATTAATATTAAGGTAGATATAGATTAAAAAACAAAAAAACCCAAACCCTTTACTGATTTCCACAGTAAAAATTAAATGACTCAACCTAAACATCAAGGGGGAGAGGCAACTATTTCTAAAAAAGTGAGAGAAATGGAAGAAGGTGTTAAAATATGCAGAGAAAAAGTCTTTATTTAAGATGAGGCTTTTAGGAAAAAAAGTAGAAAATTGAAATCTTTTGCAATAATTTATGAAACACTTTATTGTGTGTTTTCTTTTAAAATATTGTTTTTAACTGAAAACTGCTAATTCCTCAATTTCTCAGTGCCTGATTCTTCAGCAGTGACTCTGAAACCTCTTTGGCCTCTGGGAGTGATCCAAAGGAAAAGCTTTTGGAGGGCTTTGCTGTGGCTCCTGTAACATTAAAGCTGTGGATTGTAACACTCCAAATTACATCCCAGGTTTTGTGCTGCCACTTTCAGAGTCCTCTGGGATCCGTTTTCAGGGATCAATGTTTGGATATTGCTGATGGTAAAGATGGAATTACTTAAAATCTGGGCAACCTGTGTGTGCCATTCTGCTTTTAATTTCTTGGGAAAAAATCCAGGAAATTGAGCTTTTTACCTTGTTTAAACCTTTGATCCCATTGATTATTGCTGGCCTAGATCTCTCCTGGCTGCTGCCAGGCTTTCCATAATATCTGCTGCAGATGGAGCTGAAAACTCTGGCAAACCTGCTCTGCACAAGCATCAATATCCATTGGAAAAGCAGATTTTTCCTTGCCCTTGTGGGTCATTGGATGGCAGCATCCCTCTGCATCCTGCTCAGCTCATTCCCAGCTTTGTTAGGCCCTGCTTTGGGGATAACCTGGAATTTTAGTGATGCTCAACCATCACTCAAGCCGAGGATGAAGGAATTGAGTCTTGGCTTAGTCCTGGAATGGAGAGTTTGGAGCAGCCTGGGCTGTGGCACAGGATCCTGCCCATGGAATGGGATGGTCTTTGTGGTCCCAGCCCAAACCATTCTGGGATTCTTTAATATAATCCCACAAAATGAGGCTGGCTTTAGGTGCTACTCCACACACAAGCGCTGGGTGAAAAAATCAACCTGAATATTTGGTTTGGTTGTGTTTTCTGGGTGAAAAAATCTCCTATTGGGACTAATCTGAATTTTTCCCCACTTAGTGTTTTTTTTTTTTTTTTTGCTTCTATGAGCCCATCAAATAATTGCAGGCTACTCCCAGAGAAGCTGCTGGCTTTCAGTGCCATTGGCATTATAAATCTTCTATCTAGAGAGAGCCAAAGTGTAATTCAGGCCAGGGAAGAACATAAAAGGAGCAGAAATGGTGCAGAAATGTTATTTGGGCCTTGTGCCCAACTCTCCTTTGCCCCAGTGCAGGAGAACCAGGCCAGGGGCATTGATTTTTGTGAAGGGACTGCCTGGTTGTCCTTGTGAGGCTCAGGATTACTTTTGCATGTGGGAATTAACTTTTCCTGGCACTGCATCCCCCCGTGTGCATGGTGGGGTTGATGGTGGGGGCTCCTCTGACTGGCAGGTGTGGAAGCATCCTGGTGGAGCATTGATCCTGTCTGGCTGCTCCAGGGAGTCTCAGGCAGGTGCAGAGGGAGAATTGGGCAGAGCAGCCAGGCAGAGGTTTTGTCCAGAGGTCAACAGCTGGGCAGGGGTCTGGCTTGGCTCCCTCCTTCACACCCCCCACTGCCTCCCTCAAACGTTCTGTGTCACTTTAATATCTGAGAGCCACCCTTGGGATCAAACACAGGCTTACCTAAAGCTCCAGCAAGATTTTTTTTTTGCTTTGCCAGCATTAGTGTTCCCTTCACAAAGCTGTCAGCTGCAGCACAGCCCAGCAGAGCAGCTGCTGTGGTTTATTCCCCTCAAATCTTACAAGAAATCACATTTTAACCTCTTCCCAGGGAGTCTCTGCTTGCCTGTGTCTGCTGGGGAGATGGGTTCCAGTTCTGTGAAGGTTCAGCTCTTCTGGGCAATTCCTCTGTGCTTGTGATTGCTTGGATTAGAAAATAAAAGTCGTGGTAAGGCATTGGGATAGTTCAGCTCCCAGGGAAACTTTCTGCCATCAGAATGAACTTCACATCTGGGGGGAAATTTCAGCAGATGGAATTTCTGAACACACCTGATTGGTGACCCCAGCACTAGAGAGGTGATAACCCAACCTTTGCAGATAGCTTTCTTTTTCCTCATTGCTATTCTCTGGTGGAATCTGATAAATTAAATATCTGCAGGAAAAAAGGGAGATTCCTTTCCAAACAACATCACGACATTTGCTTAGCCAGGTGAAATTGTCTTCTCAGTTGATGGCAAGATGGATGAGAATGCCAAATAACTTGAAATGTAGCAGATCAATTGTATTGATTTATCCATAAGTAACTAAAGTGGCCTTAATCACCTCCAGTGTCCCTGGAAATGGGGAAGGAGCAGAGGCCAGAGCTGCCAGCACAGAGCAGGGCAGGTTCCCCTGCTGCAAACCACGAGGCACTGGCAAGTTTTGGAAAACATTTTGCCAAATTCAGCCAGAACTTCATGCTTTGCAGGAAAATTTGCCTTTCCCAACCTTTCCATGAATTACTTCTCTTTTTCTGGACTGAGCGTTTGTGGGAAAAGCAGTGCAACAGGAAAATAATCTTCTATATTGATTTTTACCACTGCAAAAAGTGGTGGAATTCCTTTGTGAGACGAAGCCAGAAGAAGAACTGAGGTGAAAAGTTGGGTGGTGAGGCCCTGGCTCAGAGGAGCTGTGGCTGCTCCATCCCTGGCAGTGTCCAAGACCAGACTTGGAGCAGCCTGGGACAGTGGGAGGTGTCCCTGATGGCAGGGGTGGCACTGCATGACCTTTAAATCCCTTCCCACCCAAACCCTTCTGGGATTCTCTGATCTTTCCAGAGGGGAAGGTGATGATTTCTGTTCCTAGCAAAGGCTTTCTGCATTTTACTGAGCATTGCACTACAATGAAATGCTTGTTTAATAACTCACCTGATGGCAGAGATCCCTTCCAGCAGCACTCCAACAAATTACATTTGTTTGAAATTACAAGCTCTGTGGGGAGGTTTTGCCAACTGCCACAATAGAAAGTCTCTTGGAATTCAGCAAGTCTGCTTCTTTTAGAATAATAACTTTTGAGTAGAGGAATAGTAACACTGTCCACTTGCAAGAGATGCTGCTTTGCCAGCATTGTAGCCTTAGCTAAAAGCTCCTAAATTAAATTGTCTGCTAGCATTTCCATTAGAAAATGCGATTTCCAAGCTTTTATTACTCCACCATAAAATTCTCCAGGTGCTAAAATTGAGTACAGACGGTTCAATCCGTGGAATTATGTCTTAGATAAAATTCCAGGAGGCAAAGTTGCTTTGGGAAGGAGGAGAGAGGGCTAAAGCCTCTTCTTCCCTGCACTCAAAGTCACCCAAAACCCACAGCTGAGACCTCAGACACATGGTGGAGAAAGGAGGAGAGCATCAAATCCATGGTTATCCAGGCAGATCCCAATCCTTGGAGAGACTCACACCCCACCTGCACACAGCCCTGGGCAGCTCCAGAGGCACCTTGGAAAAATAATAAAATAATCCCTGGTGCCTCGTGCAGGGCCCTGGGCATTGGTAGTCAGCCCACCAGTTTGTCCTTCAGCATTTTGTAACTCAGTTATTTTTCATTCATCTGTCCCCTTTGTTTTAGAGGCCTTGGGCCTGGAATACAAATGAGGGGAGAGCTATCAGTGATTAGAGATAATGTGCTAAAGCAGGGGCTGAAATATTTGTTAGAAAATAGGTTAATAAAGTGACATGGAGCACCTGTGCTGCTGTGGAACAGGCATTATGAGGAGATTATGCTAATGTGGGTATTTAGTAGCAAGTCTTCTTTGGGATTACTCTCTGCTATTATCATCCTCAGCCCAGGAATTGTAATTCAAAAGGCAGCAAATGATCAAGGATTTAGTTTCTTTTTTTTGATTTTTTTTTTTTAAAGTTTTGACTGTTCTTTAGCCTGCTGAATTTGAGGATGTTGCGAGGAATCTTTTAAACACTTTTAAAACGTTCTTTATGAGAAAGAAGTGGACTGGGCTGGGATGTGTGAATATAAAAAAGTGTTAAAAGAAATTAATTCGTTCCTGGTAGGCCTGGAGGTGCAAAGGTGATTGAAGAGGGAAAGAAGAGAGACAACATTTGGGAAAGGAAAAAAAACTGGGGGAGATGCAAGGGTCCCTTCAGGCTGAGCTGCTGAAATGCCTTGGAGTCTTTTAGGGTGAGACACCTCAAAATGTGGGGGCAGCTTTGGCCCCTTCTCAACGAGACACACATGGAGCATGTCCAGGGCAGGGAATGGAGCTGGGATGGGGCTGGAGAATCCCTGAGGAGCTGGGATGGGATGGAGAATCCCTGAGGAGCTGGGAATGGAGAATCCCTGAGGAGCTGGGCAGGGGATGGAGAATCCCTGAGGAGCTGGGCAGGGGATGGAGAATTCCTGAGGAGCTGGGAATGGAGAATTCCTGAGGAGCTGGGCAGGGATGGAGAATCCCTGAGGAGCTGGGCAGGGGCTCAGCCTGGAGCCCAGGGGGCTCAGGAGGCACCTTGAGCTCTGCACAGCTCCTGACAGGAAGGGAACAGCCTCAGATTGCACCAAGAGACATTTAGGTGAATACCAGGGAAAATTTCTTTTTTTAATTCATAATTAAGAAAAAAGCTGTGTCCAACGGTGCTTTGCAAGGGGCTGGGGGTTTGAGGTGAGGGGTGTGCAGAGGAGGCTTTGCTCTGCTGTTCCTGCCTCCCTGAACCTTTGCTCAGGTTTGGGCTCAGCTCTGGCATTTCCAGGTCTGGGGCTGTTGTTTCCCTGATGAGGAGAGGGCTCTGTCTCCTGGAGCACGTGGAATTTGTCTCCCAGAGAAGCAGGAGCTCAGGCACAGGGAGCATGCTGATGTGCAGGAAGGCTGCAACAAAGCATTCATTATCCTTCCATCTAAATTAGCTGAAGTGACATCATAATAGTGCCTTTGAGAACCTCACTCCAAATTTCCTCTCTTTTATGAAATTATCACCTAAACCAAAATTATTTTAAGCTGTATCTGTGTATTCTTGTTTAGATGATTATTATGCCATTAAGGAAGTAATTTTTTTATTCTTTTTCCTTCTTTTGTTTTGATGTTTGCCTAAGGAAAAATAGTGGGGAGGACATTCCTAGTTTGTTTTGTTTCGTTTTCTGTCAGAAATTTTCCTGTCAGAAATACCTTGCATAAACATTGACACTATAAATCCCAATCCCTGGGTACTGGAGCTAACTAAATAATGTGCAAAATGGCATAGGCTGTAGAAATATTTCCCCTTTTTCAATATTTCTCTGTAGATTATTCCTCCAGAGCAGTGTTTCTGCAGAGGCAGTAGGATGGCTGTTACATCCTGCACCCACCTTTCAGCTCCTGGAGCTCCTGCAAATACTTTCCAACAATGTCAGAGGCTGAGTGAGAGAAAACAGGGCACAGAATGTTTTTAAACATGAGCAAATCAGGGCACTTGACTAATTAGGAGGGAGAATGGCAGAATAAAAAGCGGCTGAACCTGAGAAAGGGCTAAAAAAAAAATGAGTTGTTTGGCACAGTGACTCCTGTTCCATTTATAAGTCAAGTCCCTCTGTCCCTCCTTCATTTACCATTGCCACTGGAAGTCAGGATTTGATGTATGGCCCAGCCTCCTGGAGGCAGGGAGGTTGGTTGGAGGGAAAAAAGGACCTTTTGGAAAACTACAGAATCCAGCCATTCATTTTTGCTCTGTTTGGTGAAGCAATCTCTGCATCCACAATTACACACCTTTGGGCCTAGTGGAAGTGAGTAATAATCCATAACAGGAGACATTCCCAGGGGTCAGGAGTTGAGATTGAATGCTCCATCCAGTTGATGGAGCAGCAGCACATTCCTGGATGGATTAACTCTGGAGTGAGAGCCCTAAAGGGGGAGGAATGACAGCAGAAATGAGGGGTGCCTAAGGCAGGGCAAGGTCAATGTACCCAAGCAGGGCACTGAGATTTTTGGTTTGCTTTTTTGAGAATTTCTGCCTTCTATGACCTGTATTTCCTAACGTTGACCTCTGCCATGGTTTCCTCCATCTCCTTTTCCCTGGCTTCTCTCACCTGAGCTCTCAGCCCTACATTTGTGTCACATTCAAAAGGTGTTGGGCAGTTCAGTGTTCCTGCTGGAGCACAGAGAGCGGACACAGTCTGACCAGGAAATGCATGAACAGGGGTGGAACGCCAAGAAATCCTGGTGACAGAGAAAAGGTTTTGGGGACCCCTTGAAGTCTCTCTCAGGGGCTCCAAGAGAGCTGGAGAGACACTAGGGACAAGGGCCTGGAGGGGGAGGAAAAAGGGGAAATGGCTGTAAGGTGAAAGTGGGTGGGTTTAGATGGATTTTGGGCAGGAATTGTTCCCTGGAGGGGGGGCAGCCCTGGCACAGGTGCCCAGAGCAGCTGGGGCTGCCCCTGGATCCCTGGCAGTGCCCCAGGCCAGGCTGGAGCCCCTGGCACAGGGGAAGGGGTCCCTGCCATGGATGGGGTGGGAATGGATGGCATTTGAGGTCCCTTCCACCCAAAGTGGATGTGATTCTGGACTGGGGAAGGTCTCCAAACACAGGCTGGACAGTCCCTGCCTCAGAGGGTCAAACTACAGCAGAAATCTCTGGGTGCCCTTGGAGCCATCCCATCCCCCCTTCCCCAGAGCTCTCACAAAAACCTCCTCTGTCCAGGGTGTTGATTTTGTTCTCCACTGGATTTTTATGCCCTTCTTTCTGCCACATACCCTGAAGTGACTTCCTTGTGTAATCATATTGCTTCTATTCCAATCACATCTTAGAAGATGCTAATTTCCTGCTTTTAATTGGGTTGATAAAGTCTTTTGTCTCACCAATCTTTCCCAATACATCCGGATTAGGTTTTGTTGTGTTACATGGCAGCAGAGTCCATTGTGTTGCCTTCCAGGCTCTGAACTTCTCCCTTTTTCAAAGTTTAACTTCTGTGGCTCTTCCTGACATAATACATTCTTTTGTTCACTGAAACTGAATTTCAAGAAGAGCACTTCTTTTTTATGCACCCGCAACTGGGAGCCAATCTTGGTTATTAATTACAGCGAGATAAGGGCTGGCTCTGCAAGGGATGCTCTCCAGCTGAGAGTTTTGATTATTTATCCCTTGGCCCAGTGATGTCCAATTCCCCCTTTTATCCTTGAGAGTGTTCCAGCAGCCAGTTCCTTTCTTCTTTGTCACAGAACTGTTGCTTTTGGGTTAATTCACTTCTTCTGAAGAGCCACTTTTTTGCTTCATTTTCCATTTTGTCTAACTTTTGACAGTGAAGTTATGAAAATTGTCAGGACCTGCTTTGGAGGAGGAGGAGGAGGATTTAGCTAACACCTGGAATGATCAAATATTTCAGCTTCCTCTTTCAATTTTTTATTTGGGCATGAACCTCAACTGGTTTTATATTCATGAGTTGCAGCAACTTCCCAGGTGATAACAAAGCATTGCCCAGGTTACAGCCAAGAATTCATCCAGCAGGATTTTTTACTATTGAAATTCTCTCTTCAGAGTAGTGATCCTGCAACTTGCTACTTCTTCTTGCCAATATTTTAATAAATATATATTTTTAAATTAACTTAATTAGATGCAAAAATCTTAATTTTGCTGTTTGCTCTTGGCACTGGAGGTGCTGAAATATCCTGAAAGGTGCTGTGAGGTTTGCCATGACATTTGATTTGCAAATGAAGAAAGACTGTAATAATAATTGTAGTAGTAGTAGGAATAGGAGTAGTAGAAGAAGTAATAATAATA
>VXBS01003418.1:857704-883802 GCA_013400255.1 Sitta europaea
TGAATTTACATACACATCAATATATTTATGAATTTATGTCCATATTGATATATTTATATAAATTCATCAGTTTGTTCATAAATAATCACTTGGCAGCATATTGCCCATATATAAATATCTGTAAATAATGTCTGTTGCTATCATGTTGTCTGTGTTATCTGGAGGCTCCTTTTGGATACCAAACTTTCAGCTAAAAATGAATTTTTTTTCAGGAGAAATTGCTAAGTAACTTAAACTCAGTACAGCTGGTCTGTCTTCAATAATTTTATTTAAAATAATAAATAATTAATACATAATTTAACTTTTTTTTGGCGTGCCTGAAGGAAACTCAACTCTTTTATTTGCCGTGGTGAACTTTTCTTTTTCAAATTAGTTTTGGGGTGGGGAAAAACCAAAACCCAGGACATGTCAGGAGGGGTTTTCATCCCTTTGGGGACTCAGAGGAGACACAGCTCAGGAAGAACTCGGGGGAATCTCCTGTTTGTTTTGAAAATGGAGATCAGGCTCCCAAGGAATAATGAGTTTCTTTTTCAGCACCATGAATATGTAGTGCCCTACTTCTCCTGGGCCATTTGGTTTCTTTTGTTGGCCTCTTTTAAGCTTGTCAGGCCAACTTTTGCAATTTAAGAAACATTTTAGAAACTCCAGAAACTCCAGTGTTTGAAACTTCTGTTGTGCCATAAGTGGAATTATTTTTTTTTTTTTTGCCTCATGTGTTTTTCTTGACCTTAAAGTTAAAATACCAGTTGCACGTCTGGGTTAGACACAACACTGTGACTTTAAAAATGTATGTCGATATAGTGCTAATAAACTGAATTTTTAATGGTCTCTTGATTATGAAAAGATAATTTTAAAGACAAGTGATTTTATCCCAAACACTCCCTCTGTTTCTGCATATGCTAATTTACTTGATTAATTTGGAGAACATCTGCATAGAATTCTGTACACTTACCAGTGGTGAGATCACACTGCTTTTCAAGTATCAGCCTCAAATTTCACTTTCCAGACAGACTCAGATTTTGTGTCTAATTGGGATGCCAAATATACAAAGGTACCCCAGAAGTGTGTAATTATGTAATTTTCTCTTGATCTTTCAGAGTCTTCCTGCGAGCAATTAATCAGTATGCAGATATGCTAAACAAAAAATTCCTTGATCAAACCAACTTTGAGTTACAGGTAAGAAAAAAAAACCCCGGTTTTAATGGAATAAATGATATTAATGTGAGAAATTTCTGCCCTAAACACGTAGTTTTGAGTGGGTTTTTTCCTTGTGAATCCCAGTTATCCCAGTGAAATCATTCCAGCCTCAGCAGGTGTTGTGATCCATTCCTGACTTGTCAGGAAATCACAGGATCACAGCAGGGTTTGGGTTGGGAGCCTGCCTGAATCATCAGAACACAAAGAACTGGGATTTGTAGCTGGGAAATATTTGTTGGAAACATAAAGGCAACGAGAAGCTGTATTAAGAATTTATCAAGAAACACCATCTCCGTGGTGTCTGTTCTTTTCTCCTTGAAATATTTATGTGCATAATTTAGAGACTTTTAAGTTGTTTTGTAGGTGTGTAGAGAAAGATTTCAGAGAATTAATGGAATCTCTTCTTGTCATTTTGGGGGCTTTCAGCTCTGGAACAACTATTTCCACCTGGCTGTTGCTTTTCTCACGCAAGAATCTTTACAACTGGAGAATTTTTCAAGTGCTAAAAGAGCAAAAATCCTTAACAAGTAAGTCCTGCTCATCATCTAAATCATGGCCAAGAACTCGAGGTCTTGTTGCCATAATTTCAGTTTAATTTCTTGGCTAAATCTCTTGAAATTGAGATGCAATCAGGGGATAATGAAAGGTTGGGTTGAAAAGCATGACTCAAGTGTTGTGTGTGTTTCTGCCCTGGCATGGAGATGGGAATCTCACCATTCACCACTGAGGAATCCAGTGTGCAGGATGTTCAGAAAGTCAAGATTCTCACAAGTGGTAGCATCTTCTAAAAGTGCTTTTTGAAATCACTCCAGCTTCGTGTTTCTGCTAATCTCATTTTACATCTGCTCTTTATTAATTCCATCCTTCAGAGGGAATTTTGGTCCTTCCAGCTGTTTAGGGCTGTCCCTGAAGGATGGGTTGGGATCAGTCCAGCCTTTTCCTGCTTCCCTCCCTCCAACCAGCCTGCTGCAGTCAGGATCCCACAGCAAAGGAAAGCTGTCCAAAGGGGGCAGAAAGCCTGGAAATAAGAGTGGAACATGAAGATTTTGTTTAACCAGAGCCATTAAGGGTGGAAGAGCCCTCTAAGATGGTGGAGTCCAAGGCCCCATGCCCCCAAGTGCCACATGCTGACAGCTTTGAAATCCCTCCAGGGGTGGGAAACTCCCCCTGAATGACCAACTCCAATGCCTGACCACCCTCTGAGCGAGGGAATTTTCCCAGCTCTCCATTTCACCTCCCCTGGCACAACTTGAGGCTGTTTTCCCCTTGTCCTGTTGATATTTCTCCTGCTTTTTATTGGTGTTCCACAGCAGCGGCCTTATTATTACTTAACTAAACACCAAGCTCTGGAAAGAGCCAGTTTGGTGATTTCAGAGTGTGTGGATTCTTTTTTCTGTGGCATAATACTTGGGAAGAGCAGCTGGAAAAGCCAAGTGTTCCCAGAGCCTGTGAAGTCACAAAAATGGGGAATTTCCAAGATGTGATTCCCTGAACGAGCACAGCTCAGGCTGCTGGTGTGTACACTAAATAAAATGTGCCTATTTAGAGAAAGAAAATGCCTTTTGTATCCCTTCACCTTCCCAATTCAGGCCTTTCTGTCTGTTATTAGGATAAGAGAAATCCCAGGGCCAGGAAATTCAGGAAGGGCTCCACATCCCATCCCTTTTTATGGGAGCCAAGTTTTGCCCTGCAAATTCCACCACTCCCTCCTGAGTTTTGAGGTGTTTCCTTGGAAGCTGTGCTCTACCTGAGCCTTGAAAGAGAATTTTAAAGCACTTTAGGATCTGCTCTAGCTGGGACTCATGAGGCCTCCTTGATGAAACAGGAATATTTACAAGTTCAGTGGAAAAGTGGTGTCAAGCAGAGCTCAGGGTTTGGGGCTTGTGCTATAAATACCATAAATAACATTATAGATAAAGGTTTTTATAAGGAAATTGAGCTGGTATTGCAAAGCCAGGTATGTTTTATTTAAGGAAATTGAGCTGGTGTTGTAAAGGCAGGTATATTTTATTTAGGAAATTGAGATGGTGTTGCAGGTAAATTTTATTTAATGAAATTTGGAATCCCTCTGCTCTCTCTGCCCAGTGTTAGTGAGCACCTCTGAGAGCATTTTAGTTCAGCTCAGACTCCTGCCCTGAACAAAGAGCCAAAATCTGAGCTGTAATTGGCCTGGAAATTGCTGTCAAATACATTTGTGGGCTGATAATTCCTCTTTGTCAGGACGAGAACCACAGGCACAAATTTTCTTGGAGTGATTTTTACAATAAACAAAGCAGTTTATCTCGTAGAAGGAATTCAGGGAATCAACAGGCATTTCTCACTGCTAATATAAGTAAATAAATTAAGGCATTTGAAGTGGTTGCTTAATAAAGTTTGCAGAATTGTAGATCTTTGTTTCTAATGAATTTGCAAATTGTTATTTTCGGTTTAATCAGGTTTTGGAGACAGGAATCGAGACAGTAAATTTGAGATTCAATAAATGCATGGTCTGGAGGCACTTCCATTGCTGGGTGAAGGCACTTCTGTGTCAAAAGGGATATAATTAATCAGTTAATTCAATATCACACTCACCCATCTTTTTAAGTACATATTTCAATTAAAACGTCAAATATTTAATAATTAAAATTTAATTATTGTAATTTGTAGGTTTTGCTAAACATTGCATTTAAGCATTAGATAATAACAGATTCTTAATGATGCAGAAGATTCTCTTTAATCCATATTAATGACAGGGTGTCTCACTATTATCCCCCAGAAATCCTGCAAGTTACCAGATATTACAGTTTGGCTGTAATTTAAGTAATGATCTTCAACTTGCAAATATTCCCTGTAGCAAATGCATCCCTGGAGCTCGTTAGGGTTCTGATCCCATCCTTGATGAAGGCATTGGGATTGTTTCCACTCCTTGGAGCTTTCCTGTGGAGAGGGAGGGAGTGGACAATGACCCTGATGGGAGTTTCAGGGTGGATGGGGCCAGGGAATGCTGGAATTGTTGAGGCTGGAAACGTTTTTTTCCCCAAATTTTGATGTTTTCAGAAGCCTTGCTGAGCTGGTGGGGGTGGCCAGGTAATCCCAGCAGTGTGGGTCCAATTCGAGAACGTGTTCTGGGATTTCTTCACTTTTTGAAGGCTGTGAATCTGATTTTGAAATGAGATTTATCTGCTTGTGGCTCTTGGGTTTGTTTTGTTTTAATGCTGGTTTGGTTTTCCTTTTTAAGGTACGGGGACATGAGAAGGCAGATTGGGTTTGAGATCAGGGACATGTGGTACAACCTGGGTAAGTATCCTAAGCCTTCAGTGTTCCCAAAAAAACAATTTAGAGGGATATTCCTGGAAAAATTCAGTGCCAGGTTGGATGGAACTTGGAGCAACCTGGTGTATGGATCACTCCCTGCCCCTGGAATGAGATGGGCTTTGGCATCCCTTCCAACCCAAACCATCCCACCATTCTCTAAAATGAATTTGCTTTCTCTTGAAACAAAAGTCTGCCTGCAGAAAGCTTTTAAAAATCAGGTGGTTAAAGAAATCAAGCATGTTTAATTCACCATCTGGGAAGGCACATCACTCTTGTTAATATTTATGTGTCTCGTGGGTTTTGTGGGTCTCAGCCTCTTGCTGAACACCAAGCCATTGTTATGGTGATACAGATTCCATGGGGGTTTTTTTCACCTTAAAAATATCTATATACATGTATTTATATTTACTCACTTGAGGGTGCAGTACCTGGGACTGTAGCAAAATGGATGTGTGTAAGGGTTCTCAGTACCTCAGTCTGGAAATTCTGCTTAAACTCTGCTTTTCAGCCTTGTCTGGCTGCATCAGTGACTCAGGAAAGCTAGGGAAAAAAAACCACATTTATATTTACTCACTTGAAGGTGCAGTACCTGGGACTGTAGCAAAATGGATGTGTCCAAGGGCTCTCAGAAGCTCAGCCTGGAAATTCTGCTTAAATTCTGCTTTTCAGCCTTGTTTGGCTGCATCGGTGACTCAGGAAAGCCAGAAAAAAAATGAATATATTTACTCACTTGAGGGTGCAGTACCTGGGACTGTAGCAAAATGGATGTGTCTGAGGGTTCTCAGTACCTCAGTTTGGAAATTCTGCTTAACCTCTGCTTTTCAGCCCTGTCTGGCTGCAGCAGTGACTCAGTTGGGAAGCTGGAGCTCCCTGGAGCTCGTAGGTAAATGAGGCAGCTCTGCCTCTCTCCAGCCTGGGCTGCTCTCTGGGTATAATTTGCCTGTACAAGGATTGAATTTCATGAGAAACTGAGTGTTTACTGTGACCTGAGTGTACTCATCTGCCAGATTTCATTTTCCTGAGCTTAACAGCACAGACACTTGAGCCCTTCTGAGTTTTTATCACAACTTCCTGAAATGATCAGAAATAAATGCGTTCGCCACTTCACTCCTATCTCTGCCAGAGCTGTTGTTGCTGAGAGTTGAAAAACCCTGGCACCTCTAAGAAAGTGCCAAGGGTTCATAAGTATTTGATATCACAGAATTTGCATCCTATCTGCTGGAATGATGAGCAGAGGCTTCAGAGAGCAGCTGAGTTCACTTTTATTAGAAGCATCTTTGGTGAATTAAGTGTCTGGAGAACAGATTAGAGCTTAGTGCACGACTGAGATGTGCCTTGACAGGCAGGTAATAAAATCAGTGTCGTGCCTGCTGCTGCAGCAGCCAGCGTGGGCTGCTGGCAGCCTCTGGGTGAGTAATTAGCCAAATCCTCCCCTCTGCCAGCCCCACAGTCCTGGAGTCACAGGATTGTTAAGGTTGGAAAAGGTCGAGTCCAGCCCAGCACTGCCAAGGCCAGCACTGCCCCGTGTCCCCCCAAGTGCCACATCCACAGGGAATTTGGATCCCCCCAGGGATGGGCACTCCAGCACTGCCCTGGGCAGCTGGGCCAGGGCTGGACAAACCTTTCCATGGAGAAATTGTTCCCAAAATCCCCCCTGAGCTCCCCTGGCCCAGCCTGGGGCCATTCCCTCTGCTCTGTCCCTGTCCCTGATCCCAAATTTCCCCCCAGCTGTCCCCTCCTGGCAGGAGTTGGGCAGAGCCAGAAATTCCCCCTGAGTCCCCATCTCCTCAGCCACCTTTCGTCCTCATTAATATTTCTGGCCTCTTTGGATTCTTAAAGTTTTCCCAGAATTTCCTGGACCAAAAGTAGGAAGTTTGGTGCAGGCTTTTCCCTGCAGCTGTTGTCAGCTGGTGATTTGATCCAGGCTGGGCTTTGTGCAGTGCATTGTGCCTCTCACTACTGCTGCTGTCACAGTCTGCTCTGTGCAGGTTATTTAGTTGCTCCAGGGTTCAGTTTCTCACCATTAACAAGGATAATAATTTCCCCTGCAGTTTTGGGAATCGATTGGCACAAGGGGTAGTGTTTTCTCCAATATTTCTTTCTGTGCTGTCATGAAAGCCTTTTATTTTTAATGGATTTTTTATAAATGGAGATTATCCAGGTAAGATGCCTCTGTGACCTCCTCAAGCTGTAATACTTGTGATTCTCTAAGATCCATTAATGGGATCATGAATGCCAAAATCCCACATGTGAGGGAGTCAGGAAATTGCTGCTCTTCCCAAGAGAGGGAGAGGAAGGTAAATGGGAGACAGGACCCCAGTCCAAGGCAGCCTTTGTGCTTCTCCTGAGCAGCACCTTGATTTTCCTCATCTTCTTTGTCACCCAGGGAGTCCATGTTAAACTCATGGATCATGTTTTAACTTCTGGCTCCTCACCAATCTCATCTATGTCACAGCATCAATTAAGAAGGAATTCCAACTTCCCACTGCATGGGAATCGATTGAGGGGTGCCTGACACTTTTATCTTGGAAGCTGCACTGCATTAATCAAATTATTCATGTGTACATTCAGAAAGCAAATCAGAAGTGAAAGGCTGGAGTTCTGGAAGTCTTGAGCACAGGATTTTTATGTCTGTGCCATTGTGCATGAAATGTGATGAAACCAAGCCACCCTGACTTTTGATTTATGGATTAAAGGGTATAGAAAAGCCTCAAAAATGAGTATTTTGTCTCATCAGGTTTTGTTTCTAAATACCATGATTAGCACACGATGCCTGCTGAGTTAAAACTCCCCAGCTGGGAACAAGGCAGTCCTCCAGCTAAAATGCACATTTAAAAGTATCATTTTTTTTTAAATGAAATTAAATAGTAAAATAAAAATTCTTAAAAGTTTTTACTTGGCTGCCTGTTTCTGATGCGGGGGGGGGGAGGTGTCAGTAGTCACACCTTCCTATTTTTATAAGCAGGAAAAAAAGAAAAGAACATTTGTAGTGCAGAACAGCACTTTAGAAGCTTTTTTTCCATCCATACCACAAGCTGAACTTTAAAATGTGTTGCTTTGAGTCACTCTTTTGTTGAAACTGGGACTTCTTAAACCTTGCTGAGACATTAAGCATCAAAAGAAGCATCAAACAGGCCATGGCCTGTCTGGGAAATGCAGGAACTCAAAAAAAAAAAAAAAAAAAGGAACTGAAAGGGGTTTTGTGATGCAATTTAGCCCCCAGAGCCCAAGAGGAGGCTGTGGCCCAGGTGAATTCTCCTGCAGTTGGGTGGCAGAGCATCTGTGGTGACATTTCAGGTGATATCCTGGTGGGAAGGGTGGCAGAGCAGCTGTGGTGACATTTCAGGTGATATCCTGGTGGAGGGAAGGGTGGCAGAGCAGCTATGGTGACATTTCAGGTGATACCCTGGTGGGAAGGGTGGCAGAGCAGCTGTGGTGACATTTCAGGTGGTATCCTGGTGGGAAGGGTGGCAGAGCAGCTGTGGTGACATTTCAGGTGGTATCCTGGTGGGAAGGGTGGCCAGGGAGGGCAGTGCTGGTGTTGGTGACGTCTGAGCCAGCTGGGGCACGGGGGGGACAGGAGCTCCTCCAGGAGAAGGGGATGGCTGCTGGTGTCCTCCTGCACCCCTGGCAGGGCTGGCAACACCAGGGGTGTCTTGACAGGACCCTCCATGTCGTTGGAGGGAAGGGCAGGGTTAAAAATAGCCCTGAACTTTGGGTGTTACATAAACAGAAGTCACTGCACATCACCCTCTGTGGGTTAGTCAGGCGTGTTCCCAGCTGGCCCAGGGGACAGGGGAGGCTGCTGGCAAATGACTCACAGGGCTTTGTGGCCCTAATTGAGATGGGAGGAATCTGGGAAGTGAGGGTCACCCGTTATCCAGCCAGGAGAGCCCCTTGGGTTTGGTTTGGGGTGATCATGGTCCCTTCCTGCTGGGTGAGCACATCCCATGGCCAGGCCCAGGCTGCTGCAAGGGGAAGGTTTTGCATGTTCAAAGGTGCTGGATTTTGCATGTGATTCCTAAAGCAGCTGCACAAGTTGGTTTTCAGAAGAGGCTCCTCAGTTTTCTCCCAGACTTGTCACATTTGGAGTCTCTGTGTGGGAGTTCCCACACTCCCAAGGTGAATTCCTCGATTCCTCACCAGGTTGTTTATCAGACAGGGGATGGATGCCCTGGGGGGACATGGGGGGATTGTTTCCCTTCCTGCTTTGCTCCCAGTGCTTTCTCTAGTGCTTCAGCATCTCCCAGATCACGTTGTCCCAGCAAACCCACGCGTGTCACCAATGATGTGTGTGGCACAGACATCACCCAGGGCTCCCACTTCAGGGGCTTCCCCAGAGAGCTGCCAGCTGATCACCATCAAATCAAACATTCCAATCTTGTGTGGATTTTTCACAGCCCAAGTTCAAAAGATGTTCCTCTTCTGAGGGAATTCCTGTGCTTGAGGCAATGGAAAAACCCTCCGTGGCACAGGGGGAGCTCGCAGTGTGATGAACAACTTTTGTCACTGTTATTTGTTTTCTGCAATATCGACTCTGACACTCCTCAGGCATAACACAAGAAATCTGTCACCTGAGAGGCCCAATGTAATAATCCTTGTAGGAGACTGAAGCAAGCTTTAGGCCTCTCACTTGATATTCCTGAGCAGCCCCCAGTGCTGCAGCAGCACCCAAAGTCACCATTTTCCTTGAGTATTAATTTGCCCTGATCCGATTGCTAAATGCTAATAGGATTCAGGAGTTTGCCAAATCAAGGAACTTAAATTATATCTGCTAAAAAAAGGAGCGTGTTTTGGTGGTAAAGGATTTTTCTTGATTACATTTGTTGAGATTTATGTTAGTTCTGGTCAAAGTGAAACTACCAATTAAAGACTTCACTGGTTACTGTCACAGTGGTGTAGCACAGTGGAATAAAAATGAGTTGAAATCTGTTTCTGTCCTGTACCAGTGGTGAGAGCAGTGGGAAGCAAGAATTTGAAGCTGGAGAAAACAGGACTGGACTCCAAAGAATCTGTTCTGAAGCATGACACTGGGCATAGAAGCAGTGTGTGAACCTGGTTGTGAGCATCCCTAGCAGGGCGTCTGTGAGGGACATCCCCAGCTCTGCCTGAGCTCCCAGTGGATCCCAGCCTGCTGCTGCTGGAGAAATGTCTCTGTGTTTGTGTTTCTGGAGCTCCACTGTACAGTGAGGTGCTGGAGCCCCAGCACAGGGTGGCTGTGGCTGCCCCTGGATCCCTGGCAGTGTCCAAGGGCAGGCTGGAGCCCCTGGCACAGTGCAGGGTGTTCCTGCACGGCAGGGGTGGAACTGGGTGAACTTCACTCCCAACTCCAACCATCCTGATGATTTTTTCCATGGACTTACTCACCAGATAATTTGCAGCACACACTCTCTGCATCCATTTAGCCAATAATACAGGCAGTAACCTGCTCCTTTTTCCTAGGCCTGTATTTATTAGGTGCCACGCTCCTGCTAGGCTTTAATTTCCCTTCACTGTGTGGAGCAGAGCAGGGATAGGGGGGAGAGGCAGCTTCCTCTTGGGAGGCTAAATCTGCAATCAGGTTTTGCAGGCAGCTCAGCTCTGAGGAAAGGAGACATATTGTGGGCTGGCTGAGCTGTGCTTTCATGTCTCGAGGCTCTGTTAGGCTGCACTCGTGGTGACATTTTGATAGACTGACACCGAGAACATTTTGTTCACACAGGAGTCTAAATAAGTTAATACAAGTGATGTGCCTTTTAGCCTCCCCTCCCTGCCAGCCACACATTGTGTTTTAAAATAAAACCTGGAAATTTGGGTGTGAAAACTCATAGTGGGAAATGTGGCGAGTCCCAGCTTGACGACTGATTCAACAGCTCCTCTTGGTTTGGGTTTAGACAATACCTCCTCTCCTGTGGAATTAATAATAATAACAATTACAGGGGTGGTCATCATCATCATCAAATAAATACCAGTAATAAAAAAGTGTATCAGAGATATTAAAACACACTTTGTTGTGCTCCATGAGGATTTATTAATACAGCTTTTACATCTTCTGCCAAGGCCAGGGTTGTTCACTCTGAAATGCATCTTTTACCCCTAAAGGTCAGCATAAAATCAAGTTCATCCCAGAAATGGTGGGGCCTATCCTGGAGATGACGCTGATCCCCGAAACGGAGCTGCGGAAAGCCACGATCCCCATCTTCTTTGACATGATGCAGTGTGAGTTCCACTCCACCAGAAGCTTCCAGAGGGTAAGCACAGAGCTCAGACGTGTAAAGTGAGGAAGATTTGGCTCTTTTTTGACAGAAGACATAAGGAGTTTTGTTATTTCTCCTTTTTTTCTAAGGAATAATGTAATTATGGATTTGCTTTTTTTTTTTTTTCTGTAATTCCTCAGGGGCTGGGTAGTTTTCATCTGTTGGTTTGAAGTGGTTATTGAAGGAGAAATTTGCATGTAATAAATGAAACCTTTGGTTATGGCACAGGAGCGAAGACAGATGTCTTAAATTGTCACTGTGACTCACACAAGGAGTTTGCTCCTGAGATAAATTGGACATAAAGGAAGCCTCATAATGTGGCAGAAGTATAACCTGTAAGGATTTATCCTCTCTACTCTCTTGTAATTCTGATTTTCCTTACCATTTTATGGATTTTGAAGAGAAAAAAAACAATCCAGCATTGTCAGTGCTTCTTCCTTCTCTACAGGCACTGCAAAATCTCAAATAGTCACAGAGCATTTTTATTCTGTTTTATTTGAACCTGCTGAGGGGAGCCCTGGAATACACACACACTGTCTTTTCCTGATAGCTTTGACTTTTGAAAGACAAGTGGAGTGAAAGAAAGTTTCCTGATATCATTCATCTGACATTGCTTCCCTTGAAACTTTGCTTATGGATTGAGTTTAAGACTAGTTAGGCCAGGTAGGGTTTGGACTAAGCCAGTGGAGCTCCTTCCCACTGTGAGATTGCTGTCAGCTCAGGATATGACCTTGTGAATTTTGCAATAAAGAGTGACATGTGTTGTTTGCTTTTCTCCCTTTCTATTGGCAGTTTTCTTTCTTGGATGAAAAACCTTATCCTTTTCCATCTCTTTCTCCTGAACTGCTATTGAGGAGCAGCTCTTAATAAATCTGTAGGCAGAGTAAATGAAAATCTGCGTGGGGAGACTTAAGCAAGGGAAATGGCATCAGCTTTATTGCTTTGATTTGTTTTGTGCTGGATGGTGTGTGGAGAGGTTGTGAACTGTGTTTTGGCTTCATCCAATTACTGCATAATCATTTCTTCTCATGTTTGACTCCAGTGCTACTATAAAGATTGAAATGCTCGCTGGGATGCCATTTAAACAGTTTCCTGTCAGATGCTCTCTTTTGTTGCTTGTCATTTTTTATTTGTACAATTATATAGATCATGAAAAATCCGAGGGTAACTTTATAGCTAAATTTATGGCCCTCAATTTCCCTGACAGAAGGAAACCAGCTTTGTGTGGAATAGTTGGCTGATTTTAATAAATGAATGTCTTAAATATTTCACTTGAGGGAGGGGGGTTGCTGTTTAAGAAGAAAAATGCCTCATCCTCAAGTCAGAGATGTCTGAGGTTGTACTTGACATAGGATTCCTTGTGGTACTGTAGCTTCCTTGTGGATGTAGCACTGACAGGCCAGGGGCAGAGGCAGCAGCCCCCTTTGCCATGGGTTTGGAGGAACCAGCCACATCCTACAAGGAAGGATCAGTCTGGCCATTGATGTTGCAGTTCTGAGTTTGTTTATCTCAGGTTGGCCTTTGGGACATGGAGATCACAGGCTTGGGAAAAGCAGAGGGTTGAAGGCAAGTCTAGGTTGGATGGGACCTCTGCAGGTGATCTGGGCATCAGGTTGGGTTGTCTGGGACCACCTGAGGCTCCCTTTGGAACACCTCCAGTGAGGGTTGTTTGAGCTTTTCTCTGGGTGAGCTGTTCCAGGGTTCAGTCCTGACCTTTGGAAGGTGTCCTTGCTTGTGGCAGGGTGTTTGGAATGATATAAAATCCCTTCCAAACCATTCCAGGATTCTGTGATGCAGACTTCCTGCTTTTTATTTCCCTGTGGAATTTCCTTGAGTCAGCTTGTGCCTGTTTCTGCTTCCATCTCCTCTGTGAGCAGTTCTAGGTGTTGGAATGTTGGAGTTGGATTTTCTCTGGGTTGAGCAAACCCAATTCCTTCACCCACTGCAGGTT
Source organism: Sitta europaea (assembly GCA_013400255.1). Lineage (NCBI taxonomy): Eukaryota > Metazoa > Chordata > Aves > Passeriformes > Sittidae > Sitta > Sitta europaea. The sequence continues at coordinate 870,383 of VXBS01003418.1, forward strand.
GTGCAGCACTCTGCCCTTGTGGGTGGCCCTCCTTTAGACCATCTCCAGCTTCTCAGGGTCCCTCTGAGCTGGTGGATCAGAGCCAGACACAAATTCCAGCCCTGGTTCTACAAGTGCAGTGATCCTGTTGCTGCTCTGGCCGTGCTCTTGCAGGGGCAATCCAGGACACATTTAGGTTCTGTTGAAGGGGGACACTTTTTTCCATGTTCAGCTTGGTAAATTGGCTTTTCCCAGTCACCTTTTTGTACCTGGAAAGACTTTCCATGAGATCTCGTGTTACTGTGACATAGATAGAAACACACAGCACACACAGCAGGGGTTCAGGCAGAGAAGAAGAAAAGAACTCTCCAGTTTATTGCTGACCTTGTATCTATAAGTTTCTGGACAGAGCAGTTCCCACCTCTCCATCTCCACTGGTCACTTGAGAAGTCCATCAGGTGATCTCTTTTCACAAAGGAATGCAAACATGATCTTGTTTATCTCACAATGCATGAGAACTGACTCCATTATACCCAAACAAATCAGAAGGCTTATTTTCAGGGACAACAATCTCACTCTGTGGTTTCCTCAGGAACTGAAGTAAGGCTGTCTGGTCTGTGGATTCCTCACTCATGTTCTTTGTCTCTTGTGTTGAAGTGATAGAAATAGATATTTATTTTTTTCTTTTTAATATTACCAGTACCTAGGCAAGCTTTGATGCTTAATGGGTCGATGTAATGTGCTGCTTTATATCCTTTATATGCAAGGACCAATTATCCTTGTCCAGCACTGCTTCCAGAGAGAACTTCCAAATGGCATGGTTGGCTGCTGTTAAACTAATCTGCCAGAAATCCAATTATCTAACCTTATTAGTCACATCAACAAGGGTTTAGATTGGCTCCACTTCTCCAGCAGATGTATCAACCTCATGATTTGTGGGGGAGGAATTGCAGTTTTTTTGCAGGCCTCTGATGGTTTGTGTGATAAACAGGCAGCTTTCCCTGTGGTGGTTTTCATTCCAGGAGGATTTGAGTTTGCCTGGTGAAACCAAGGACAGACAGAAGGGGTTTTTGTTTTTTTTTCTTTCAGTGTATTTAGAGACAGAACAAGATAAATTTCCCTTGTTTTTACAGAATTATATTAAGGCCAACTGAATTAAAAGCTGAATTTTGTCCTCCCTCTCTGAAGGTTCTTTGAAGCTTTACAAGACTTCAAAGTAGGCTGTGCCTCAAAGCAGGAATCCCATCCTAAAATCAGCTGGGGCTGAAGCTGCCCTGTGAAGGAAACACCACCTGGCTTCTGCCCTGGTTTCAGGAGTGGAGCCTCTGGCTCAAAGGCATTTTGTCACAGGAGCCATGAAAGAGAATTGCTTTGGTTGTTCAGGGCCTGCTCAGGTGAGCAGGATGGACCCCGTGGGGACAACAGGAGGGACAGCTTCAGGTGGGAGGTGGAATTTGGAGCATGGCAAGCTCCTGCAGTCACTGCCTGTTCTCCCAGCTGTGCCTTCATTCCTCTTTTCCTACCAGCACTCTTTGCATCAGTTTTAACTCCCTTTTCTGGACCTGTGTCACTGCTGATACCATGCTCTGCTTCCATGTTCTGAGCCCATTTGTAACATTTAACAATAAATCTCAGTATCACCAGTCACTCCAGCATGCTGATTATTGATGAATTTCAGATGGATTTAATTCCCCTTAGTCAGAAGTTTCCCCTGGTTTATCTCTCTTGGCTTTCAGAACCTGTAATTCCTGATTAAGTCTTTTTGCCACTTCTGAGCCCTTCCTTTGCCTGTGCTGTGGATTTGCAGACAGGGCACAAGTAAATGACTCTCCCAGTTCCTGTTATCCCACTGAATATTCAAATCCAAGACACTAATCACTCACAAAGGATTGGTTTCAATAAGTAACCTTTTTTAATTACCTACAGTTGAAGTGTAAATGTGTAGGTTTTTCTGGGTTTCTGGCCTTTTGGAAAATATCAATAATCCTCTCTCACTGCATGTGGAGAGCAAGGGAGAAAGGTAATGCAGTGGCCTCCAGAATGGTCCCATCATTTTGAATGTTCCAGTTCTGTTTCCCAGCTGGAATGCTGTGGAAAACTAGGAAAGAGACTGGCTGAAACCACTGGGAATAACCACCAGCTTTCCTAAAAATCTCTGAGCAAAGTTTTGCTGTACTTGTGTGCCATTTCTGCTTTAGGACTAATTTCTGGTGGTGTGATCTGTCACTTGAATTTTATGTGGCAAATTATTATTAGCCCACATCAAAATGAATTTATAGCAGCTTGGAGGGCTGGAAGTCCTCCTCATCCACAGCAAAATTAACTTGTCAACCAGTGCTACAAATTCAGCCTTCCTCGAGGTAAACCCAAGCCCAAAAGTGATCAGTTGAGCTGACATGAGATGGCTCCCCCTGATTTATTTGCTGCAGGTGGGAAATTGTCACAGACAGAGGAAGCACTGGATGTGCTCTTTGCTCAAGTTCAAGCTCTCATCCTAAAGAGAAGCTGAGATTTTGATCACCTGTGAGGCAAAGTGGATAAAAATGTCCTGTAATCTTCCTGGTATCACCCCTCAAGTGTCAACAGGAGGGTGTGGATGTGGCTCACTGATGGGGCAGATATTCCCCCTAAAGCCTCCAGCAGGAGCCTCAGCAAGTGGCACTGGCTCCAATGGAAACACTGGAGATTTGGCAGTTCTTCATTTGAGACTAAATCCCATCACAATAATTATTGTGGCTGGCTTATTTCTGCATTAAATTCAATGTAATGCATTTATTAAAAAAAAAAAAGCAAAAAAAAAAAAGCATTAGGGGGAAAAAGAAAGCATTGGGGAAAAAGAAAGCATTAGGAAAAAAAAAAAAAAAGAGGAAAGGACAAATGGAGTTTATCAAGAGATGCAGTGTCCCAGAGCCATTGGCTTGTGCAGCTCCAGGGTCACATTGCTGCTCCCATCATGGGAGATGATAAACCTCCAAAGCTCCAGAAACCTCAGCTGCTATGGATAAAACCTTCCCCCATGGAAAGACCACAGAAGGAATTTTAACTGATGTTAAATAACATTTATTCATCTGGCTGCCATGATCTGCATCACAGTGACTCCATGAGAAATATCAGGAATGACTGAAGAGCAAAGGTATTGTTAATAATCCTTAAAACCCCCAAAATGCCACAATTCTGGCTCTGTTCAGCCCAAGAGGCTGTTAAGGGAAATGGCCCAACAAAGTGTGGATTTACAGAGATTTAAGTAAAACTGATAGTGGGAAGATCCTCGAGATCCTGCATGACAAATGTAATTGCTCTGCTGTATCTGAGTAATCTCTTCCTAAAATATACATCACCTGGGGCTGGCAACAAATGTCATTTTTCACATTGGGTTAGAAAGTCAATTTCTTTCTGGGCTCATTAGGGAACAGGATTTTTGTGACTTCTCTGTTTTATCATTGTGTTGTTTCAATATTTTGCTCAATGCTTGGGTACTGTGGGAACACGTTTGGTTCTGGGAGGGGGTGGATTGCATTATCCTGCCTTTGCTCATTTTCCTGTCATTTTAGTAATGGATTCATTGTATTCACTGTGACCAGGGACAGAGCCTGAGGGAACAGCTGGAGCTGTGCCAGGGAGGGTTTGGGTTGGATTTAGGGACAGGATCCCCCCAGAGGGTGCTGGCACTGCCCAGGCTCCCCAGGGGATGGGCACAGCCCCGAGGCTGCCAGAGCTCCAGGAGTTTGGACAAAGCCCCCAGAGGGATTTTGGGCGGTCTGTGCAGGGCCAGGAGCTGGACTCAGTGATTCCTGTGGGTCCCTTCCAGCTCAGGATATTTTATGATCCAGACAATCCATTCTTTCTCCATTATGTGCTGTTAACATCACCTGCAGATGCAAAGCACATCTCTTGACATTTACAGAATGTTGGTACTCTTGGTGCTTGTGCAGGGGCCCTTTGCTTCCCCTCAGTGTCCTTAGGGGGGGCTTAAGCAAGTGACAGTGAAATAAAACCTGGTGACAACTGTTCTGTCACCAAACTCCCACTGGGAGCACTGGGCTCCCACTCCCCTGCCACAGGCTCCCAGCTCACCCACCCTCTGCTGCTGAGACCTCTGTCTTCAATCCTGTGGCTGGCTGTGCTTATTTAATGAAGAATTAGGAATTAGGTGACTTCACTGATTCATTACAGAGCAGCAGGCCTGGAGTGAGCTTTCCTGCACTAACAGTGCACATCCATTCCTGGCAGCAGCAGCTAAAACCTTCTGTAATCATTCAAAATCCTGGGAATTACCCAGTTTGCATTTAAAACATATTCTGATGGTCACTTAAGTTTGCATTCATTTAATATTGCCCAAATGAAATTGTTCTGGAGTTGTTTGAAACTGTTCCCTTCCCTTCTGCAGGGTTTATGAACAGGTTGTGTCCTCCAGTCAGTGTCTGTGTGCTACAAGGGGGTGTCAGGGATGCTGGGGGGTGCACCCAGTCCTCTCTCAGAGAGCTTCCAGCATTTTTATATTTAATTCTGTTTCCATTCTGTGTCCTGCCCTCAATTCCTGCCATTAATTTCGTTCTTTAGTTTTCCATAATGCAAATATTTACACTTCATTTAGCACCACGACCAATGATTCCTTTAACCAAAGAAGTCCTTGTAGGGCAGGAGAGCATCGTGGAGAGTCTGAAACCAGAGACTGCAAACTCTAAAAGTCAATCAAGCTTTAAACCAGGGGCTAAACGTTTCACTGAGGCACCCAACCAATCTGGGAGGCATTGAGGCTACAGTAATAAAGTGAAATATTTGCCAGCTGATTATTTACGCTTGCTTTGTTTAATTACAGTTCGAGAACGAGATCATCACCAAACTGGATCACGAAGTGGAAGGAGGCCGTGGAGATGAGCAGTACAAAGTGTTATTTGACAAAATGTGAGTGTTGATCAGCAGCAAAATTTATGTCACAGGGAAGTCAGGAGAGAGAGCAATTAGACTACAATGAACTTTGTAGCCCAGAAATAATTAAAATCTGTTAACGATGCGCAATATTTAAAACTGCACCTGAGTCAAGGTTTTTCTCTGCGTGAGATTAACAAGGCGAACTTAATTGGTTTTCCAGTCTCTTGGAGCACTGCAGGAAGCACAAGTACCTGGCAAAGAGTGGGGAGACTTTTGTGAAGCTGGTGGTGAGGCTGATGGAGAGGCTGCTGGACTACAGGACCATCATGCACGACGAGAACAAGGAGAACCGCATGAGCTGCACCGTCAACGTGCTGGTGAGCAGGGTCTGCAGCATCACCCCAGAAATCACCACAGAACACTGCAAAATCAATCCAAAAACCACCCCAGAAATCACCACAGAACACTGCAACATCACCCCAGAAATCACCACAGAGCACTGCAACATCACCCCAAAAATCACCACAGAAATCACCACAGAGCACTGCAGCATCACCCCAAAAATCACCACAGAACACTGCAGCATCACCACAGAGCACTGCAGAATCACCCCAGAAATCACCACAGGGCACTGCAGAATCATCCCAAAAATCACCACAGGGCACTGCAGAATCACCAAAAAAATTGGCATAGATCACTGCAAAATCACCCCAAAAATCACCACAGAGCACTGCAGAATCACCCCAAAAATCACCACAGATCACTGCAGAATCACCAAAAAAATTGGCATAGATCACTGCAAAATCACCCCAGAAATCACCACAGAGCACTGTTAAATCACAAAAATATCACCAAAAAAACTCACAAAATCACCCAAAAATCACTGCAAAATTGCCAGAAATCATTGCAAAATCACCACAAATCACAGCAACATCACTAGGAAATCACCACAAATTCATTATTAAACCGCTACAAAATTGCCTCCAAATTGCCACATAATAACTGCAAGATCTCCAAAAATCACCATGCAATTGCCACAAAATCACTACAAAATCCCTGAAAAATCACCCCCAAAAATCACCCCCAAACTGCCCCATAACCACCAAAAATCACCCCAAAATCACCCCAAGCCCCATTACCCTCAGAATCCTGCAGCTGTAACAAAGGGCTTGTGTCAAGCAGAGGGTCTGTTGGGATTCTCAGGGAACTTTGGATTGCTTTAGGGTTTTTTCCTATTTTTTTCCTATTTTGGTGAAGGCAGGTCTGTGAAAACATGGATTATCCCTTCTTTAATTGTTTCTACAGAAAGATTTAAGGAGAAATGTTACAGGGCCTGTTCGTTGGCATTTACAATTGATGTATAAACAACTCTGTGCTGAAAATCACTTGACATGCAGAGTGCTGGAGTTCTCTGCCATTTATTTCCAAAATTTCCATGGATTTGCAATCCAATTTATATACTCTCTTCTCAGCCCCTTTATCCAAATTATTTGAAGGAATTGGAGTTATTATTTCATTCACAGCAGGAAAAACTTGGCTTATTTTCCTCACTGATAGGAAATTTCCTCCTCTTAGATCCTGAAATTTGGGGGTGTCCACTCCAAACACAAATCTTGGTCCATTTGGGCTGCAGTTGGAAGCAATAATTCTCCCTGTTGTACTCACACACATCACAGTCTTTGGTGGAGATTCAGAAAATGAGATTTTACCACCCAAAAATCAGCACCCTTGAAAAATAACTTTCAGAGAACCCCCCAAATAACATGAGCTAAATTTGCTTTTTCCACTAGCACTGTTTGCCACTGAGGATTCCAAGCTTTCCTCCCCGGATCATCATCAAAGCTTTGATTTTGCTTAAGTACATGAGACACAGGCAGTGTTTATCATTTATGTGATCTGCCTGATGGATTTTGTTCAGGAAAGAGCTGAGTAAATAGTTTGCAGCTTATTTGTTTTTGCACATAATGTAATTTTTAGCCTTTTTTTCCCCTTGCCTCTAATGCAGTCCTGGCCTCGTGCAGTGCAGCCTTCCCACCGCCCCATCTCATCAGCCACAAACAAAACGGTGCCCACTGGAGCAGGAGAGGAGATGGAGGCATCAAATCTGAACTGGGGTGTTTATTTTTAGTTTGTTTTTCCTCTCCTTGCACATCAGAAAGCCTCAGAACGTTTGGGAGCTGGGCACAGAGGAGGCACTTGGAGGGTTCCTACCCTGCTGATGCAGCGAGTGCTGCCGGGTGCAGAAAGGCACAGCAGCCTCCCGAGCAGAAGCCTAAAAATCCTGCAGTTCTCCAAGCAGGCTGGGAAACAGCAAATCACAGCCCCCACAGGCTGTGTCAGACTGGGAGAATTCCCTGGGGAAGCTGGAGTTGTTTCTCCTTCCCTTCATCAGGACACTCTGGGAACTCCCAGGAGTTCTCGCCATGCCCTGGCGGAGCCGTGGGTGTTGGGTTTGTTTTCTCTGGGTGTCCCCCAACAGCATCTCCTGGTTTTGGCAGCTCAGTCTGGCAGGCATTTGCTGGTGGAAGGTTTTGGGGGGGATTTGCTGCTGTCAGGTGCAGTCACCATGAGACAGCGAGCCCAGGAGGAGCCCGGGAGGCCCCGGGAATGGCCGGGAAGCAGCGCAGGGTGGAATTCTCCATCACTTGCAGTCACCAGGATTTCAAACTTCACCTTGATTTTACACTTCTGTGTTCCCTCCAGGGCCCACTCAGCCTTTTCAGCATTCTCCAGGTACCTGAAGTAAAATTCAGGCCTTTGCAAAAATCCAACCCCTGGCTGAAACTCGGCACAATTCCCACGGGACGTCTCCAAGGGTTCCTCCTTGGGACTTCATTGATCCTGGGGTTGTCCTGGGATTAAATTTATCGAGTTTAACTTGGAGGGTTTGATCTGCACTAAAGCCAGTGTTGATGGGGAAGGGGCTGGAGCCCCAGGAGGGGCTGGGGGAGCTGGGAAAGGGGCTCAGCCTGGAGCAGAGGGGGCTCAGGGGGGACCTTGAGCTCTGCACAGCTCCTGCCAGGGGGAATTTGGGATTTGGGACAGGAGGAGAGGAAACAGCCTCAGGCTGGGCATGAGGAGGTTTAATTTGGATATTTGGGAAAATTTCATGGATTGTCCAGCCCTGTCCCAGCTGCCCAGGTGGAGTCCCCATCCCTGGTGGGATTTACAATCCCTGTGGATGTGGCACCTGTGGACATGGGACAGTGGTGGCCTTGGCAGTTTGTTTTCTGAATTGAACCCAAACTAATAAGCAGTTACAGCATCTTAAATACCCCTGGAATAGCCTATCATTCCTCTATGAAATGTGGTTTCTGCCTTGAAAGGGATCCCTTTTATATTGGATTTATCCCTCTTTTAGGACTGGGTTTGTGCTCTTTCAGTGCCTCCTCAAACTTCTTTAATGTAGCATGGAAACATATATAATTCAGTGAAGAAGGACTTTCTTGGTATTTTTAGATATAATTTAAATTTTGGAGGCAAACTTGAAATTAGATTCAGAAATGCCTTGAATCTCTCCCTCAGTTTATCATATTTTGCATTTACAATATTTGCACTGTTAACCAGTTTATCTCAAGGCTGGAGGCACTCAGAGGAGAGTGATGCTCATGTGTGACATATGAAACCAGATAAATAACACTAATCTAACTTTTTATTTCCAAGGAAACTGTTAGAATCCAAGCAGGTGATGCATTGCTCAGATAAGGTTCAGAGTTTGCAATCCATAGAAGAACTCTTGCTTAAATATTAAGGGTTTGTTGTATATTAGAAGATTTTCAGCTGAAAATGGTTAATGACGTGTGACTTGCAAATGCTAGGAGCAAATTTCTAGCAGTATTGTTCTTGCAAATTCTTCACCTTTGCAATGAGACACAAGCCCTGAAACACTGCAACAGGAGAACACCCCAGCATTTGATTTTCTGAGTTAAATAACTTGTGTTCCATCACTGGAGGCAAATTTCATTTTGCAATTCGGAGGTTGACGTTATGCAATTATGAATTTTTAATTTGGAGCGTGTTCTGTGTACGTTCCAAAGTGTGAAATCAAAGACTTTGTAACCAAATTATGTTGTTTTTTCAGAATTTCTACAAGGAGATCGAGAGGGAAGAGATGTACATAAGGTTTGTAAACATGACTGGTGACAAACTGCCCGACACAGGCTCTGTAATTGGGGGAATTAGGTTCGTATTAAGCAGTCACTTGGGGACTGGAGGAGAAGAGCAATGAAAAATCACACCTTGGCTGAACCTGAAGTAATTCAAAAGCTTATCTGCACAGAGAACAGAGTGCTGGAAGTGAAAGTCAGGAGATTATCTCTGTCCCCTCTCTCCAAGTCCTTCAGTTCCATTACAATGAGCACTGAAATACTCAGGAGCCAGAATTCCTCTGCTCCTGAAGAAAACAAATAAGGGAAAGGCTGAGCAAAGAAATGGTGTTGCCTCCTGGTGAGGGACAAAATATGTGACTTGGAATAAAAGCAACTGTTAAATAATACCTGGCTGATACTTATTTTAAACTTGAAAGCTTTCAAAATCACTTTCCAGACCTTGGAAATATTGTGCTTTCTGTAAACCTCAGTGTTCACAGCCCCCATTTGTGCTTTGGCATTTTTACAGTGTTGTGCTAAAATGAGGAAGGTTCTGTTTGTAATGCTATTTTAAGTATCTATATATTACTCATTATTCAGTCTCAGGTGCTTGTTATCTTCTCAGAAGAATTTTCACTTGTGAACTCTCTTCCTGTTATTTAAATGGTTTTAATTGGTCTTTTAGAAGTTTGAAAAAAGAATAGGAAATGGCAGGATTGATAATTGTGGATAAACATGTGAAGTTATTTCTTATTATTTAGGTCTGCCCTGTTCAGCATCTCTGTAAAGATAAATTGTCTCTCACTGTCAAACTGCCATCCAAATTCTCTCTAATTGCTGTTAACAAACTTACAATGAATATCAAACTTGAAAGTATTTTCACTGGCTTTTTCAAAATACAAATTTTAATAGTTTTGTGGGGATTTTTTTTTTTGAATTGTCAGTGTAAAAATCATCAAACAAATGAAGAGAATTCCCCTGCCAGAGGTGAGATGATATTGAAGTTAAAGAATGAAATTTATTTCTGAACTCTGTCTTGTACAAAATCTGGATTGGATTTATTAATCACCACAAGTAAGTGGTGGTGTTTGTGGTGTTCAGTCAGATTGGACTCGATGATCTTGGAGGATTTTTCCAACCTTAATAATGCCTTGATTCCCTGAGTGTCCATTACAAACAACACAGTGGAAATGCAAATAGTGCTGCAGATTGTCTGCACACAGAAATGGGAACTTTAACCAATCCCACAATATTTCCTTGTTTGAAGGTAGACTCGAACCCTTGTAATCCTCCAAATAAACTCTTGAGTAGCATCTTAAACCCACTGTTTCTAAGAGCCATTGTCTGTGTGTGTGGCAGGTACCTGTACAAGCTGTGTGACCTGCACAAGGAGTGTGATAACTACACAGAGGCTGCCTACACCTTACTGCTGCACGCAAAGCTCCTCAAGGTAAACCCCAAAACACATCCTAAACCTGGGGGATCCCAGCAGCAGCCAGCCAGGGGGGGTGTCACTCAGAAATCTGCACTTCCAGCTGATGGGCAGCTCTGGGCTGGCTTCTCTTTTGCTCCTGGAATTCCTACTCAGAGGAAAGCAGCACTTCACTGCATGGCAGAGGTGCAGCTTGAGCTGGAGTGAAGGGAATGTGGTCAAGGCAGCACCACAAAATCCAAATTGCACACATCCAGATTGTAGCAGATGTGAAAGCCTCTAACCAGGTATTTCAGTCAATGAGCTCTCCCCAGATCTTTTGCTGGAGCCTGCTCTGGAGTGCTCTTGGCTGTCTGCAACAGATTCAGCTTGGATTTCAGACAATTGCAGAGAGATTCAAATGGCTTTCTTTACAAGGTCATGCCTTTAAAAGGTGCATATAATTTTAAGGCAGTGTCACCCAGTCACATTTGGAGAGGCACAGCAATATTGCTGCTCTTCAAGGAGTGTTTGGTGTAGCCTGCAATATGCACAAATAACATGTTACCTGCAGAAAGGGCCTGAAATAAAGCATCTGAGTGTTTAACACCAGCCACTGGCAGCCAGAAATGGAGTGAAGCTGTACTTCAGAAGCATTAATTTCCCTGAAAACATTGTGGGGAGGAGGTGTTGTCTCTAACATGCAGCTTTTATATGTGCTTGTGTCACAAATGTGGGAGCAGGTACCCACTTTGCTCTCCTGGTTATCGTTTAGGAAGATGACACTTGTGTGCTGAAATCACATTTAATACAGCTGAATCATCACTGAACTCCTAGGTTGAGGTTTTAATTTTGTAAAGCAGTTAATGAGAAAAGTAAAAATCTCAACGTGGTGAGAACTGGAGGTTTTGGAAGAGTTTCATTTAGTCCTGTTTGTCTTCCTCACATTTCACAGCCTGCAGTGAAACCTTCCTCCCTCAGGGAGTGCTGGATCTCTTTCCACTCCCCTCAAGGACATGACTCCCCCAGGGGCAGAGAGTCAGGGACAGAATAAATGGCAATTTCATTTTCCCCTTGATCTCCTGCTCGTTGCAGTGGTGAGTGTGTTGGTCAGATCCAGGAAAAGTTTCCCCTCCCATGGAACAGGGTGGGTTTAGGGTCCCTGGGGCCAGAGCAGCCTGGCATGCTGTTCTTGCAGCCTGCTGTGCTCAGCCCCTCTTCCTCCAGCAAATGGATCTCATCCTCAGCAGCCAACTGTTGTTAGCAACCCTGGCTTTAATTTCAGCAAAGTGTGAGTGTCAAATAGCTATTTTGAAAAGTTGAAAAGGGGAAGGTGTTAAATGAGAGCCTTCTGATGGATGCACTGAGAATTATTCGTACTTCAGAGCTGAGCAAACTGCAGCCAAGCCATAAAAAGAGTAAATATTATGCAGAGTGTACATGTGAAATTTAAATTAAGACACTCTGGAATGTATTTACTGTATTTTAAAATCATTAGAGGGTTATTACACAAGGAAACATCTCTAAGATTCATCTGGAGTGCAAAGGCACTGTGCCCACTTCACGTGGATGAACCTTTTAGCAGGATGAAGGACTCATTCCTGAATAAATGATGGAATAAACCATGCCATAAAACATCACTCCACCTTTCACCTGGCATGGCTTGGACTTGTTAGACAATTTACTTTCTGTGACCTCAAATTCCAGTTTAGCCAGTTGTGGCTTCTCTTAGGGAGTGTGTTCAGAGAGCAGGGGAGTGTCTCAGTGTACTCCTGAATTCAGTGGAAGAACCTCATGGGAAGAAATATCCATTTTTCTTTCCTTTGAATGCAAATCAATAGCAGACAGCAAATGCCTGGGTAGGATTTGTCACAGGTTTTCCTCCCTGAGTGGCTGTTTGTTTATAAATATAATTTCATTAGAGGCTGAGATTACTTGATTATAAAAGTGTGGCAATCTGTCTCAATCCTGCAGCCCTTGGTGGAGGGAGGAGTTCAGGGTAGCCTGAGGAGCAGCAGTATTGGGGGGTGTGTCCTGAGCAATTGAGCTTTTCTGTCAAGCCTCAGGACAGGATTTTCATTGGCACTCATCATGGGCAGATATTTCATCCCACTGATTTTAATGGGATCACGTCGAGGGCAAGACTGAGAGCGTGTGAGAATTTCACCTTTAAATCTGCAAGAAGGCTCTGTCTGTGCAGAGGGAGAGGCCAATTACTGCAAGCTGATGAAGCACACTCAAGAAAAGAGACTTTTGATGTGTTTTCAACCCTTCTTGTCAAAATTGAGGTGTTCAAAACTAACAGAAGATAGCAGCTCTTAGCATGCTGAAAAAAAAAAATGCCACCACATTGCAGGCTCCAGCAGGTTTGTGTTGCTCAAAAGCAGAGTTCAGAGCAGAGCTGTCAGGGGGGTCTGCATGACCCAAACACAAACATTTTGGCCAAATCTAGAAGTGATTGGGTGAAATTTAATAATATGTAGGAGCTGAGGTAGCAATAATTCTGGGAATGCATCTGGGAGTTGCTCAGAGCAGCTGTGGCTGCCTCTGGATCCCTGGAAGTGTCCAAGGCCAGGTTGGATGAGCTTTGGAACACCCTGGGACAGTGGAAGGTGTCCCTGACCATGTGTCCTAATTTGGCCTATTATTTTATTCTAAAAATACAAAAATTATCTAAACATTCTAAGTTTTATTTTTGTATGTTGTCAGTAAAAAAAAAAAAGTCTATATAAAAAAAGTATTTTTAAATGTCTAATTTTTATTACTCTTCTCTTAGTTCTGTTAATCCATTTTCTGTATACCTTTCAAGCTTAAACCTACTTTCCTCTTAATTAAGAAATTTCAAATGAACAAACCAAAACCTACTGCACAAATGAATCTTTCTACCCAGTTTCAAACTAAATCTGCCACACCATGGCTGGGATGGGATGGGATTAATGGGATAGGGTTGGATCAATGGGATGGGATGGGATTAATGGGATTGGATGGGATGGGGTGGGGTGGGATGGGATGGGATTAATGGGATAGGATTGGATCAATGGCTGGGATGGGATGGGATTAATGGGATGGG
>VXBS01003418.1:883968-911930 GCA_013400255.1 Sitta europaea
GGGCTGGGATGGGATGGGGTGGGATTAATGAGATGGGATCAGTTCAATAGGATAGGATCAATGGGATAGGATTGGATCAATGGCTGGGATGGGATGGGATGGGATGGGATGGGATGAGCTTTAAGCTCCTTTCCAAGCCAAACCATTCCAGGATTCCTATGACTGACATCTTTCCCTTGATCCAGCAGGCTTTGCTGGCAGAGCCAGAGCTGCTAATTGCAGCCAGGCTGGGTGAAGTTAATTAAGCTCTGAAGGTCCTCAGGGGGGTTGAGCCATCCCATCTCCCTGCCTGCAGCCCTTCCCCCTGGGCTGCTGCCTCTGGGCTCCAGGGTTTCTCTCACATAAAGTGGAGTGTTCATTGTCTCCCCAGCAGGCCAAGGTCACTCTCCTCAACCCCCAGGAGTCCAGGAGCTCCCTTGCAGCTCAGAGTTGGAATTAGCCTCCAATTACATCATCCAACTAAATGCTCCTTGTGCCCGAGGAAGCCAAAGGGCACAGCTGTGACAAAACCCCTTTGTTGGTGCATGAAGTGCAGTAGCACTTCTTTAAATAAAGCCCCTCTCTTTTCTTTCACTAAAGAACTCCTACCTTTGGATTTGCTTTCACTTTTGCCCTTTTTTTGTGTGTGATTTAGTGGTCAGAAGAAGCATGTGCAGCACATCTTACCCAGCGGGATGGATACCAGGCTGCTACTCAAGGACAGCTGAAAGATCAGCTCTATCAAGAAATTATCCATTACTTTGACAAGGGCAAGGTAAAAAGGGAAGGGAAAAGAAAAGTGCAAATGTATTTTATGGCTTTTCTCTGGAACGTAGAAATTTAATAGTAAACATAGTTTGCATCCAGCGACCTTCAGGAAGCACTTACAGATAATGATGCTACAAAAAAAAGAAAAATAAAAAGAAACCAATGGTACATTTATAACTCCTCTCTTAAGGGTAAATATATGGGCATCTGCTGCCATGGAGTAAATAAAAAAGTGATGCATGTAATTTGGAGGACTTTTCCTGGCAGTTACAAGAGCTAATGGAATCCTTCAGCTCCCCTTGTTTTTCCTCATGTGCACAAAAATAATTCCCTGGGGGCCTGGATGTCTGTGGTTCATATCATAAATATCCTGGGAGGAGGATATTTCACTGCAATTGCATCTTCTAACACAGGAGGAATTTGCATTTGGCATTGCTTGGTGGTGGAGAGGAAGGGGGTTCCTGTGGGAGATGGGGGTGGATCCCTTTTGGATATTTCAGGCATGAAATACTCAAGTATAGAAGTAGGAATCTCTTTTGTCAGAACATTTCAGGAAAGGAAACTTGGGGTTTAAAAGGAAACCCTGTAGGGTGAGCAGAAATGGTGTTTTCTGGTATAATTGAAATATTATCCAGCCAGCCCATCCTTTCCAGGTGAGTTTTTAGCAGCTTCAGATTAAAATCCTAGAATAAATTTGATAGGAACTGTAATTTCTATCATTTTGTTAGCAACGGTGCTTTAGAAGTCAAATTTTATAGCTTATCTTAATGCAATGTTTAAAATGTGTTAATGAGTGATGCTAGAAGTTGTAGTTCTGGATTGGGATAAATATTGTAATTCTGGACTGGGGTCAAAGTTGTAAAAACAGAATTGTGGAGTGGTGCACAAGTGGCTCTTTGGGGCTGGGGCTGGTGGGGCTCACCTGGGGCAGCTCCTGCTGCCCCAAGAGCTTTTCCTGAGTGAACGACAAGAATCTCATTTGAATGAGGGTCACAGCTGATTTTAAAGCTTATTTTCATCTTACACTCCTGTCTGGAAGGAAAACCAGGAGTTGCCTGGGTTTGTTTTGTTGGTTTATGGCTTCCTGGTGGTCCCTGCTGGTCTCCAGGCCCTGGGAGTTGTTCTGCTGAGCACAGAACTCCAGTGCCAGCACTCCTGTGTGACTCTGGGGTGTGGGAGAGAATTCATCTCCATCACTGCTCTTTCCTACTTCCAGCTCTTCCTCCTCTCATTTTCTGGTCACTCAAGCTGGTGATAATTTTTCACATTTACTCCATGAAAAGGGAAATTTAAGAATCAATATACACTGAGAATATTCATCTTATGTGATTTTGCAAATGTCAGGAAGCTCCAAGTGGAGGTTCCCAGGGTAGATTGAAGGTAATCCTCTCACGTGGGATGTTCTGACATTAACTTCAATCATTCTTGCATTCCTGGAGCAGTTTGCAGATGGAGCCCAGCAGCTGCTTTAACTCCCCATGACCAGTGGCACACCTGAAACAGCCTTTGTGCATTTTTGGGAAGACTGAAGCCATGCCCAGAATAATTCCTGGGTGTCATGGTTTCAATTCAAAACTGGGCAGAAACTCCAATTTTTGTTCTGGTTTAATTTTGCCAATTTCAAAGGTTCTAATCAAGAGCAAAGCAGGCTTAAGCTTAAAAGTAATAAGACTTGATTAACTATCACTAAAAGAAAGAAAAACAAGAATGAGGATGGAACCTTCAAAGCATTCTTCTTCCCTCCCCACAACTCTTTTTTTTCCCTCTTAACCAACAATGGAAAGACAACAACACTCAGAAATCTCAGTCAGTTTTTCACCTCTACAAATAGTCTTTCTTTGGTTCATTTAGAGAGAAAAGTATTCTTTGCTAATGCTATGGAAAGCTTCTTACAAGAAAAGAACTCTTGTAGCTTCATTTTTCCTGGGTTTTTTTTGTGCCATAATCACCCAGCTGGGTCCCTGCCTGGCAGTTCCCTCCAGATCCCACTGGTTTGGTTTCCCTTCCCAGGAAGTCAACAGGAGGTGGCAGAAGAAGGCAGCACCATGGCCAGGTGTTTTCCAGGCTTTCCAGGAGCTCAGGAGTTTGGGTTAAAGCTGTGAGCCTGGGTCTCTCCCACCCCACCTGCCCATGGGGAGCTGTGCATCTGGGGGGGCAGGGGGATGGGGGGGTTACAAACATGATGTGGGGGAAATAGAGCAGAGGGATTTCCAGAAATTGGGTTTAAAATGTCAGCTTTTTGGTTTTTAATTTAAAGGCTGGTGTCGTTCAGCCTCTCAAAAATCAGGATCCCTTTCTCTTGGCACAGTAATTTCCCAGGGGAATTCACAGTTTCTTTGTCTGTTGAAAGTCAACCATGAGGCTTATCCCTCAAATATTGGCATTCAGGGGCAGTGAATTTAGATTTACTGCTCCACTCACAGGTTGGAATGGAGTGAACACTTCACTGTGGCCCAGAAGTGCCTGAGAAATTTGGGAGTGAGTGAGGGGGAGCATGGACTTGTCCTGAGGGCAGGAATGTGGCACCTCCTGTGGGCTGAGAACAAAATGCTGCCCTCACCATGAGCATCCCTGGTACTGGTAGTTCAAGATCCAGTTGGGATTCCTCATGTTGATTTCTATTTTTAATCTGTATTCTTAGGAAGTTTGGGGTTTTTTTCCTGTATTTGACTTCTGGTGCTTAAACCAGCCTTTTCTAAAGCCAAAGTACAGCTTTCACCTGTAGGGAAGGAGCATGTTTGAGAAATAGCTTTGGAATTTGCATTTGTTCTACTTTATGGATTTGATTCCTGATTAGTTGTGCTCTCCATTCCTTTCCTAAGCTCCTTCTTTCCAAAAGGAAAGTTGTTTCCCTGGTATAGGGATCCTTTTCTCTCCTCGATTATTCTTCTTGACTGCACTGTGCTTTGCAGTCTCCTCTCCATCTCTCTTGGCTTTTGCCCTTAAAATCCTTATCCTCAGGCTTATCCCAGCAGTGCCCCCCATCCTTTGAACAGCTCTCAAGTGTTTGCTCTCTCCATGTTTTCCTGAAGCTTTGGGATTTCCAACAAAGCCCTTAGTGCAGGGACTTCACTGGAAATTGTTGGGTTGGAATATCCCAAGGGGAGGAGGGAAGACAGTGACAGGAGTGACAGGATGAGGGAAGGGCTGAGCCTTGTTTTTCCTTTGGTGGAAATCAATCCTGATGGATTTCTGAATCCAGGGAATGCTCCTTGGCCAAGATGAGGTGTTGTGTTAAACCAGATTTTTTGTGGAGCCACGAGGGGAGCAGCAATGTGGGCACAGCCATGGGCTCAGGTTTGCTGGCGATGCTGCTGCCCATAAATCAGGACAGGTTTTCCTCTGCTCCTCCATAAATTCAAAGTGTTGGTGCTGGGGAGGAAAAAAGTAAACAAATGCACACTGCTCATTTATTTCTGCTCCTCCTTTCTCCCTTCCTCCTCCAAAAAAAAAAAATCTTTTACTGCTTTACAGCAGCCACAGAACAGAAAATATCTGAAATTATACAGCAAATGCCATGCTTTGGCTTAAAAGCCTTTTTTTTTCTGGCTCCTGGGATGACATCAAATGGCTTTTTCTTCCATCTTAACGAGTGAGTGGTGAAATTCACCTGTCTGCCAAAAATCTGTGTGAGGCTCGTGGCCAGCTCAGCCCTGGAGCCGTCCTGAGAGCTGGGAAGGACAGAGAGTCTTGGGAGAGGGAGGCTGCAGAGTCTGACCATGTTCCAGGGGAATATATTTATTTATTTCAAGAGTTTCCAACCTGGCTGTGTGTTGAATGCAGTACTAACAATAGAAAAATGCTGAGTTTTAGTGTTTTGTTGAAAATACTAAGCCTTCATGCTGGTTAATTAACACTACCTGAAATTTAACCAGCTTAGAAAGTCCCTCCCACGTCAGAATATGGCACCATAATATTCTTATCCCAGACTGTTTCACTGCTCCTGACCATTAACTCTGCAGGAGCTCAGAAATACCCTGAGATCCTCCTTTGCTGCTATTAACCTCAAAAACCAAATTGAACACTCTAGTTCCTTCTGGCCAGCAAGAAATCCAGCTTGAAAAATAAATTAAATAACTGGGTTTTCCCTAAAAAAGATCTGCGTCTGCAAAATCTCGCCCATAACAATTTGCAGCTCGTGTCTACACAACTAAATTTAGGCTCTGCACATTTTTCTTACCCCCTGAGTATAAAAGAAGCATTTTCCTTCCAGTATCAGCAGCCTCTCTCCCTGGTACCCTCTGCAGATAAATTGTTTCTCCCATTAATGAGTTGTACCTCGTACAAATCCTGTGTAGTAGCTCCCTGTACAACTCATTTCTCCAGAAGACTTGCCATGTCCTGGGCAAAGCTGGGAAAGCTTCCAAGGCAGGAAATCTGTGAGGCAGCAGATTGGGAGTTATTGACCTTCAAGAATATAGATTTCATTTATCAGGATCCTGGGCCACAGCCGTGCTGTCCTCACCTGAATAAATTGGCTCTGGAGCAAACAGCTGAATTTTTCAGAGGGTTGTGCAGGGGATGTGAGACTCATGGACTCTGTTTCTCTGGGAATGGTGGAAATATCTCCAGCTTTGGGTTGGTTTTCTGGGATGTCAGAGGTGTTGTGGTGCAGCTGCATGAGGGAGAAGCCAGGAAACAGCCTCAAGTTGCTCCAGGGGAAGTTTAGGTTGGATATCAGGAAAAGTTTCTTCCTGGAAAGCAGAGGAACAGGCTGCCCAGGGCAGTGCAGTCCCCATCCCTGGAATTGTTCAAAAAATGTTTGGATTTGACACCTGAGGACAGTTTATTGTTTACCAGGGTGATGGCTGATGCTCTCAGAAGTCTTTTCCAACCTTGGTGGTCCAGTGGACTCCTGGGCCTCTGGAGTTCAGGGCTCTCTCCAGTGGAGAAATGGAGTTCCAGAATCCAACTTCTCATTGTTCCTCTGGAGGAACAGCTGGGCACTTGGGATCTCCAACCAGAGATGTTGGAACACAGTGAGGTTTTTAAGAGGCAGTAGAAACAAAAAGTGGCTGCTTTTCTCTAAGGCAGGGGTCTTGGCTGGAGAGGGACAAAGGTAGAGACTGGCAAAAATGGAAATAATCTTTTCCCCTTTATCCCTTTCTTATGATGCATTTGTAGTACAGTAGAAAAAGTACCTGAAAGTGTTGCATTAAAAATAATGAGACACAATGTCAGCAGGAGAATTTGTAAACTGACTTTTACAGAAACCTTAAAGGAATTCCAGTAATTTAAGCCAGAAACAAATGTTGTTCTAATAGCTGAAGCTGCTGTGCTGAGAGGGCTGGGATTGTTCCATCTGGAGAGGAGGAGGCTCCAGGGAGAGCTCAGAGCCCCTTCCAGGACCTAAAGGGATCCAGGAGAGCTGGGGAGGGGCTGGGACAGGGGATGGAGGGACAGCACACAGGGAATGGCTTGGAGCTGACAGGGGGGAGGTTTAGGTTGGATTTTGGGCAGGAATTGTTCCCTGGAGGGTGGGCAGCCCTGGCACAGGGTGCCCAGAGCAGCTGGGGCTGCCCCTGGATCCCTGGCAGTGCCCAGGCCAGGTTGGAGCCCCTGGCACAGGGGAAGTGTCCCTGCCATGGCAGGGGTGGAAGGAGAGGAGCTTTCACCCAAATCATGCTGGGATTCCATGGTCTGGTTTTCTCCTGTTCATTTCCACTTTCTTCCTAAGAAGAACGCAAGGATTATGTGATTACTGGCTGTGTGTTGTACATGAACTAAATCTGGATCACATTTAATTTGAGGATTCATTTTTCAGGCTCTGGAACATTTACAGAATCCATTATTGATATTAATATTCAGTAACATCTAAAGGCTTTGCTCAGGCTACAGGAGGTGCAGTGGAAGCAGCCTCTGCTCCAGTGTTTATGGTGTCGACAGACAAGGGTGGGAAGGTGAAAAAAAAAAATCAAAGGAGATTTAATTCTGCTAAAGTTGTTATTTAATCAGTGGCAGTGCTGTGGTGTCTATAGGCAGTGATGTGTAGGCAGAGTGTGTCTGCTTTCAGAATCACTGGATGGTTTGGGGTGGAAAGCATCTTTAAAGGTCACCTGGTCCCACCCCATCACGAGCAGGGGCATCTGTCAGCTCTGCCAGGCTCCTCCAGCCTGGCCTGGGCACTGCCAGGGATCCAGGGGCACCCACAGCTGCTCTGGGCACCCTGGGCAGGGGCTGATGCCTTCAGGTTTTAGCTTTTATATTTTTTAGGTTCTGGGCTGTTTTGGTGGGTAGTTTTCAGTTTCATATTCAGTGCTACTCAGCTCTCCTCTCAGAGTAGACAGACAAAACAATTCCTGCTCTAGTTTGGGACCAAGGGGAACTTTCAGGCCCAAGAACAAAACCAAGGGTGAAGTGAGAAGGAAACCAAAGAGGATGGAGCTTCATAACCTGAAATTATAATTGGACAATTAACTCCAATGTGCTGATGGACCAGAACTTATAAAAGTGTGGGACCTTGTGGTCAGTTGTCCATTCTGTGCCCATTTTGGGTTCCCCTTGGGTGTGGCCCAGCTGTGCCCATTAAAACTTTTTAATAAATCCCAGCTTTATCCTTTTACTCTTTCTGGTCTCTGTTCCAGNCTCTGTCCGGTCTCTGTTCCAGCCCAGCCTCCAGAAAGCATCAGGGCCTCCCCACCCTCCCAGGGAACAACTCCTTCCCAATATCCCATCTAAACCCACTCACCTTTTGCATTCCCAGACAAGGTTTGGGAGCACATCTGTGCTTACCCAGGAGTCAGTGGGAAGAACCAAGAGAGTTATTTTACAGTGTTGATGTAAATCAAAAATTATTTTGGCTTCAATTTGTTTCCAGTCTCATTTTGGAGAGGCACTGGTTAAATCTGGAACACACAAACAGGGAACCCAGGACAAGGTGTGACCATCACCGTTGTCTTTGAAATGAAAATATGCAGAAGTTATGGATGACTGAAGTTCAGAAGAAAATGGCACTCAGAATGAGGGAAGGCTAAGTGATTTTGAAAGCTTTCACTTGCTGGCTTAACAGACACCTGAATATTAGCTCAGTTCCTATAAATTGGTGCTGTATGGCCTTTCTGAATCAAAATTAACTCAACTTGGTGTGGGAAAATGTCCTCCTTCTTCTGCAACTGCGCCTTTGCTCTTAAATTCATGTTAATTTTTGTTTAAAAATAAAAACATGCTCTGTATCATCATGCTAGATTAGATCCATAATATGGATAAAAACATTCAGATCCTTCCATTTGCAAAAATTGCATCACAGAGCGTTCAGGCTGCCTTGTAATTTCCTGCAGACGTGATCCCTCATTACCGTGATTGTAATTAGTCCTTCAGATGCATTTTTCACCTTCAAGGCACTTTACAAACATGAGGCAGCTCCTGCTCATTGCAGTCCTCTTCCCTAGCTAAATAACATTCTGAACCTTGTTGGAGAAATAAGTAAAATCAAGAGGAGGGGTCGAACATCACGAGGAGCTGCCAGGAAAGGTTAATGAGGCAGCAGATTCTGCCCCTTGTGAGCATTCGTGGCTTTTTGATCTTAAATGAGGGCACCACTTTGTCCAGACATCATCCCAGCTGGCTTTTGCAGGACTCAGAAGCTCCTCTGCCCCACAGTGCAGTTTTTAGCCCTTGTTTTATCTTTACTTGGAGGGCAGGAATCTCTCTCCTTCCTCCCATAACTGTTTTTCCCTCTGCATTTCCTCATCTCCTGCAGCAGCTCCCTGCCTCTCCAGGCTGCTGCTTTCCAGCCAGTCCCACTCACTTTGCCAGGACAACCTTTCAGTCCATCCCTCCACTTGAAATTTGGCTCCTTTTTTCCAGAGGGGAGCTGTGAACCAGTTTTCCAGAGGGATGGACAGTGAACCAGAGGGACCCATCTTGATTTTTGTGACCCAGGCATGTTCCATGTGCAGACTTGCTGAGGATCTGTCCTTAATTTTTTATTTATTTTTTCAAATCAGCATCTAGAACTAGGAATTTTTCTCAAAGTCTTACTTTTCCCAAGTTTTCCTGATACACTAAGAAATGCAATTTCTACTTGCATCAGTAGACAAATAGAATTCACCTGACACTGATTTTGGGGCTTTGAAAGTGGAATTTCATTTTTGTGGCTTGGGGAGCTTTTAGGTCTCAGGGTGTAAAATATCTCTTATTTACACAGAGCTTTAAAGAGGATGGGATTGAGGGATTTGTATGGAATGAATGCAAGGATCAGTTGTGAAGGTTTCTTCCCCAGGTCACCCCTCCTCTCCCCAGAATCCACCTCCCTCCATCTTTGGAAGTTGCTGTGCCTCATCCCAAACTCCCTGTCCCCAAAGATGGATGTTTTTTGGGGAAAATGGGGAATTTTATGTTCAACCCTCCTGCCTCCACCTGCTCCTGGCTGCTGCATCCCCTCAGGATTCCACCAGGACAAGGAACCTGTGGCCAGATGCTGAGGGGAAAATGACACGGTGTGGCCAGAGGATTTAAATTTATGATGAAGGCTAATAAAATCTGCATTTCTAACTCATCCTGAAACTCATTTTTATAATAAAGTGAGGTCAGCACTGCCAACCAAATCTCAGCAGCAGAGGCAGATCATCAAGTTTGATCTTAGATAGCCTGGTGTGCTAATTTAAGCGTATTTTTGGGTTTGAGTGGTTCTTTATCTTTGGAGTAGAAAAAAAAAACAAATGAAAAATGCACATTTAAAACCATTCTTGCTGCTCCTCATTAAGATTGTTGCCTTCTGAAGAGCTGAAGGATATTGTTAAATTTCTTTGGGTCACTTGAGACGGCTGCTGAATTTCATGGTTGAGGAACGAGAAGAAGAAGAACCAATGGAAATATAATGAGTATTTGTTCAAAGCAATATCTGCAAATTGCCTGTCCTGTCTAATACAGATTATAGATATTAGAGGGAGAGAGAGGTGATTATGAAACATAATCAATCACCAGCCTTGCTCCAAAGCCTTAGGTCCTGGGTTTCTTCATGGACAAGGCTGTGTTTACACATTACTGGATGGGCTGGCAGGAATCATTTCACTTCTGGAGCTCTTTGATCCTTGGACTTGATTTGCATCCAGTAAGTTTGCATCCCTTGCCAGGGAAGGTCATGAGGAGATCACCTTGAGTGCCACCAAGGTTGGTGGCACCTGGGTTGTGTTAGAAGTGGACCAGGGCAGGGATTGTCCCTCTGGAGTGCCACTGCCCAGGATGACATCCATAACCTCCAGTCCTGTGTCAAGTTTTGGGCCCCTCAATGATAAAAATGTCATTGGGGGGCTGGGGGGTGTCCAGGGAAGGGAATGGAGCCCCAGCAGGGGCTGAGGAGCTGGGAAAGGGGCTCAGCCTGGAGCAGAGGGGGCTCAGGGGGGACCTTGGGCTCTGCACAGCTCCTGCCAGGAGGGGACAGCCGGGGGGATTTGGGATCTGGGACAGGAGGAGAGGGAACAGCCTCAGGCTGGCATGGGGAGGCTCAGGGTGGATATTGGGAACAAGTTCCTCATGGAAAAGGCTCTCCAGCTGCCCAGGGCAGTGGTGGCTGCCCATCCCTGGAGGGGTTTAAAGCCCAGTGGCTGTGGCAGGGGGCTCTGGTGGCCTTGGCAGTGCTGGGCTGTTGGACTCAGGGAACCTGGAGGGCTTTTCCAGCCAAAACAATTCCCTGGTTCCATTAATAGAGACAATTATAACCCCAGCCCAGCTCTTTGGCACGTCAGCTGCTCAGTGTTTTCAGGCATGTGACACAAATCATTTGGTTGCTTTATTCAGCTTTATTTGATTCTAATGTTGATGTTTAACCAAGGTATGTAATTCAGCTTCTTTTTGTTGTTTTGTGATTTTTTTTTTCCAACAGATGTGGGAAGAGGCCATTGCCTTGGGTAAAGAACTTGCAGAACAGTATGAAAATGAAATGTTTGATTATGAACAACTCAGTGAACTGCTGGTAGGTTTTTTTAATGACATAGACACTGCAATAATTTATTTCAGAGTTGAATTTCTAAGCTTTTAAAATTGTATAAAACTACTATAGCAATGACAGGAAAATGCAGAAACAAACTACCCACCATGGCTATGTTGGACCAGTGTCAATTAACTGGCTACCACTGGATTGTCTGTAAAACACTGAATTTTATTTTTTTTTTAGCTGAAAGAAAAACATTTCAGTAATGTTAAGCTGATTTATTTGGGGTATAAAAGGAAATTTTGAATTTAAATATAAATGGGAACATAAAAAAAAATCCCCATTCTCTCTCGAGTGTCTTTCTATATTCACGTTTCTTTTTTTAGGTATGAATAATCCCCAAGCATTCACGTCTCCAGTCAGTTATTTTTGCCCTGACGTTAGCCATTCATTATTCCTGCACCATTTTTTCCTCCTGTTCTCTTCCAAAGAGATAAATGGCAGCTGTCACTGTCCCTCCTCAGGTCCCAGCCATTTCCACAGGAGCTGGGATGTGATTCCAGTTTGGTTCTGAAAGTTCTCGACTCTGAAGTTTTCATCCCTTTTGCACTCAGAGTACATTTTCCTTGATTTCTCTGAGTTGTTTTTCTGTTTTCTTTGTCCCAGTGTGTGTGAGCTGGGCATTCCTGTGCTGTTGAACTCAGCTGCACACAGCCCCAGCTCCTGGTGGGGCAGGCACAGGATATTCTTCATTTCAGGATGAAAGGAATTGGGTAGGATTGTTCCTCAGCTAGAAAGGGTGTCAGGTGTGATTGTTCACCAGGGGGTGGCTGCTCTCTGAGTCCCTCAGTTTTGGTTTTCCATCTCCTTTTTGCTTGCACATGGGAATGTGAATGGGTTTGTCTCAGAGGCAGCCTCTCTTAATTATCCTCCTGGATCCATTTGGGAGGAGAAGTTGGAATTTGCACTTTGTTCATCGTAGCCAGTGATCACAGAATGACTGAATGATTTTATTGAGAGGCCCTTAAAGCTCATCCAGTTCCCCCCACTTTGCCATGGGCAGGGACACCTTCCACAATGCCAGGCTGCTCCAAGACCAACCTGGCCTTGGATATTTCCATGGAGTTTCTCCCTCTTGTAAGAAGGGAGACTCAGAACTTCCAATCCTCACATCAGACAATTGAGTGCTCTTTATTCATCAGCCAGGAGATGAGGTGTCACAGAATTAGTCCTGGCATGCACTTCCCTCACAGGACAGATCAAAATTCACTCTCCCATCTGAGTCAGGTCTCTCATACCCCACCAGCTTTTCTTTGTGCTGCTGCTGAACGGCTCTCTTTTTTTTCTCCCACAATAAAATTTAGAAGTTTTTTGTTCTCTCTGTTCTCCCTCTTGTCTCTTTTCATCAAGCAGTATTAAATATTAGCCTCTAAGACAATTCACAAGTGACAAAATAGTTTGGCTCCAGGCGAGCTGAGGAATGCTCGGCAGATCTGGGTCTTTGTAGTCTTGGTGCCATTTACTGTTGCCTGTCGTGTGGGAGCAGCACTAAACCTCCCCCCAGATCAAAAGTCATTCTCTTTGCAGAAATAATAGACTAAAAATAAGTTAATGAGCAGATCTTCTGAAGCTGCTCATTTGCTATTATTTCATCATTAGAGATAAAGAAGAACGCGGCATCGAAAGCAGATGGCGTCTGACATGTGTCGTGTTTATTCCAAAATTTACATTTTCCTGCAGTCCTCAACTGCCTGCTTTCCATATGCAAATTCATGGTTGTAAATATGGAAGAGAAGTAGTAGAAAAGTGTAATGAGATGTAAGAGCCCCAAATTGACAAGTCAGCACCATTGGGATGAGCTGTGTGCAGCTTCATCCTTCTGGTGTTCTGGTGCTTTGGTGTTGGAAGTGTCACAGCTGGAATTTCAGATTGCCTTGCAAATTCCTGACCCTCAATGCCAGTGAAATACTGGATGTGAGTCAGTGAGGTTCACCAAGATGAGGTCCATCAAAACTGAGATGTTGGATATGAGCAGTAAGGTTCAAAGTGATGAGATCCATCAAAACTGAGATGTTGGTTATGAGCAGTAAGGTTCAAAATTATGAGATCCATCAAAATTGAGGTGTTGGTTATGAGCAGTAAGGTTCAAAGTGATGAGATCCATCAAAATTGAGGTGCTGGATATGAGCAGTAAGGTTCACAATGATGAAGTCCATCAAAATTAAGATATTGGTTATGGAACAATGAGGTTCAGTGATGAAATCCATCAAAATTGAGATATTGGATATGGAAAAATGAAGTTCACCAAGGTGAGGTCCATCAAAATTGAGGTGCTGGATATGAGCAGGAAGGGTCACGATGAAGTCCATCAAAATTGAGATGTTGTTTATGGAACAGTGGGGTTCACAATGATGAAGTCCATCAAAATTGAGATGTTGTTTATGGAACAGTGAGGTTCACCATGATGAAGTCCATCAAAATTGAGATATTGGTTATGGAGCAGTAAGGTTCACCATGATAAGGTTCATCAAAATTGAGCTGTTCCTTAGGGAGCACTCAGATTTACCATGATGAGTAGAAAAACCATGGCTCCAGGGTCTGGTATTTCCAAATAATGCCATGAATCTGATAGAAAGATGTAAAATAGAAGAGAATGAAACATCTTTAAATTAGAGATGCACACAAGACCTTAGGTATAAGGAATCTCCTGAAAGCTCATTCAAATCCCTCCTGTTTACTTTGCAGAGAAAACAAGCCCAGTTCTATGAAAACATTGTGAAGGTGATACGACCAAAACCAGATTATTTTGCTGTTGGATACTATGGCCAGGGCTTCCCAACATTCATAAGGGTAAGTGTCACCTGTTTCCACTGAGGTTCCTTGCTCTGGAAATTTCCTTTAGCTTGGAGAAGTCTGCCTGACACTGACAGGTGTTTTTTAGGTGTGTAAGACAAACACTGTTTTTTCCTTTCTGGTTTCTGAGATGGAATAGTTGAATTTTAGTAGAAAAACTTTCTCTTCAAACGTATTCAGTCCTTTCTATTTCTTCAGGGTGTCACTAGAAATGAAGATAAATGACCCAGTCCATCACTCAGGGTCATAACCATCTGAAATGGTGACATTTGTGCCTGACAGGTTAATATATATTGATATATATAATATATATATATGAGCATGGTAGAGAAGCCTTTTGTGTGTGACCATGCTTTCAGGTGAGTGTCCTTTCCAGCACTGTCACTAAAATGAAGCTGACTATCAAAGGTGTGTGTGACACCTTTAACAGCAATTTTTATCATTGATTTGTCTGTGTCATGGGCCAATTTAAGACATGTGTCACTTGGCTGATACCAGGATCATAGCTTTAGTGACATTTTAAGGGTTTTTTCACTACTATTAGGATTTTTATGGGTGGAATTAGTAGGTAGAGAAAAGTGGGGTCATAACAAGTCTGAATTGCATCTGTATTATGATTCTCTGGCAC
Source organism: Sitta europaea (assembly GCA_013400255.1). NCBI lineage: Eukaryota > Metazoa > Chordata > Aves > Passeriformes > Sittidae > Sitta > Sitta europaea. Next base: position 898,068 of record VXBS01003418.1, read on the forward strand.
TTGGCAGTTGGTGATATGGAAATAACCCATTATTATTTAGTTAACTTCCCAGGGCATCCTGTGCCAGGGCCTCACCACCCTCGCAGGAATGAATTCCTCCCCAATTTGCCCTTTGAAAACCAGGCTGATGAGTGCCCTGCTGATGGAGAAAATCCTCCCTTTTGCCTCTATTCCAGCATTCCCTGGGACTTACAAATGTATATATGGAAATTACAGTTCTACAGAGGCTTCTAAGCCATCTATTATTACCTTCCTTTCCCCTGCTGAGCTTTTCAAAAGGCACCAGTGCAGAATTAAACCCAACTGGGCAAATGTGAACGACTCCAGGTTCCCACCCCCAGCCAAAACACCCTTTCTTTAATAAGTGCTGTATAATTTTTTTACCAAGTATTCATTTCGAGATGAGTAATGAGGTTAAGCATATTCAGATGCAAATTTTATCCAAACTTGCTTTAATATGTTTGATCAGTTAAAAATATGCAAGTTGTCTTTTACATTTTCCTTTAGAATTTAATGAACTCAGCAGATAAATGACTGTATAAAATATCTCTTCATTTTCTCTATTGGCAAAGAAGAAACCAATGCTTACAAATACAATGAACTTAATTTTAAAGCTATAAAAAGTTTAAAATGGCAAAAATCTAATACATTAATGTGAGTCTTTTTATAAGAGTCAGTATTTTTGGATCTTCCTCCTCAAATCTGCATTGTTTTATGTTTCTGTTTTTCTCTGCTACTCTTGTTTGCTCACCTTTATTTGCTCACCTATATTCAAAGTGCCTTTGAACAAATCTTTATGTCTAAAAAGCCTAATTCAGTTTATTTATTGCTATCTGTTCCATCATTAGCTGTGCAAGGTGGAGGAGACATCTTGGATTCAGTAACAATTTCTCTTAATATCTTTTCAATGGCCACCAATGTTACAGATCCTTGAGATCAGGTTTTGAGGTGATCTTAGTGTGGCTGATAAAAATACCTAAAGGTAAAAATGGGCTTAATGATCCCAGGATGGAACTGGGGGTGAGGAAGGAAACATTGATAAGATATTGATGAGGACACGGAGTGAGGAGTGTGAAATCCTTCTCCTTATGAGAGGCACTGACAGCGTTGGTGTCAGCACTTCTGAGGCCCCAGTGCTGTACTGGGAGCACTGGTTTGAGCTCTGGGGGGGTGAGAGCTTTTTCCACTCCCATGTGTCTCTCCCCTGATAGGGGAGGCCTTTTGCAAAAGTTAGCAAAGACGACTCTTGGTTTTTCTCCTGTTGTTTATGGTTTCTTTATCAGCAATCTCAGCACTCCAGGCTTTACACCAGCTTAGTGAGCAGGAGAACAGACACCAAAAGGCCCAAACACACAGGATCAAGATTCTCTTAAAGATAATTCACCCAGTTTTCACCAAAAATGTTCATTATTTCTGCTGTTCTACCAAGAACCAACTAAACTTCTGTTCACGTGGCTCTAGACTGCAGCAAATTCCAGCCAATGGTCCTGTGTCACCCACACTGGAGTAAAAACATGGAGTAAATGAAGAAGGAGGAAGAACTCAAACCACAAGGATCCTCCATCTTGTATCCATTTACTTACCATCCTAGCAAACCCAAAATCTAAATTTCTCACCCTGTGATAAATGACTATGCTTCCATCTAAATTACATTCTTGCAAATTCTGTTCCATCCCAGAGCCTGGGCAGCCCTTTCCCTGGCCCAAGGTTAAAAGCAGTGTTTGTCAGGGGGTTTGGACCCTTCAGAACCTGCAGGGAGATACTCTCTGCAGTCTGGACTCCAACATGGGGTGCCTGTGTTTGCAGAACAAGGTGTTCATCTACCGGGGCAAGGAGTACGAGCGGCGCGAGGACTTCGAGGCGCGGCTGCTGACGCAGTTCCCCAACGCCGAGAAGATGAAGACAACGTCCCCCCCTGGCGAGGACATCAAAACCTCCTCTGGCCAGTGTATCCTTGGCTGTGCCACCAGTGCCACCAGTGCCACCAGGACTGATGCAGATGTGCTGCCAGGACAAAACATTCTAACTAATTAAAGTTAGAAAGGGTGTGTTTTTACTGACAGCGCTGGACACAGGTTGGGAATTGCTTCCCAAAGGTGTGGGTAAAATCACAAAGCCTTTGCTCTCTATTTAATCACAAAAGTTTTGCATATTCGTAGGATTACTTCATACACCTGTACATTTGCATTACCTAACCACACCTACCGCTGCTCTGGGTTAAAATGAGTTTGAAGTTTGGTTACGCTTGCGCAGTTCCCTTCTGGAAATGGGTCAGAGGGGTTTGGAATGGGGCAGAAGGATTGGGAATGGGGCAGTGGGTTTGGAATGGGGCAGTGGGTTTGGAATGGGGCAGTGGGGTTTGGAATGGGGCAGTGGGTTTGGAGTGGGGCAGTGGGTTTGGAATGGGGCAGTGGGTTTGGAGTGGGGCTGTGGGTTTGGAATGGGGCAGTGGGTTTGGAATGGGTCAGGGGTCCTCTTCATCTTGGCAATCTCCTGTTTCCCTCCTGCTGGCAGGGTATCCTGTCCCTTGGGCCCAGCCCAAACCCCTGACCAGGTTCTGGACACTTTAGGGCCCAGCTGCAGTCATGGTTTCTTCATCTCCACAATATCATATTTTGCTTGTCTTGCTTTACAAATACCACTAAGTAAATAATATATTGTCTCAGCTCTAGCTAGGTCATCTGCTAATAATGTGCTAGTATTTAATAATCTACATTGCTTCCACTCTTTTTGCTAAACTCTTTTAACTCTTAATTTTCCTAATTTCTTGCTTCAGTACAACAGTGCATCCATCAGCTCAGGTCAAGGATTTATGGCCAAACTGTTGCACTTCTGCCCTGATGGGTATAAGACACCAGTTTTGTTGTTTTGTCCTTTTGTGTGTGTGTGTGTTCCTGTTGAGCTGTTTGCTCTGTGTGACTGCAGTTCCCTTTTCACTTCTTAACCCCCAAAATTCAGATATTCAGTGCTTCACTGTAAAGCCCAAACTGGATTTACCCTCAAAATTTCACAGGCCAGTGTCAGAGCAAATCGTGAGGTGAGTCTGGGTTGGGTTTTTTCATTTTCTCAGTCCCCTTTATACCACATTATTGTTGGATAATGAATCTGTTCACAGCCATGGAGGGTGGGCTTTGTGAAGGCATTTAATGGTGATTTTTAATATTGGCACACGTTCCAACCCACTGGAAAACAGTGATCCCATATTGGTTCACAAACTTCCTCTGATACTAGAATTTAATATCAATTCCTAAACAGACAGAGTTTGATTTTCATTGTGCATTTGGGGCTTGGAACTGCCTGATATTTGAGGTCACCTCCAACCCAATCCATGCTGTGATTCCATGATTTTTTCCCTCTTTTCAGTTTCTACAGGGTGAATGAAGTCCAACGCTTCGAGTATTCACGCCCTGTTCGAAAAGGAGAGAAAAACCCAGACAACGAATTTGCAGTAAGGAATTATGAAGGAAAAAAAAACACTTTGGGGTTGCTTGTTTATCCCCCTCTATTTTGAGCATCTGAGCCATTCATTATCTTTTGCTTGTTGAGAAATAAGTTCTAGGTTTAAAGGGATTATTTTTTGTAGAAAGTTAATTAAGTCAATTTATCATGTTCTCGTTTATACCAACAGGAAAAGAAAATGGGCAAAGCTGTATTTATTTTGTAAAAACAGCTCTTCTGAGAAAGGATTTTAAATTATTACACCTGAAACTTGTCTTGCTGTGAAGATTCCAGTCAGGCATCTGAAAGTCTTTTGTCACTAATACCTTTTGCTTTTTTTGCTTTTTTTTTTTTTTTTTACTAAACCATTTGTTTCATCTAATGGTCAATAAAATGAGTGCTGTGAGAGGGCCCTGGCACAGGGTGCCCAGAGGAGCTGTGGCTGCCCCTGGATCTCTGGAAGTGCCAGGTTGGATGGGACTTGAAGCAGCCTGGGATAGTGGGAGGTGCCCCTGCTCCTGGATGGGTTTTGGGATCCTTCCCAACCCAAACCAGTCTGGGATTCCATGAACATCCAGTAAAACCAGGGGATCTTTCCATGGTATTCTCTTTCAGGAAGGGAGCAGTTGTTCCTGCTGAGCCCCAACCAGATTGAAATCAGTGCTGCTCCATCTTCCATTTGGATTTCCTCCATCTTCCATTTGGAATTCCCCTGGCTCTGTCACATGTGCCACACCTTGGTCCTGGTGATGTTTTAGGGCTCTGCTCAGGGTCCCAGCTGTCCTTTAATGTGACTCCTGTGTTCCCTTTGCAGAACATGTGGATTGAGAGAACCATCTACGTGACAGCCTATAAATTACCAGGCATCCTCAGGTGGTTTGAAGTCAAATCAGTTTTCATGGTAAGTTTGGCTTTATCGTTAAAAAAATGGGGTTTTTATACAACCAGGGAGCATTTCTTAGTTCTGTGAGCAAGGAATCCATGGGCTTGTGCCTGGCACATCCTGAGGGAACCTGCTGAGGGTGCTGATTGCTGCCTGAGGGTGACTCAGGCAATCTTTCCCATTCCCAGGGGAAGGGAATGCAGCCAGCCCTCCAAGGCCTTCAGCCCTTTGGGAATTTGTGTCTCTCAGCAGGTGCCTAGAATGAAGAGAGACCCAAGGTGCTCTAGGGAAACCCTGCTCCATCCCAGAGAATCTAGCCTGAACTTTATAAAAGAGGATCTGGATATTTTGATTGTCATTAATTCAAAATATCCCAATAATCAGAGGCATTGTATGTCTGCATTTCTTACCACTCGTGGTTAAAGGTTGTTTTTGTTTCTTCTCCATATTTTGCTAAATATACCCTCAGCAACCTCACAGAGTAACCCAAATTACTCATTTCTCTGTTCAGCCATTTAGACTGTTTAGATAAGACATATCCATTAAACGCCTTTAAGATTAAATTATTCTTATGCAGCTGTAATTTTTAAGTAGCAATAAAAACATTGTTACTGCGTTTTCGAAATCTCTCTTGTGAGGCTTATTTTTAAAGGAAAAGAACAATTTGCATATGATTAATTAAAACCTTTTTCATTGCTCCATTGAGGTTATGTTGGACAGTTGTATTTGGATGAACAGAAGTAATGCAGAAAATTACTATGGTATCTATAGTAACAGAATATGAATGTGCCGTGTGACAGTAATAGGCAGCTGAATAAAACACATTGAATTTTTAATGAATTTCGTAGTTTCAATATAACCCTGATGGAGAAGATTGTATTTATCTTCCTGATGGCAAGAAGTGCTGTTTGTAAAGGCTGGCAGTGCTGAGGAGCAGAGCCTGACAGGCACTCTGGGCTCTGCCTGGCATCAGAAGGGGCACAAATCCTGGGAGGATGCTCCCTGTCAGCCTTCTGGGAGCAAGGACTGGATGAGTTGCCTGGCTGAGAAGTGATAGCAGACTGGGACTTAATAACGTGTGGGAAGACTGCTACAGATAACTTCTGACCTCCTCTGGCACAGCTCCTACAAAATGGGTATTGACTCGCCTCCAGATCCCTGTCAGCTAAAATGCTGCAAGGAGGATCACAGGCTTTACATCCCTGTAATGCTAAATTGTGATTATGGATACAGATATTATTGATCCCTTGCTAAGCACCAAGATACTCCAGCAGCTCTGCCTGTTTCATATTTTATTGATGGAGCTGGAATATCGTTCAAGGGAGAGGTGAGATTGCATCAAATCAGTGCTGAGAGAAGGGAGTAATTTCATAAATGCAGTATATTATGTTACATAACCCAGAGGAGCATGCAGAGTTGCTTTAAATCTATTGGCTTTTCAAATTCCTTCTGAGTACTTTTAGGTAAACCTTTGCAATCTGTTCATTATCTGCAAGGAATTTGGGGCCAGCATTTGTTATTCTGTATCTGATTTGCTGTAGCTGGACACTAGAAGTTGTAGGGGAAGAATTTGCTGAGACCAGCCAGGGAATTGGAAATCAGATTTTGAATCACACTCGAGTTTAAACAGCACAAATGCTAATCTCTGTTTTGTTTTTATCTTGGGATTTTGTACTGGTGCAAATGTCTCAGGAGAATGTAATTCCTGTTTTCCCTGGATGGAGTGAGGAGTGCCCAGAGCAGGAAGGGAACAAGGCTCAGAATTCACACTTACCAGAAACAGCTTTCACCAGGTTCCAAAGCCCAGTTTGTAGTAGTGGGATGGCAACTGCAATTCTCCATCTGCCTTTCAAAAATGAGAGGGAGTGTTACAAGAGTAGTAAAAGAAAGGAGAATGAGAAAGAAAGCCATGATTGCTGCTACAGAAAAGTCAAAAAGCTGTCAGCTCAATGAGTGCTAATTTCTGGAGATGCTCAAGAGCTTTAAAAGCAATGGTTCATCAACACATTATTGCATAGTTATAAGGCCATTAATACAAATGACAGAATCCTAAATTTAGCCTATGATGCTCCCAGCAGCTCTTGCCCAATCAGAGGCTGATGTGGCTTCCCTCCCCAGTGCAGATTGCCCCCGTGGCAAGCTCTGTCCGAGCCTGGCCTGCTCCCTGGTCCCAGCACTGACACCAGGCTCCTGCCCTGCTTCCAGAATAATTCAGCAGGCAGGCTGCTCAAAATGCTAATTAAAACATCCTTGATGTAATCAGCTGGCAGGTGTAAGAGTAACAGCTAAAGAGATTTGATTATAAGTGGTTCTCAGAAACAGGGTAAGCAACTGATAGCCAGGTAGAAGTGCTGCTTTGTTTATGTAGCATTTATGTAAATGAGGCTGTAATCAAATATACACTTGCATTTTCCTCACAGGCCTCAATTAACCTTCCTTTCCTCTCCCTACCACATCATTTTTTTAATACAAGCAGGCTGTGTCTTCCAGTGAGGACTCTCTATGCTCTGGGTCACTGCAAGTTGCTGATTTTCAGCCCATTCACTAATATTTTAAATATTTTAGTACCCTTTTTTTCAACATGAACTTTTTGAAGGACACAGTAGCTTGGCATAAAATGTAGCTGAAGGTCAGTCAATTAAAATAAAGCAAGTTTTAGACAGCATAAGAGCTGATTCACCCCGTGAAGGCATCTGAAGATTCTCTTCATTCAAGTCCTGGTAGAAAGAAAATTTCTCCCTTCAGTTCTTGATGCTCAGATGAAGAAAATGTGATCTCTTGGGAAGAAGCACAGCAGATAGTTTAGATGTCATCCCATCAACATATTCAACTCGATGTCCTTGGAAACACCAAAATAATCACTGCAAAAATATCTTCTTGATTCTCGAGCGGCTTAGGATTACATTTTCCATCAGAAAATCCACGTTAAAGTTATCATTTCTTTCTTACTGTTACATTAAGCTGGATCTTCTTTGTGCTGCTAAAACTCACCAACCCTTAATCTCTGATGTTGTCCCTAATCCTCCAAAAAATCTCACGTGATTGCTGCCAGGGCCTTTCTGGATGTTGTGCTGGGATGTAATCCCTCCTGCAGCAGCAAAATGCAGTTCACTTCCTCCACTGATACCCATCATTGTATCAGTTACTGCAGCACAGAGATACCAAATTCCTCAGTGCCTGCAATCACCCTGGCTGGTAATTATTGGTCAGAAATCCCACAGTAACCTCAGTTCTGGAATATTTCTGCCTGTGGGTGTTACTGTGATGCACAGAGGGAACACAGCAACACACACAGCAGGTGTTGGGGCAGAGAAGAAGAAAAGAACTCTCCAGTTTATTGTTGACCTCGTATCTGTAAGTTTTTGGACAGAGCAGTTCCCACCTCTCCATCCCCACTGGTCACCTGAGAAGTCCATCAGGTGATCTCTTTTCACAAAGGAATGCAAACATGATCTTTGTTTATCTCACAGTTCATGAGAACTGACTCCATTGTACCCAAACAAATCAGGTTTATTTTCAGGGACAGCACGTGGGGTTTTGCCGAGCAGCTTGAAAACCCTGCCCCTGATGGAAGCATCCTTTTGTTTGGCTTTAGGTGGAGATCAGCCCGCTGGAAAACGCCATCGAGACCATGCAGCTGACCAATGACAAGATCAATAACATGGTGCAGCAGCACCTGAGTGACCCCAACCTGCCCATCAACCCCCTGTCCATGCTGCTCAACGGCATCGTGGACCCCGCAGTCATGGGCGGCTTCGCCAACTACGAGAAGGTGACGCTGGAATTCCCGGGGTTCCCCCAGCATGGCCTGTCCTGCTGGGCCTCAGCTGAGCCCAGCATGCAGGGATGGGGCAGCTCTGCTGGCAGGAAAGGCTGGGAGTGTTCAGCCTGGAGAGGAGAAGCTCTGGGGTCACCTCAATGTGGCCTTGCTGGGTCTGAAGGGGTTCCAGGAGAGCTGGAGAGGGGTGGAGGGGCAGGACACAGGGAATGGCTGCCACTGCCAGAGGAGATAATGGGGAGAAGTTGTTCCCTGGGAGGGTGGGCAGCCCTGGCACAGGGTGCCCAGAGCAGCTGTGGCTGCCCCTGGATCCCTGGCAGTGCCCCAGGTTGGACACTGGGTTTGGAGCCCCTGGCACAGTGGGAGGGGTCCCTGCCCTGGCTTTGTTTGAACTTTAAGGTCCCTTCCAACCCCAACCATCCTGCAGCTTTGTGATTGTGGGGGGAGACATTCAACAAACCAAGGGGCAGCAAACCAGGAGAGCTGGAGAGGGGCTGGGGACAGGGGCTGGAGGGACAGCACACAGGGAGTGGCTTTAGCTAGAAGAGGGCAGGGTTAGGTGTGGTATTGGGCAGGAATTGTTCCCTGGAGGGTGGGCAGGGGCTGGCACAGGGTGCCCAGAGCAGCTGGGGCTGCCCCTGGATCCCTGGCAGTGCCCAGGCCAGGCTGGATGGGGTTTGGAGCCCCTGGCACAGTGGAAGTGTCCCTGCCATGGCAGGGGTGGAAGGAGATGAGCTTTAACCCAAATCATTCTGGGATTCCATGGTCTGGTTTTCTCCTGCCCATCTCCACTTCCTCCCTGCTTTAAACGGATTTCTTGTGGCTATTAGGAAGGAACTGGTCCCTGGCAGGCCCTGGCACAGGGTGCCCAGAGCAGCTGGGGCTGCTCCATCCCTGGCAGTGCCCAGGCCAGGCTGGACACTGGGCTGGAGCCCCTGGCCCAGTGGGAGGGGTCCCACCATGGCAGGGGGGGCTCTGGGTGAGTTTTGAGCTCCTTCCATCCCAAAGCTCTGTGATTCTGTGATTCCATCATTTTCACCTTGTGCTTGTGGCTGTTACTTGGCAGAAGTTTTAAGTTTTAATTTATCTTGGTTGTAGCTCATCCCTCTGGTAGCAGAGGTTTCATTTGCTGAAATAATGGCTCATTTCTCTCTCTCTCTCAATTAGGCTTTTTTTACTGAAAAATACATGCACGAGCATCCGGAGGATCATGACAAGATTGAGAAGCTGAAGGATCTGATTGCTTGGCAGGTAAGAAACTTGCAGTCAGCTTTGGCAGAGGCAGGTGCTGTGCAAAGGCAGCTTGGTGTCACTTTGGAGGAAATTCAGACATTATCCTCACCTTGGATACATTTCTTTGCCATTTAAATCTGTCTTGGAACTTGAGTTAAAGTTCATCTTTTCAAATCTGACATAATTGCTCATTTTGATAAGCTTGCAGAGAACAAATATGACCAAGGTATTTTCTTTTTTCTTTTTTTTTTCTTCTTGTAAACATAATAAGTGGCTATCTCCCATCTGTATCAAATGAGAATATATTATTTTTCAGGGCAAACAAGAGACAATTCCAGTTTTGTTCCTTACTCACATACTGGACGTTTTTCTCTGGTCTCAGGATAATTTTATGATAACTAAAAAAAAATACCAGGTTGATTGGAAATGGTGCTTTTTTCCCACAGAAGAAGAAAGTGAATCATTGTCTTTTCATATTCAATTCTGTCTTTATAATAAAGGGAAAAATTTACATTTCTGTAGATTTCAATCTTAGAGGTAGTAGAACCAAAGCTACAGGATTCAAAAATAAAATATCCTCTAAAGGCCATAAAACTATCAGTGAGTAAAAAAATCTTTGTGTCTGTAAAAAAATAAAGAGGTTTTTTTTTATTTATTTTCTTGTGAGCTTTTAGAAAAAATTAGATTTTATAAGCTTTAAGTTTTATAGAGGAAAATAATTTGGTCCCAGCAGACTGACTTGGTGTCAGCTCTGTGTCTTTGCCTCTGAGAGTGATACTTCAAATGAATTCCAGACACACTTTCCCTCAGCAAAGGCTCACTTTGGTGACACTTGTGTATTAAAATAATATTACAGTTTGAGAATCAGTATGGCAGCTGATCACACTGTATTTTAATTATTCAGGCCTTTTAAACCCATGATTTCCCATCAGTTTTGTACTTCCAAAACAACAGGAACCAGGAAGACAGAGAAAAGGGATCAATTTTAATTTTTTTTAATATCTGAAAATTAGAGTCACTAAAAGCCCTTTCAGTGCTTTTGAATTGCCTTGGATGTTTCATACACATTTAGGGGATTCTAAAGTTTTAAATTCCTCTCAAATTACATCAGTTTTCAGCCAGGTGGGAGTCAGCTTCCAAATGTTGGGAGAGGGATGTGTATGGAAGCCTTGGAAGGGGCTGAGTTCATCCTGGGCTCCCAGGGATGGAAAGCAAAAAAGGAGATTTCATTTCTCAATAATGTGAGGCTTGGAGTTCTGTATTCACATGGAATTTTCTCCCTGCTGCATGAATCAGTGTGGGGATATGAAACAGGAGCCTGACAGTTGTATTACCAGCTGACCAGTAAAATTTCATTTTTTCATCCCCTCGCCTCTTTCTCCATTGTGCTGTGGAATTCAGGATATTTTCCTTCTTTAATTCCTGCTAACTTCAAGTGTACATTTTGTTTCTGTCTCTTATTAATTTTCTGTCTCTTATTAATTCAGATAAATTCCATTAGCAGAGCATTGTCCATTTTCGTCCTTCTTGGTGCTTTTCCAACATAGGCAAAAAAATGTTCCCATGCAACTGCACCATTTCAAGCTGATCTTTCATTTTAACATGAAGATAATGAAATGATTGATTGAAATTAAGGCAGAGAAATGAATGATTGATGACATTAGTCACTCTGCATTTAGCTAAAGTATTTACAGCACAGCAAAACAGAAAAATACCATTAAAATCAAAACCTTGTGCTCCTTCTACAGGGATGAAAGAACTGCTGCATACCAAATTCAGGTTTTATGCTCATAGTTTATGATCCCCTTGCTCTGAAAGATTGTTTGCAAAGATTATTTAATAATTCAAATCAATGTCGTTTTTTTCATTCTTTTCAGCTGAGCAGATTGAGATTCAAAGACAAAACCAGGGGAAAACAAATCAGGGAATAATTTGAAGTTGTGGTGGAACTTTATAAAATTTTTAAATCAGCCAAGAACAGAGTTATTAAATAAGAAGATTATTCCTTTCTCCAAGGCCAAATTAATTGGGAATATCCTGAGAGTGGCAAAATTCTGCCTCTGACAAGGATTCCTGGAGGTGTAAAATTCCATGTCAGTCATCACCACATCTCCCTGGAAAGGAGACACAGGAGGAATTTGGAAGTTGGTAGCAGAGGAAATGGTAGCACAATTAGAAAGTTCTAATGCAGTTGATAAATGTTTAAAGATTAAATGGGCTTGGACAGGGAGGCCAAATATCCTGACTCAGCAGCCTCACGTTGTTCAGTGGCAAAGCCATGGAGAATTCATGAATTTCAGCTTCTGTGAAAGATGAACAAACCTCTCCTTCTCCTTCTCCTTCTCCTTCTCCTTCTCCTTCTCCTTCTCCTTCTCCTTCTCCTTCTCCTTCTCCTTCTCTTCTTCTCCTTCTCTTCTTCTCTTCTTCTCCTTCTCCTTCTTCGCCTTCTTCTTCTTCTCCTTCTTCTCCTTCTTCTCCTTCTTCTTCTTCTTCTGCTTCTGCTTCTTCTTCTTCTTCTTCTTCTTCTTCTTCTTCTGCTTCTTCTTCTTCTTCTGCTTCTTCTGCTTCTTCTGCTTCTTCTGCTTCTTCTGCTTCCTCCCCCCTTCCTTGGCCACCTCCTTCTGCTGCTTCTGCTTTTTCTTCTGATTATTCTTCTTCTCCCCTTTCCTTCCCTTTCTTCCCCTTTCCCTTTCCCTTTCCCTTCCCTTCTCCCCACATTTTTTATCCTGTAAATAATGTCATTTACTTCCTGTCCTTGATTTTCCATCCTGGAGGTGGCTGATCCCCAGGACAGGTTCCTCAGTGCATTTTCTGCCCATAAAATGGTCTCAGCTCAGACCCCTCCTGTGTTTCACCTTGGTAATTCCAGGGGGTTTTTTTTAAATAATCTATTTCCAGTGTCAACAGTTCTTTAAAATTAACGAGCCAAGTGACCACTTAGCCCTCCAAAACAGGAGGGTCACTGTGTGGCCTGGTAATTATGGAAATTTAGAAATTCATTTACTCATTGAGACCAGGGAAAAACTTTCTGATTTCATGTTCAATTTTTGTCAAGTGCATATCCATGTGATTATAAATAGAAGCCACTACATTTAGAAAAAAAAAAAAAAGTCATTATTCTTCTCTTTGTAGTCATTTGGGAGAAGGAGCTCTGTCCATTTAAATAGTGCCAAATCTCAGGGAATCATCTTGATAAGGCTTCTCAAGTTTGTTCATCTGTAATTCATCTGTGTATTTATTATTCTCCTTACTAATAAAGCTGCTCCTTCTGATTGCTGCTCAGTCTTATTAGAAAAATCTGTTTTTAATCAGTATTATGATTTAATTATGAATTATTAAGAAGAAGCCTCTTAGCTTGATTGCTGCAGAGAATATCTGAGTTAGAATCAGAGCACTGTGTGGGCTGTGACGGACCTGGAAGAGGAAATATTTTTCCTGAGCTGGAGGTAGAAAACTCTAATGGTGTGTCTGGGTAGCTGTGGGAATGAAAATGTCTCTCTTAAAACATTTCCAAAGGTCAGCTACACCTCCACACTAGGAACTAATTATATAATCCTGTGCTGGCATGGATATTTTGTGACAGAAGCCTTGAAGATAAATGATTATTTTCAGTTACAAAAGAGAATTAATTTAATTTTTTCCCTCTTCTATTTTCTTCCCAGAGAAAATAAAATAATTTTTCTTAGGAGAACTATATAGCATCTAAAACTGTATGTTTTATTAATAAATATTGCCCTGCAATATATATCTGTCCAAGGATGGAGCTCATTTGCAGCTTTAGAAAGAGCATTTATTAAAGAAAACATAAACTATTTTCTTCTTTAGGCTTTTATCCTCATGGAACTGGGAAAGGATTTGATATTAATAACCTGGTGTGAGACTCATCATTCATCAGTTTGGTGTTTAAAAGTACAGAATCTGTGGGGGCTTGAGAATGGAATATCACAGGAGGGTTTGTGCTGTGGGATAAATCCAGTATGGGATTTCTGAGCAGAATTAGGGCTGAATTTAATTTAAAGGACTTTGCTTAACAGAAAAAAAAAGAAAGGAAATCCTGGAGAACAGGGGTTTAGATCCTGTCATGCATCACATGCAAGGAATGATGGTGGTCACTGTGATCATAATAATAATTCTTCTCACTTTTATTATTTTGGTATTGCTGCTTATTAGTATTTATTGTTAGTGTTACAGCTGTTACCAGTGTTATAATTCCTCTCCTAGTGCTGTTCTTACTGATACTGTTCTTTCTGCAGGAGCTCTTTGTGCCCTGGCAGTGCTTGGCTCGGGAAGGGCTGGGCAGGGTGGAATTGCTGGGTGTGATCTGTGTCTGTCCCAGCTCTGTCTCAACTTCCCAGTTAGAACAAAGAGCTTGGCACAGATCTGCTCAGCAATATCTTCTTGTTTTGGGCTAGTCTTCAAGCTGCAGGTGAACTGTTGGCAAGGATTCAGAGAGGGGAGCTCGGTTTGGAGTTTTAGGAAAAGTTTCTTTTATCCCATCTGGTTGGGAGAGCCTGCTCTGGCAAAGTTCCAA
>VXBS01003419.1:0-37012 GCA_013400255.1 Sitta europaea
AGCAAACATTGTTTTAAGCAAGCGTACAAGTACCTGTATTGGTTGGCTAAAGCTCATGCCAAGTAAGCTTTTGCTTTCTGCTATTGGCTGAAAGACCTTTAAAGTATATTGTAACACAGAACTCACTGTCTGCTGCTTGGGATGTGAGCTGCTGTCTCGGTCGTGAAATGAGACTTTTAAAGAGAAAACAAAATACAGCTCGAAACGAGTCCCTCGGCAGTCCTACATATTTGTACTTTGGCCGGCGCAGAGACTAACACTGTGAAACAGATGCGCATTTACTGCAATAGAGAGCTGGTCTGAAATTGAACGATAAGTTGGTGAAGACCCTGTGCATCTTGCAAGTCCTTTCCTCCATCTCTGTTTAAATTTTAGTGTCATTTTCACAGTGGCGAATCAAACACCTGCATCACAGTTGCCTATTAGCAGCTAGTTAACTATAGGCATCTCCCATGATTTATTTAGAAATCTACAAGACTTGATATCTCTGTTAAAAGGTAACTCCAAAGAACTTTAAATACTTTACTTTTTTGTCTTATTTATTTTATGGATATTGTGCAAAAAGTATACTTATAAATGCTGTTGGTTTTGAAATGGGCTGTACTTCCTATTTGCAGAAATTTCTACATCAATTCGAAACTGGATTCTACTGCACTTCAATAAATGTCACTAATATAACTTTCACCAGAAGTACTACAGCCCTAGTAATAAACGGTTGGTAAGAGGTACTTAATCTGTTTTTTAAATAACATGGCATAGCAACTGGAACTAAGCAAAAAGATCAATTTCATATTGAACACAACACAATAATTAATATTTTCCTTGCTGAAAAAAAGTCTCTTGACTTTCTGAATGCCTCTGAATACAATTCAGTCTATGAAGATTATAATATTTCCCTTTATTTATCCCATCCTTGATTTAAAAACAAGGAATGCAGATTTAATTTCATTGTTTCTGAAAAAACTCAGTGGCGCAAAAACGCCACTTATGATCCTAATGAGAAGCTAATTTCACAGAGTACAGAAACCAAAGTGAGTACTTTGAAAATGGCTAGCAACAATTGCTTTATGAAGATGCGATACAAATAAGCAGCCACAAGCAGGAAAATAAATCAGGCCAAGTAAAAGAAAAAAGAATTAATAAAATAGAATTACTTACACTTCTGGTTACATGATTTGTAATCACCTCAGAGTTCTTAGCCTGCAAAAGGAGAAAAGTTAACACAAATTACTTTTAATTGTCCAGGTAGTTTAAGTATGTTCTAAGAAATCCCCTCCTAAAGGTACATACATACATAAAAACACATAAAAGAAAAAATTCAGAAGTACATATTCATTTACATTATTAATAAGCTAATTACCATTCAAACAGAAATGGAAAATTAATTAATTTTGCATTATCATCCTGCATATACAGGTCTATATGACAGTACTCTGCTACTAAGCGTTTATTCCAAGGTACGATATCCATGGAGATGTACATTGCTAACCACTTATTCCCTTTTGCATTTTTACCCAATCTCTCATTTTACGCTTTTTCATTAAAACAGACACTTGAGTGGACATTAATGAACTGCTGAGAATTTTCTGTAATTACTGTACAAAAAAATCTTCTCAAAGCTTTAAACCATGCTAAGTTGTATCAATGGAGATTTAAAACAAACCTTTTAAAAGGAAAGAGTCAATCCATTACTACAAAAAATCTATTATCAGCAGTGGTATAACTAAAAATTGGCCTCTAAATCCTGCTGTGGGAAAGATTTTTTGAATTAGAGAGGCAGTTTCATAACTGTCAACTTTTTTTGTTGAAGTCCAGACACACTTCAGTTACAAATCACAACTGGAAAGAGCTAGAGGTTTTCAGAGCATAAATTACAACACCTTCAAAACCTTGCTTAGTGAAATGAACCACGCACTGTTTACCAGGGCATACATCCTACTTCAACCATAATGTCTATAATGTGAGGCTGGCTCACAGTTAATCCATGAGAATAGGCTTTGAGTTTGTTTGGGGTTTTTTTATTTTTTATTTACTTAAAAGCCTGACTTATCTTGTCAGCTATCAAATCTCCAGAATGGAAAGTACAAATCTGTCAGTCAGAAGAACTAACACATAGACTGACCAGTGCTATTAATTCAACCCATGAAACATATTATTTGAAACTTCAAGATTCTTCTCAGCAGATTAAAGGTGATATATATAAAAAATAACTGTATAACTGTAACTTTAGTTACTATTATTTCAGTCTTAGCATATCCATTGCTAAATAGCAAAAATACATAGACCCAAATTGAAAAAGGCAAAATACACAAAATACTGTTTTCGGATTCTCTTGGAAATCTCCGTACAAAGAGACTTCATGAGGTGCACGAGCAGAGGATTTGGGATAACACACTGCCCACTTCGTCCCTTCACCAGAAAGTTCATACATAAGCTGAACTCAGCATCCACCTTTTCACAACAACTAAGTAGCCTATTTGTGTAATTGTGTGTAGGAGACATATATGAGGTTTACACTTAATGTGTGGCATTAAAAGGGGTTTTGTCCATGTATTTCTCAGTTTGGCACTGGATTGGTGTAGTCTGCAAGTTTTCTAGGATAGCTATAAGGTGAATATGGAATAAGAAGCAAGAAGCTTTTCTTCTTTTTTAATGTTTTGTATTTGCTCTCCAGTTTGTCAAGCTTCTACTGAAATGTCTCATATTCTCTCACTCTGCTAGAAGCAATAGCTCTCTCCACTTTAGTACTGAGAGAAACAGAGAGAGCTAAAAGGGCTTGACATTAATTATCTCAATTTGCAGGATAACAGTGGGGTTTTTATTCTGACTTAAGGGGAAGACTTCTGAAAATCAGTTGTGCTGAGAGAACCACCTCAGGTAAACAGATGAGTTTATGTGTATGTATGTATGTATGTATGTATGTAATAAGGGATCACACTCAAGTCTTCATGTGCTCCCTTCACAGCTTTAAAATGGTTAAATAAGCCAAATATTGCTATTCCAGTGTGGAAGACAGGGTCCGGCGAGCGGAAGATATTGCGCTGTACGGGAAGACAGGGTCACACACACACCCCCGCGCATAACCAATAGTCATATTAAGTTAGCCAATAGTATGAAGTTTAATGCATAAGCGAACGGATATGATGACAAGAACTGCAAGATATATAATGCTGTGCAACCCTCTAATAAACGCCATTTGCTGTCCATCATATTGATGCTTGTGAGCTTTTGGCCAGAGCAGCCTGAGGTGGCTGCCGTGCCGTTCCTGAACCAGGTTGCCACACCTTGCTGAGGCGACAAATGGTGCCAAAACCCGGGACTCATCCAGGAAACGGGATTCATCTGGATGGGTGAACAGCAGCCAGTGGCTGGACCAGCCTGGCGGGGAGGACGCTCCCGGACTGGCGAGGAGGATGGAAGCCCTCGTTAAGGTCATATCGCAGTTACACAGACAATGGGGAATTGATTGTAAGCCTAAAGATTTTACTTCTGCCCTTATGCGGCTTTTACAAATTGGTGTAATTGACCGTCCGGTGGACATACTCCACCCAGAAATATGGGGGAAATGCACCAATGCTTTAGCTGAGGACACTACATTGTCTGGTAGTGGGAAAAACCTTAAATTGTGGGGGAGAGTCAAACAGGCTTTGCAGAAAGCTCTACAAGAGCAAGAGACCTGGAAAGCCACACAGCAATGTCTCCTCGCTGTACCAAAGCTGGGAATTGGGGCGACCACACAGACCCCAGACAGCTGCGACATTGCTGAGTTTAACAACTCCCGAAACCAAGGGCGTTCCCCCTCGCCCCTGCGACAACCCAGCCCCATCCCCAATTGCTCCCCTGACCGTAACTCATCCGTGGAACAACAGAAATCTTCACAAGATGAGCCTGGGTGCGCCGCGGACGGGTCAGATCCCGAAAAACCTGTGTTCAAGTTCTGATTGTTCCCNTGCTGAGGCGACAAATGGTGCCAAAACCCGGGACTCATCCAGGAAACGGGATTCATCTGGATGGGTGAACAGCAGCCAGTGGCTGGACCAGCCTGGCGGGGAGGACGCTCCCGGACTGGCGAGGAGGATGGAAGCCCTCGTTAAGGTCATATCGCAGTTACACAGACAATGGGGAATTGATTGTAAGCCTAAAGATTTTACTTCTGCCCTTATGCGGCTTTTACAAATTGGTGTAATTGACCGTCCGGTGGACATACTCCACCCAGAAATATGGGGGAAATGCACCAATGCTTTAGCTGAGGACACTACATTGTCTGGTAGTGGGAAAAACCTTAAATTGTGGGGGAGAGTCAAACAGGCTTTGCAGAAAGCTCTACAAGAGCAAGAGACCTGGAAAGCCACACAGCAATGTCTCCTCGCTGTACCAAAGCTGGGAATTGGGGCGACCACACAGACCCCAGACAGCTGCGACATTGCTGAGTTTAACAACTCCCGAAACCAAGGGCGTTCCCCCTCGCCCCTGCGACAACCCAGCCCCATCCCCAATTGCTCCCCTGACCGTAACTCATCCGTGGAACAACAGAAATCTTCACAAGATGAGCCTGGGTGCGCCGCGGACGGGTCAGATCCCGAAAAACCTGTGTTCAAGTTCTGATTGTTCCCAGGGTCCTCTATCACTAGGAAGAAGAAATGTTCCACTTCCTAGAAGAACCCACCCGGCTCTACAAAAGAGAAATAATTACAGGTATAACCATAGCCATGCTCCTCAGTCTGGGAGTCACCGGTGCAGCCACAGGTGTGTCAGCTCTCGTCACTCAACATCAGGGACTTTCTCAACTGCAAATGACCATCGATGAAGATCTGCACAGAATTGAAAAATCCATCTCCTTTTTAGAAAAATCTCTTTCCTCACTTTCAGAAGTTGTTTTACAGAACAGGTGAGGCCTGGACATTTTGTTCATGCAACAAGGAGGCCTGTGTGCCGCCTTAAAAGAAGAATGTTGTTTTTATGCACACCATACTGGAGTCGTGCAAGACTCGATGGCTGAACTAAGGGAAAGACTAGCCCAAAGAAAAAAAGAGAGGGAGGCCCAGCAGGGATGGTATGAGTCGTGGTTCAACCAGTCTCCATGGCTCACCACCTTTGTTTCCTCTTTAATCGGTCCCCTTAATATGCTGCTTCTAACACTAATTTTAGGCCCTTGCATTCTAAACAAATTAGCACTGTTTGTTAGAAAACGTCTAGAGACAGTTAACATTCTTTATGTTCAAGCCCGACAAATGCCTTAAATGCACACTTATTACTAACATGTTACCTCATTTTTTACAATTTGCTATACTAATTTTACTAACTTTTACATTTTTATAACGTTTATACTTCATATATTTAGCCTTAGACTAATTTTGAAAATATTATAGTTAAGAGTTAAGGTTTATATGTATATCAGTCTATATAATTAATCATAGGGGAGGGGGGAAATGTGGAAGACAGGGTCCAGCGAGCGGACGGGAAGACAGGGTCACACACACCCCCCTCCCGCGCATAACCAATAGTCATATTAAGTTAGCCAATAGTATGAAGCTTATTGCATAAGCGAACGGATATGATGACAAGAACTGCAAGATATATAACGCTGTGCAACCCTCTAATAAATGCCATTTGCCGTCCATCATATTGATGCTTGTGAGCTTTTGGCCAGAGCAGCCTGAGGTGGCTGCCATGCCGTTCCTGAACCAGGCCGCCACACCTCGCTGAGGTGACATTCCTGCTGCCTATTCATCAGCTCTAGGACTAAAATTACAAATAAACTCTTTCACTGGCTATCTACTGTGATACATTTGTTGGAGATATGGACAATCCAAGTCTCTGACTGTACATATATGAAAATAGGCTTTGAGAGTATATTCTAATATCCAAGCTAAAGATCTTAACCAAGACTATCAGCCCCTTTGAGATTGAAGACTTAAACTTCAAATTCCTAAAGTTTTAGTGAAAGCTTGACATTTCTTTTGAAACTTCAACATTATTTACTATATTGGCATGGGGTGACCACTCTAAGAGATAGCTGTGCCAATTATAAATCTTTTTTGGTTTTAAGTCCTAAAAAATAAAAAGAAGAGATCAGACATAAATCTATGAGACATCCAAGTGAAAAAATTAAAGAAAAGAAACTTTAAAAATAACCAGAACAGCCAAACAGATTTTACAGTCCCTGCAACAAAACTGTGGAAGTCCCTTCCCTCTTCCCTATTCATATCATGGCTGCTGTTTCCAGTTTCTGAGTTGTCTTCCATTTGGAAGACATACTGCTGTAGGCAAACGATCTGATAGCTCACATGGAAAACATTACCAAATATTAAAATATCTCACCACATCATTTTAGGGGTGTTTTGTTTTTTAATACTATGTGTAAAAGGAGGTTTCCATGAGGAAGTATTAGAGAATTATTTTCCAGATGTAAAACCAGAAATCAGCGACAACAAGGAGATTTGATGCCTATCATGTTTCATTAGCCCCATGTGCCGTCATTATACTTTGACTCAATATTGAACACCATGATAACAGTATACTCAGTATATTATGGCTAACATGCATAACACATGTATGCTTATGACCTTACTGACAGCATGGAAACATAGTGGAATGACTTCTGTGACTGAAGTTTTTTGAATGGACGGGTACAGGCTCTTTAGGAAGGACAGGCGGGGATGATGAGGAGGTGGTGTTGCCCTCTCTGTGAATGAGCATGGAGCTCTACCTTGTGATGGATGAGGATTTGATTGAAAGTTTACAGGTCAGGATGAAAGGGAAGGAGGGCAGGAACATTATAGTGCAGGCCTGCTACAGGCACTTGCCCAGGAAGGTGAAGCTGATGAGGTCTCCTGCAGTAAAATAGAATGGCCATAAGCCCCAGTCCTCCTGGGGGACTTCAAACAACCCAGTATCTGTTGGAAGGATGACACAGCAGGACACAGACAATCCAGGAGGCTCCTGGAATGCATTGATCCCTTCCTTCCCCAAGTGACAGATGAGCCAACAAGGAGAAGCGCTGTGCTGGATCTTGTTTTCACCAGCAAGGTGGGGGTGGAAAACTGAAGCTCAAGGGAAGCATGGGCAGCAGTGACCACAAAGCAGGAAAGTTCTAGATCCTTGGGGTAGTGCGGAGCATGCACATCAAGTTCACTACCCTGGAATTCAGGAGAGCAGACTTGTTCCACTTCAGCAATCTCCTTAGTAGAATGCTGTGGGCTTAAAGCCCTGGAGGGAAAAGGGGCTCAAGTAAATTGAATGAAATTCAAGGATTGTCTCCTCCTGGCTCAAGAGCAATGCATCCCTACCAAGAGGAAATTTGGCATAAATTCCAAGAGGCATGCATGGACGAACAAGTTGGTCCCGGACAAACTCAAACACTAAAAGGTGAAGGTAGATACAGATAAGGTAAGATGTTCTAACAATAGAAAAATTGTCTGAGCAGCCAGGGAACTGACACAATTAAATCTAGCCAAGGGCATCAAAGGTAACAGAAAAGTTTCCATAGGTGATGAAAGAAAGACTACAGAAAATGTGGGTTTTCTCAGGAAGGATATGGGAGACCTGGTTACCCAGGACATGGAAAAGACTAAGGTACCTAGTGAAGGTAAAGGCGGGGCTTGGAAGATTGAAGAACTGTCTGCTGTAGGAGACCACAAGTTCCAAGGCCATTTAAGGAACTTGAAGGAGCACAGGTCTATGGGACATGATGAGACATCCATGGGTCCTGAGGGAACTGGCTGAGGAAGTGGCTAAATTACTAACCATCACATTTGAGAAGTTGCAGCATTCCACTGAAGTTCCCACTGATGTGAAGAAAATGAAACATAACCTCCATTTTTATAAAGGGAAATAAGGAAGACCCAGGTAACTTCAATCAGTCTCACCTCAGTGCCTAGCAAGTTCATGGAGCAGACCCTCCTGGAAACTAAAGGCACATGGAAAAGAAGGTAATTGGTGACAGCCAACATGGCTTCACTAATAGTAAATCTTGCCTGACAAATTTGATGGTCTTCTAAGACAGCATTACAGAACTGGCAGATGAGGGAAGAGTGACTGACATCATCTACCTGATCCTGTGCATTGCATTTGACATAGTCCCACACAAATGAACCACTTGATGGATGAAGGATTGGCTGGATAGTCACAATGTTGCAGTCAATGGCTTAATGTCCAAGGGAGACCAGTGGCATTCCTCAGGTGGCTATTGGGACTGGCACTGTAACATCTTTGTCAGTGACATGGAGAGTGGGATCAGGTGCACCCTCAAAAAGTTTGTCAATGACACCAAGCTGTGTGGTGCAATGGGCATGCTGGAGGGAAAGGATGCCATGCACAGGGACCTAGACAGGCTTGAGAGGTGGGCCTGTGTGAACTTCAACAAGGTCAAATCCAAAGTCCTGTGCCTGGGTTGGGACAATTCCAAGCACAAATACAGTCTGAGCCAAGAATGGATCAAGAACAACCCTGGGAAGAATGACTTGGGAGTGTTGGTGAACAAGAAGCTTGTTGTGTCTCAACAACATGTGCTTCCAGTTGAGAAAGACAACCATATCCTGGCCTGCATCAAAAGCAACATGGCCAGCAGGGCGAGGTAGACTGCCCCTCTGCTCTTGTGAGAACCAAGCTGGAGTGCTGCTGCATCCAGCCCTGGGGGCCCCAATACAAGAAAGATCTGGACCTGCTGGAGTGAGAGCCAGAGGAGGGTTATGAAGGTGATCACTTCTCCTATGAAAACAGGGTGAGAGAGATGGGGTTGTTTAACCTGCAGAAGAAAAGACTCCAAAGAGATCTTAAAGTGGCCTTTCAGTACCTAAAGGGAGCCTACAAAGAGACTGGACAGGGACTTTTAACAAGTGTATGCAGTGCTAGGACATGGAGGAATAGCTTTAATGAAGAAGTGTAGTTTCAGATTAGATATTAGGAAGAAATTCTTTACTGTGAGGGTAGTGAGGCACCAGAACATGTTGCCCAGAGAAGCTGTAGATATCCCATACCTGGAAGAGTTCAATGCCAGCTCTGAGAAATCTGGTCTAATGCAAGGTGTGTATGCCCATGGCAGGGGAGTTGAAACTAGACAATCTTTTAAGGTCCCTTCCAACCAAACCATTGTGTGATTCTGTAGTGGCCAACAGCTGGCCTGAGGGCCACACAGTTATAATTAATCCTAGATTTATAACTGAAAATACAACTAATTATATAAGTACCTCAATTATACAACTCCATCAGAGCGGACAGTTGCAGAGCAGACCTAGTCCGTTGGGATGTGAGCAGCTGTTGGCCGGTTGGCCAGGTAACAACTGGTTCAGTCAATGGGGACTGACTACATGGACCTCCTGATTTATATAGAAAGAACTGTACTTAATAAAGTTGGCTGTTGTGCATGAATACAGTGTGTCTTGCTGCTTGTATGTCTCCCATCTTCAACAACTGGTGACCCCTGATGTGATACAACTGAGGAATGTGTATGACAACATAAAGTAAGTAGTGCTAGAACACAGGAACTGCTTTATATTTTAGCACCTGAAATTCCAAACAGCTGCACTGAGTCAACATATGAGGCTCCTGATGTCATTACAAAGCTTCAAGACACGTGGCTCATGAGAAATGGTAAGGGGCCCTTTGGTAACAGATGAAAGAAAATACTCAATAAAACACACATTTTGAAGAAAAAGGACATATGCAAATTTCATCAGGCTTCAATAGTCTTCCAAGAAATATGTCACTGAGAGTCTAACTACAGTTTTTGCTATAAGCCAGTTTAAGGAGTGCAATATAGGCAACCTTTCCATTGACTAAATGTAACACTGATTTAAAGGAGGCTTATGTATTGTTTATTCATGTGAAAACTAAAAGGTTGGAATTCCTTGTCTGGAATGAATGGGAGTTAAGTCCATGGTTCAGCAGTAAATTATGATGCTACAAAGTTTTGTTTAATTTGAACAGATGTTGCCCTCTGTATTATTTATACCACTCAACTACTTATTCTTGATCTTGTCAAAACTTTACACTCAAGACAGTTTAAAAAGAAACTGCTTACAGCTAACATCATCACAGATATTCCTCCTTCAGAACAACAGAACTCTTCTAATACTAAATACATAAAATTTGTGTGAACAAAGACTCCTAATATAAAAATGTCACATTTCACACCAAAAGCAAACCACACTATTCAATCTCACTCTCAGCAATAAAATATATTGTATACTATGTAGTGAAAATATTTCACCTACAGATAAACCTGCAAGAAATTTAAATAGAATTCCACTCCTTCTGCCCAAACTAGTAAATGTTCTATTTGATGACTGAATATACCTCTGTCTACGTTCCTGCTAGTAAACTAAAACAAATTAGGCCACTTTTGCCATCTATACTCCTTACTAGCCAGCAGGTCACAGAGTCAGTTGGGACTATATTACCAGCACTGCCCCATGTACACATAAACCAAGTTCACATAAACCAAGTTCAATCAGAATTATTATCTATTACTAACATACCCCACAGGTTGCTATATGTTTAATTCTTTTTCTGAACGACAATAACTGGTTTTCCATTTCAGAATCAATACTTGGGTAGTGTGCACAAGACAAAAGAAAGCAACTGCAG
Organism: Sitta europaea; assembly: GCA_013400255.1. Taxonomy (NCBI): domain Eukaryota; kingdom Metazoa; phylum Chordata; class Aves; order Passeriformes; family Sittidae; genus Sitta; species Sitta europaea. The sequence continues at coordinate 10,588 of VXBS01003419.1, forward strand.
TTGCCAGTATGCACCTAATACTGTGAGCTGCAAACAAAAGAAAGGATTTTTCTTCTATTTATCATTTTAGTGATCCTTTACAAGATCCTCAGACTCTGACATGGGTTAGCTCATAAAATTACTGGGTCAAATCTAGGCGAGACCTCCAATGAGTTGATACTCACATTCCTCATAATACCAGAAATTACTGATTTAGATTTCCAGGCTTTGCTTTATAGAATAATAATTTTAAAGCATCTTTTGACTTCTGTGGTTCATAATAGGTAAGTACCATTACCTCTATTTTTCCAGCAGGTAAATCAAGACACAAAAATGTACAAAGTGACTTGGCCAAATCACACAGCAATGCAGAAGCGAGACGTAGGATATTCCTGATTGCCAGTGGTTGTATCACTTACCTACAATACACAGAGTTCTTGGCTGACACTTGTGCATCAGCTGTTGGCTGCTTAGTCCTAGTATTGACACTAACAGCTTCCAGTGCCAGTTCAGTAAGTAACTATTGCAATCCATTTTCCAGGCATCACTCATATTACCCTTGGAGCTAAAACAACCAAATACAGTCATGCAAGTGAGAAAACACTTAAGGTTTTCCTATCCTGAAAACCAAGTATGGGTTCCACTAGCAACAAAAAATAACAGGTCCCAAACAAGCCTTACACTACTTGTACCTCCAAACTGCCATGAGGCATCACTATGTTGAAAGAAATAATTACTTAGTTTTGTTTTTTTTTAACTTAAAACACACAAATAAAAGCATAAAACATGTGGATTCCTGCATGGGATAGGACACAGTAAGAAGGTTCAGGAATAGACCCTTGATTTGCTAAGCCTTCAGAGAGGAAAGTAGTGAAATAACAAGAAGTACTGAAATAGTAAGAGGCTATAGGAGACTACAAGAATCATCTAACCTATAACCTAATAAAACCTGATGGATATCAGTAGTGCCAAAAATACTTACCAGCTCATAGCTGCTTGGAAGAAAGCAGGGTGTTACCACCTGGAATAAAAAATGATAAAATAAGGAAAAAAAGATAATACCTTTAGAGATGTCCCAGCTGCATTGTTTGAGCTCCATCTGAAGAGGCAAAGAGGCCTCCAAAGTGGTACCAAGCAGATCAGGCGCAGAACCTGAGCATCCACTGCCACTCTCAGCTGTACTATCTACTTTCAGCTCCCTAGAAAGTTAGCACCAACTCAGTGCTCACACACTCTTATCACTGAAACAGATTGAAGAGTAATGCATGAAGGGTTTTCTCCCTTCCTCTATCCTTTATAACATTCTTTAATCACCTCAGTTTTAGTTAATGAGTAAGTATTCTGCTTTTCAGGAAATCTAGAACTTCAGCAGTTCCCAACACGTTACCTTTGTTCTAGAACTGACTTTGGGTCATGGGTTTAGCAGAGCAAGCAGAACAGATATTCTGTGGACTCACATATCTTCAGAGATTTGTCTCCAAATTAAAAACACTTCCTATGAAGAACATAGTCTCTATATGTCACACCAAAAACCCCAAATCACCTTATTTTGATATTCAGAAACCAAAACACAAAGAAAGTCAGGAAAAGCATGACTAACTTGGATTACATGATGATCTAGGGAAAACCAAGTGTTAGATTATTTCTACAGTCTCATATAGCAGGCACCCTCAAATCTCACACATACAGTCAAAAGACTGTAGGTTCATCCATTTACACCACTCAGCTGAGCTTCAGTAGTAGTCATCATGCATGCTCATTTTAACAAGTACCTTGAGGTTAACCCCAGTGAAAACTCTTTCATTTAACATGTTCACCTTCCAAATTATGGCTCTCCATGACAGATTTGCCTCTCAGACAGCAGTGGAGCCAGAAACTGTGCAGCAACATCTGAACAACAAAAGTGGAGTTTTCTTTCAGAACAGTTGCTGAGTCCTATGATGACTCAATTCATGGTACACAGAGTGGGCCTAATGCCTCATGTTATTTGTAATCCTTAGAATAACAAAAAGAAGATGCAGCCCATGCAACAGAACAAAAAAAAACATCAGTTCTGTATACTGGACAGGCAAAGAGTGAAAGAGGCTACTACCTGACTAGCCAAGGACAACCCACTCCAGCTTAAACACTGAAAGAGCTTTTAACTGCCAGCATGGAAAAGACAGCATTTGCCTCCGTAAATGGGTATAAAAAAAGTTCTATCTCCAATTCTCAATGCTTCTTAAATCCTAAATCACTTAGAAAAATAAAAAGGAAAACAAAGTAGCACATTGTTTCTTCAACTCCCAGCTCACTCATGATCTCTAGACTACCCCTAAAGAAAACAGGACAGACTGAACTCTTGCAGTTTGTCTGCTCTCCCCTCTGACTCCTCAGTGGGCTTGCAAGTCTGAGGTTTTAATATGCTGCATCTCTACAGCTTCTTTGGTGACTCCAGTCATGATTCACTACTCTATCCAACCAAACACCCATACATCCATACATGGAAGATGTTAACTAAGCTGTCATAATAGCATGCCTATTGCTGGAATCAAGGACGTCATCTGCCTTGGTGACCTCTTGCCTGACAGCACCTAAAATTTCATATGTCACCTTGAATTACAACCACCAACTCTCCTTTTAAGCCAAAGTGACAAACCACCAAGCAGAGCAGTGCCCAGCTGAAAGAATCAAAGCCATATGCACCCTGCACCACCACCACAAGCAGCAAACACCTGCATCTAGGGAGGAAAGACTGTCCTCAGTTGTCCTGACCATGTGATTACCTCAGAGTGATAAACTGGTTTTGCTAGCATTCTCATGGGCAACACCTAAGGTTAAAGTAGGTAAACACAAAATTTCAATTACTTTCCTCTCACTGCATATACTAGGAAGAAAGAATTAATGGAAATACCAAAGGAGTTGGCAGGCTGGCAGAGTAGTGCAGTGGAAGAGATGAACTAACATTATATGCTCATATAATTAAAAACTGGAACCATTATGAAATAAAATTGTCATCACTGACATACAAAAATATAGTTTCTGCTCTCTCCCTTCCCTCCACTGATCAAAACCCTTGAGGAATCAAGCATATTTTTACCCCTTTGGCTAGCTACAACACAGTTCTGTGGTAATCTGCTTGCTAATTACAGTTCACTCACTGCCTAAAGAAAAATCCCCTTTTTTCTGACACAACACTGGGGACATCCAGTGAACAAGAACTTCAGAAAAGAATTGCAGATCTCTGCAGATTTATGGCATCTTATTCAGGCAACTCTGGATGTGAGAAGATGAGAGCTAACACTAAAAATAATACTTGTTTTTTTTCCTTCCCTGAGCTCCTCTATATTGAAAGAGCTATATATATAGCAAACTGACTTTACAAAAAATTTTCATCTTCTTCTAGTCTATGTCTTCTGCACTTCCTTTTTACATGTCAAAGACTTTGATGTTCTGCTGCTGTTTTTGAGCTACAAAACTCAATGAACCACCCAAGATACATTGATTTTTTTTTTTCCTTCTAACTCCATATACACAAATAGCACATTTCTTCCCAGATGAAGCAAAATAGCCAAGATCTTGCTGTATCCCAACTTCGGTTCCCATTAGCAGTTGAAGCAAATTCTTCCACTGTTAAACCAGACACAGTCTAAAAGCAAAAGAGTTTTTTAACCTGTTAACAGATAACAGAGGATACTACAACATCCAAACAATCAAAGTTGAGAATATATGAGTGGCTCCAACTCTCTTTTCCTAGTTTTCAAAGGTCTGGGACATGCTAAAAATAAGCTTTAGAGAAAAAGTATAGAGCTAAAACTTTGACAGTGAGGGAAGACAAGCTGACAACCAATATGATTGATAAAGCAAGCTTCAATTTATTCAGATAGCTCAGTTTCTTTTATACATTGTTCAGCAGGCATGTATACTTGCCACAAAATGATTGGCTAAAAGCAAAAGGTAAATCATTCTTTTGTGCAGTTTGAGAACTAGGATTCTTCCTTATTCTCACAGCTATAACAAAATTATTTGTGTAGCAACTACAGGGGTACAGCGTTCCAGGGGTACAGCGTTCCTTCTCTATGTTCTACGTGTAGCAACTTTCAAGGGTACAGTGTTCTTCACTATCAATATGACTTCTGCAGATTGCTTAGGCCAATTTTTTCACTAGCAATGGTTGCTTATACTGACTTTCCCTAACAACGGGATTGCTTGTACAATTCTTCTAATGATCCATGGCCCTGTTCCAGCAGCCATTCTTCAAAACTAAAAAGCGAAACAGCAACACTTAAATCCAGTGACAACACAGAGATACAAATCCAAGTATAAAGGTCTGAGTCATTGGTTTAAAAAGTTAAGTTGGTTGGCTGAGATAACCAGTGATTTTTTCTTTCTCCTTCCAGATGCATATTTCATTTTTAGATTACTTCCTTTTTTCTCATTTTTTGCAAGAAGTATTGCGATTTTTCAGAGGAAGAACCATCTTCAAAGAATCAGTCAGTTATTACCGAAGGCACATTTCAAAGTCCAAATCTCAAACACTATAACATTGCTTTTGCAAAAGCAATTTAACCACATAGCTAAAATGAATCACTTTCTTTCAAGCTACAGTTTTATCAAGTAAGAAATTCTGGAATGCTTGCCACAGGTTATGTGTAACACAAACTATGTGCAGGGGGAAGAATCTTCACCTATAAAGTGACCTACGAAAAAAACTGTTCACTCTAGTACATTACTTATGTTACAAAATTGAGGAGAAAGGGTGAAAAGACCAACAAAATGAAGTCACTGTCATCCTGCAAATAGTGTGAAGTTAAAGTCATATTAGGAGATTTTCTGAATGTTACATAGATGACTGTCAGAAGCCTACATGGTAAGCTCATGTACATATTTAATAAGAATTTACATATATATACATACACACAGACACATATTTCTACACATGCACATCTTTTTTTCCTTACCTTTTTTTTTTTACAAAAAACACATACACTTTTATGTATTCCAATCTACACCTTTGGAGTTAAGCCTGGAAAAAAAATTTTTCTGCTTAGTTTTCTTCTTCTGGCATGCCTGTCAGTTATTGTTCCCCTTTTCCAACCCACCCTCCAAAACGCTCATGACAAATGCTGGCTTTCTTCCATGCTACGGCATTTCATTTTTCAATGTCACAGTCCAGACTTACAATGTGAAAGTTCTTCAATTCTCTGAAGAATACATACAACGCAAAGACATTTGGTACATAGGTTATTTAGGAAAAAGATTTCCAAAAATCCTCTAATGAAACAGAAGGTATTTAGAAGCAAAATTTGATGTTTTCCTTGATAACAGTAAACTACTAAACAGAGATAAAGTCCCTTCCTTCTTCAAATCATGGAATTTGTTCCAAATAAGTTCAGAAGCAGAGGAAAAGAAAGTCAGAATTTGGGTGTTGCTAACAGAGGTAAGCCAGACAGCAGGAACCAAGATCTTAAAACTAAATTTTACTGGACTTTGCAGTAGCCCTCTGCACTGTAGTTTAATTTGCCAACCTGAACTGTAAATGCTAGTTAGTGCCCCTCCTGATTTAATCTGCATAACAGATAAAAGAGCTCTATAAAGCAGATTGGAATTATTTGACACAACAAGTGCAAAAATATAGTGTATTTGCTCAAAATGCCTAATTTTGCTGCTTCTTCAGCTAAAAAAAATCCTAATTTTGACAATTGTATATATCTGTTTGAGACTTAATTTCTGCTTTCTTTGTATCCAATCTGACCTCTCCAAGCTTTATGAGGCATAGATTACTCAGGGAACTATGCTACCCTTTAAGGATTCCATGTATATGCATTTTGGTACAATCTCCATGAGAAAACATTCTTACTTTGCAAAGCCAAACAAAACTTGCAACATGACTAGTTAGGGAGAGGGTCAGGAAGTAGAGAGATTCTTTGTTCTGCCAAACAGTATTTTCCACTCCCAAAAGAACAAACTACCAGCATGGATTGAATTTTCCTGAATGGAAACAAACTATGTACCAGACCGGCTGTATCGCAGAATTCTGGACCTATAACATAAGTATCGGTCTCTCAGGGTTTCAGTCTGCTTCCAACATCTGAGTAATAGTGATAAGAGCTACAGGCATTATGGTTCCTATGGTCATAAATGGCACTTTGGACAACAGTAACAGAAGTTTTAGGGTGAGGAGACAGGAGTTTTTTCACAACAAACTGCAGGCACCACTCCTCAGCCTACAGATTTCACTGCATCTTGTGTTCATCTATGTCCTGGGACAGATCTATGCCCATCAAATAAAAGGATGAAAGATAAGATGAAAGCAATATTTAAACAGCAAGCATAGGTTAAAATGGGGGAGAAGTGTGGTTTGGTTTTTTTTAATATATATATATTACAGGGAAGAAAGGAGTATGGTAGAGAAGGGCACCAGAAGGCAGTGATGTCTGTCTTTTCTACTCAACATCAAAGAAAGATATGAAGGCAGAAGACACACGGCAAACTCGTTGGTAAAAAAGCAAAAATAAAAAAAGAGTTTGGGGGTCATTTTGGGTTTTTGTTTTATTTACCTACAGTTGAAAACTATCCATCTACAGGATGACTTGGCATCTCCGTAAGGTATATTTTACATCTCCCTAAGATATTATTAAATGTATTAAATCATAAGAAGGAAAAATAGCTCTTTGTATCAGGTAATACTAAAGTGCATACAGCAATCTAGCACAGGCCTGATTTAAATCTGTGACAGAGGGTCTGCAATAATCATGTCAAAGAGGCAAGTGACCTCTCCAGCAGGAAGTTTATAGAAAACATTTGCAAACATTTCTGGAATATGATGCTTAGCAAGCCAAAGGAGGCTAAATTAGACCAAAGAGTTGTGAACCAAGCAAAACCCTTCCACTTTCCCACAAAAAAGTGGGAAAATGACACGTTGTAAAGACATGGTTCATGCTGTGAGGTCCCAATTCACCCATTTTGGAGATTAATAGCGTTTTGTTGGAGATTGACATGGAAACACCTGAATTTTATGGCATTAAATCTGACTTTAATAAATATCAAAATAAATAAAATTAAATAAAATATCAAAATATTGACACCTCTCTAGTCATTTTACAAAACTTCCCTCCTCTCAAAATACATCTGAATAAAGTCTTAAACATTTACATTCCAAATATATCTTCAGTTTTCCAGCTATTCAGAAAAGAAATAATGCAATAAAATAGTACAGAATGACACTTAAATACATATTTTATCATCAAAACTAGCTCTCCCAGACTAAGACTGAATTTGCTTTATTATGCTTTAACTGTAAGAAGTATTTTTAATGCTTTCTCCAGCTACACAGAATAAGATGAGGGAAGCAACCTTTTAGAAATAGCTACTAGTAAAATACTATTAAATGCTGTATTATCACACAGAAGTAGTAAAAGCAAATTCTAACAAAGCTTAGACATTTTGCCTTGCTGATAAAAGACAGAACTGCTGGGATAAAGCTCACTGTTCGTAATGGATAATAATGACACTCTGTTTCCACCAAATTATGGTTATTCATGATGTCTATCATTCAGTTTTCAATATTCTATTAATCCAGTAAGGCAACTCCTTGCTGTTGGAAGTTAGAATTTTCCTTTTTTGTTGTTGTTTGCTTCTCTCAGGGTATTTTCTCCTATGTGTTGCCTAGGAGATGGTAAGTACAACACTTAACAGACAAAATATGTGGATGGGAGAAGGACAAGGGGGAAGGTGCAGTTTGCTACTATCACTTAAATGGACAGCTTTCTCTTGGGAAGTGCAGGGATACCAGAAAATTCTGGCTGAGGGGCTGGGCTCTGTCTTCACTCACTCTCTTGCTCTCAGAATCAGAGGGGGAAAGGTCATGGTCTTAGTGTGGGACTGTTGCTGCAGGGAGAATTTGCTGCTGCCATGGAGTTCTGTCCTGCACAGCTTCTCATTACTGTAGGTGAACTTTTGCTTATAACGGTGACCATGTGGCCATTGAACTGGGACCTTTTCAACATCCAATCGCACTAGAAAGGACTCTCACCATCCACTCAGGTGCCTCAGAGGAAAACCCAAGGCCTTAACTCCCTCCCACCTCCAGAGGGAGCATCTCTGGTCTGCTTTTGGGAGCTCAGCTGCCACTGCTCAGCCCCACTGTTTTCTTGCACTGCTTCAAGATTTTTTTCTTTTTGCTACACTTTATTCCAACACCCAGTGTCTGCCAGGACACCCCGTGGCTCCTGCTTTGGCTTTGGAACTTTTGCTATAATTTATTTGAGACTCCGAGTGTGCCCACCTCTGCTGTTCCCCCCTGCTGCTTTGAGGTTCCCCCTACAACCCATTTTGCTTTCTGAAGGGGCACCAGGACCGGCTGCTGCCTGTGAGGTTGTAAAGAAAGCCGCTTTCTATCTCTTCTGCAGCTGAGCTGCCATTACCCATGTAGAGAGAGGCAGCTGGGCTCAACACTACAGCGCCCCCTGCAGTTGTGGGGGAGTCATTTCACCTGCGCTGCCTGGCTGGGAGCCACCAGCGTCCCTGCCGGCTGTGACTGTAACTACACCAAAGGAAAAGTGCCTGATGGCCAAGAGAAGGCTGTTAGTGGGTTTTTGGGATTTTTTTCTGTTTGTTGTTGCTGCTGTTGTTCTTGTTTGTTGCCTTGTTTTAAATATATATATGCATATGTGTATATACATGTATACGTGTATATATATATGTATATGTATGTATAAAGATACATATATTTTGGTAAAGAACTGTTATTCCTTTTCCCATATTTTAGCCTGAAAGCTCCATAATTTCAAAGTTATAATAATTTGGAGGGACAGGGGTCATATTTTCCATTGCAAGAGAGGTTCCCACCTTCCCTGGTGGGCACCCCTCTTTCAAACCAAGACAGCTGCAATATAAGGCTGGGGTGGCTCCCACTTTTTCAGATGCAATACTGCAAGAGGGAATTCAACCAGTTTCTATGTGTATGCATGCTTCATAAAAATACCCAGCAAAAGCAACACAGTAAATAAAAGAAGCACAGCAAAAGCAATATAGTATGACACAGCAATAGTACAAAAGGCTGTACATCACTGGGGCCCACTGCATTCTGCCTGCTACCCATTACAGCCACTGCTGATGTTCAGAGCACCCTTCAAGATGTTGCTCTTGCCTTCAGCTGTAATAGTGGATGTGCAAGCAATGCCTCTTTAGTAGAAGCTAGGAGTACAATGTAAGTAAGAGCAAACAACTTTTTGTAACAGAAACTGAAGAAAGGAGTAGTATATTCTTGCAAGCTACTGAATTCCCATTTCTCAGAAACATGAGCTACACAATGTGATCTAAGGGAGCGTTCCAAGCAGTAACAATGCAAAATGCATCATTCCTAGGTTATTTGATCCCACTTTCAAAGTCTAAAGGATGCCTTTCTTCTTAAAAAAAAAAAAGTTACACAGCAAGCCTGTGTGAGATCTGTTTGCATCTATACATAAAGGATCAGAGCTAGTAAGCATATATCTGGACCAGTAAAGATGTTCTTCCACAACTCATGTAGAACAGGATAGATCATGGGAAGAAAAAAAAAGCACCTAAAAACATTTTAAAGCATCCTAAGATTTCTAGTGGAAAGTTGAAATCCATCATGAAAAGTAACCTATCCATATTTTTGTGGTGAACAAAAAGCACTAACCGTTTTGTTTCCTTCTCTCACTAATATCATCTCAATATCTTTTCCCTTTGCCAACATATTTTTTTTATTTTTAATGAAAATCAGCAACCAAGAAAACCCAACCTCAAAGTTATACATGTATGTTGGAGGTTAGGATTTTTCCTTTTTTTATTTTCTCTCTGGGAATTTTGTCCCATTTGTTGCCTAAGAGATGATGATGCCCAGTACCTAAGAGAGACAAAAGTAGCCAAAGCTGAGGGGCTTTCTCTTGGGAAGGGCAAAGATAACAACAAGATTTTGGCTGGCAGGTAAAGGGTTGGGCTCAGCTTCTCTCTCTTGCTCTCAGGATAGGAGGGGAAAGGTCGAGTACCTGCTACCATGGGAAGTATTCACTGCCACCACGGACTCCAGACTGGCTCTGCTTCTTCTTTACCGTGGGTGAGCCTCATAAGACCAGCTGATAAACTGGGACCTTAGTAACACCTGATCGCACTGGAAAGGACCCTCACCATATCTCTTCAGATGCCTCAGGAGAAAAACATCCCAGCGTTCTGCCACTGCCTCAGTCTAACAACCAGTGCCCGCCCAACCACACTTCCCCCCACCCCGACCTCCTGCTAAGGATAAGGAGTTTTCTGTTACATTTTTTTTAGGACCCTGGGGTGTGCCTACTTCTGCATTCCAACGGGATCAGCCACTCCCATTAGGTTGTAATGGAAGGCCCTTATCTATCTCTCCTGCCGGAGGGCCTACCATTACCCACATTGAGAGGGGTAGCTGAGCTCAAACAACCCTTGCAGTGGTGGGTGAATCATCACACCTGCCCTATCTGGCTGGAAGCCAACAGCACACCTGCCAGCTGTAACTGTAACTACACTAAAGGGGAGAGTGCGTGACAGCTTTGATAAGGCTGTTAACGAGTTTCTGGTTCTGTTTGTTGTGCTGCCCTTGTTGTTGCTTGTTTGCTTTGTTATACATACATACACAGATACATAGATACATACATGCTAGTAAAGAACTGTTATTCTTTTTCCCATATCTTTGTCTGAAAGCCCTATCAGCTCAAAGTTATGCTAATTTGGAGAGGAGTGTCGAATTTTCCATTCCAAGGGAGGCTCCTATCTTCCTTGGCAGACACCTGTCCTTTAAACCAGGACAATGTACCAGATGGGTCTTACACAATACAACACAACCATCTGAATCTGCATACACTAATGGGTGCAGAAGTCACGAGGCTTAGACAGTAATCAGGAAAAAAAGGAAAATACTCACAGAAAAATTCTGAATTAAAGTTACATGCTGAGTGACTACTCTGAAAATCAGAAAATAAGCCTCTTGTAAGAAACAACTGTTTATTGAATTTGGTCTTCTCATAATTTTTTAAATATTCTGTAACAAATACTAATAATTTAATTTCAGTTATTCAAAAAATCATAAAACATGCCAGTCAGTATCTTGATGTTAGGCTATTATATACTTCTGGCACTCCATATACTACACTTTTCAACAGTAAACGACCAAATGGCTAAGAGCAGAAATGAGAGTTTTCTGTTTTAAACATAAGGCACACTTATGAAATGATTAATCTCCAAAACAAGTTTAAAGAATCACAACAGTCTCCAGAATAATTTAAATATAATAATTTCTGGAAACTCTAGTTCTATGTAGCACCTACCCAAGTAAATTTGAAAGCTACCAATGTTATCAACAAACCACATTCTTTCTTATACAAGTGGCAGAATTCCATACTGCAAGTACTGTTTTGAGAACCAAAGCTACTGTGCAAAGAGGGGTCAATCATCTGGTCTAAGAAAAAGTACATATTTCTACCAAACTGTTTTGCTTCTACCAATAGACCACCATTACTGTAGTATTATTAGTGACCATTATTGAATGTATATAGGTGATGAAACCTATTAAAAGGCAATATCTTATTTGAAAATTTAATTACCACTGTGTATTTTATCATCTTATTCCATTAAAAACCACAGAACTCTACATTTACCCAGCATACCACACAACACAGTGATTTTCAAATGCCCATATGTACCATTTTTACTCAAAATGGGAGATGCTCAGCCAGCTGACACTTGTATTTACTAGAATTTACCGAAATGTCCTGAAAAATCTCCAAGTTCTTTACAAAGCAAAGATTCTTCTCTTGAATTTAGTTATAAACCTTGGATGCACTGAACCGAACAAATGTTTGCAAACATCAAGGTAACAACACAGATATGAGGTCTAGATCTTTGGTCTCCAGAAAAGACTATAAAATATGCTGTCTTAATAGATAGCCAGTACTAATCAAAAGTTTAAGAAGAAAATATTACCCCATAAAAGTGCTTCTGGCAAAATAAAGCCCTCAAAGACTGCTAGATTTAGACTGAATCTGTAAGTGTATCTGTTTTACACAAATCTAGCAATGGGAAAGTAAGTCACATGAGACCATGGTAAGAAATGGAGTAATGCTTCAGAATTAAAAAAAAAAAAAAAATAGGAGATAAAGTAAGACACAGAAGTCCAGCACAAGGGTGCTCCTGGTGGACAGCCAAAGAACACACCAGTAGACCCAGAGAGTGTTATCTTTACACTGTTACATTACTGAGGAACATGCATATTCATGAATTTCATACATTATTCAAACATTCATGTGAACTTTTGATGTTAGGGAATTCTTCTGTTTGGCTTCTTCACACTGGCTTATCAGCATGACATCCTGTATGTCAAGTTAATATATTTTATTCCTCCTTGTGTCTCCATCCTGTTGTTTCATATACTTCAATAAAGATTTAGTATGTCCTCCTTNATTTTCTAATTGTCCTACAGTGCTCTGGTTTGTGTCACAGTTATCTTATCACTTGGAGAATTCAGTCACTGGAAGGGGGGGTAACATGATTGCTTTACACCATTTCTTTGGTTACACAGAGGAATTTTAACATCCAGTGTTTAGCTAAAGCCTATAATATATTAGTATTTCTAATACAGTATAATATATACACTAGTACTAATATAATACACTAGTATTTCTATAAGCTATGCAGTACATACTTACACTGGTAGGTTACATTATACTAACAGCTAAATAAGCTGTATAATAAACAGCTAAATAAAGGTATATACAATACTATATCTAAATACTTATCATCAATGCAGAAACTAATATATAAACGCCAAAGCCAATATTATATTGTAGTCTTTTTTTTAACACCATAAAACTACTGATCTCTTCTTGTGTGAAAGGAACTTGAAGGTTTTCTAAAGTAACATAAACCTGGTAATGAAACTGAACTGGGGAAATCTACAGTAATCACTGAAGATTAATAATATGCTTATACTTTTTTATAATCCAATGCCAAACGTTTGCCTTTAAATCTGTGTTGCTGTACAAATTGTATGTATTTGTATAGGTAGGTGTGTGTACACACACACACAAACACAGGCATGGGGGTGATATGCAAGTTTCAGAGACTGACATATTGCAGTTTTTGAAAAATATTTTCATGAAGAACTTTTAGAACTGTATTACAAAAGCTGCACAGAATACCATCACAACCAGAAGAGGCCTTTGGAGTGAGACCCTGGACTGTTCACTGATGAAGATAAGATAAAATTCAGTAACTGGGACATTCACAAAACACAAGCTTAGCACCTTTGGGGAGGTGACCACAGCCCCAGGGCTATAACGTGCCAGACTAGAACAGACCTTTGCACCAAAGGGTGGCTGGAGAGCAACACTGGGTGAGTTAGAAAGGCCTCTGGGGAATCGCCCATCCTGGGATGTGTAGGACAGCTCAGCTGAGGGGCCCTTCTCCCACGGGAAAGCTTATCTGCAGCAGAAGGGAGTGACATGGCACATCAAAAGGCCACCCCCAGGGGTTCCCAGGCCCTGCACCAGAGCACCAGAGATCATGCAACAGCCCTTCAAGTGTTGCAAGGGACAGTGTCAAACTGGCCCCCCTGCAAGAGACACGTAGGCCTTCCCATGTGGCCCAAAGTGTATATTAATCCATGGAATTCCATATTCTTCATCGTGTGGCAGCGTGGCGTGGGACCACCAAGAAGACCAGATGGAAGGGAGCAATGAGATGTCATTGGGACCCTTGGATGGGTGACATGCCACCTAACCTCTGTCACACTCTCCCCCCACGCACACTTCTTTTTTCCCTCCCTCCCTCCCTCCCTCCCTCTCTCTCTCTCTCTCTCTCTCTTTCTCTTCTACTATTAAATAAAATATATCAATTTTTTGGCACCAACATCTAATCTTGTTTGGGTTTAATTCTGTTTTTGGGTATATTTTGAACTTTCTAAGTTCTTTCCAGTTTAGTGTTCTATGCCTTTCTGGGTTTAAACCAGATCATAACAGCATTCACTCAGATACATTTTCTTCTTTTCCGGCAGAACTGTGTGGTTTGTATTTCACCCACTTAACTTGACGTTGTCAACTTAAAACATCTCCTCCTGTGGAAAGAATGAGATACTCAACCACTGGTGCAAGTATTTTGACTATATAGGGATTTTTTTTTCAATTAATGGCAAGAACAATACCCCAGCTAGGTATCTTATTCTTAATTGGTTCATAAAGATTTTGTTGTCTCAACTTTAAATACATGTAGATCAACAGCAAGAAGAGAGGCCAAAAAACATAATTACCTTTTCTTCACATTTCCTGTGGCAGGCATACTTGCAAACTAAAACAAAAAAAAAAAATCCCAATATATATGACTAAAAGAGTAGGTGGATTGTCCCCTCCTTTTCTTTAGATCAGCTTTCTATAAGAGATCTGGCCAAACTCAAGTCTGCATCTCTAAAAGTATTTACATATGACAAAATAAAACTAAACTAAAAGAAAATAAGCATTTTAGTTTTCACCAAATCCTGAAAGATTAGGTAATTACAGCAGTGTTATCAGATTTGTGCATTCTATCAGTTCATGATACTGTATGTGTGGTTAAACATCATGGACTGAATATCTTGACACTTACCTTTAAAGCTTCATGTATACCATTAGTATTACCATTTAAATAGCACAGATAGTAAGACCAAATTGTTCCCAGTGTAAATTCTGAATCTTAGCCATAAAAGCAGCCCCTTTGGGTCTTTGACCTAAGAAAAGCAGGTTGACTTCAAACTCACAGGCAACTACTACTGGCCAGACTGTAATTTTTGATTATGAAATTCAGGTTATATAGCATTGCAAACATTACTTTCAAGAGACAAGCACTTGATTTCTTTTAAATTCCTTCCTAAGAGCAGGAACAGATGAATTGTACCAGTAGTTTTAGATTCAGGAAACAGCATTTATCTTAAAAAACAGATAGATGAGCAGTGATGTAAACATGACAGAAAGCACAATAGCTAGAATCTGACAACTGAAAATCAAATAAAAACCAGTTAAACAAGATGGTTTTTATTTGATTTCCATATGCACTTCCTCCTTTAGTCTGAAATTTGCTTTAATTCCATGCAGTGTCTATCCTTTGGACTACCATGAGCTAAACTGTATTTTAAATTCAGGAAAAATTTACTTATTCAATCTCCAAGATCAGTAAGCTGCAGAATACCATAGAGGTTTAACTGGAAGATTAACTGGGGCATAACCTCAGACCACTGAACTTGAAAGCCATGCTTGGTACTTTCTTGGTGCTTCCACAGAAGCCAACAGAAAATATACAACTACCAAGCTGTGAGATCAGCAAATTCTCATACTTTTCAGATTCGAGTGCAACAACTACTGAATGAAAAGCCCTCATGCTCCAGTCACTCCTCAGGGGCAAAAAAAGTAAGGCTTAGTTACACATCTTCTATTCTCTCTTGTACCTGCTATGTTCACTTATTTTCCCCACATGTAAATTAGGAGCAAGTTCTTTGTTCATAGTTTTCAAGATCAAGTCTCTTGTTCTAGTTTGACCAGCCCACGGAAGTGAGCTGACTGGGTTTGAGGTTGGCATTTTATTGGACCAATGGGAAACCATTTTCTAGTTCTTATTACCTTTGAAAGCAGCCCGGGCAGGTCTCTTCCCATCTGGCTGTCAGAGCACACACCTCTGCCCTCTCTTGGCCCTGGCCCAGTGGTGGGGAGGGGAAGGCCACGCGGGCCAGGCAGGCCCAGCTGATTTGGGAAACATCTGCCGGCATGGAATTTGCTCTGCCACTGGCTCAAACTGAACTTTACCTTTGCTGTGTCTGGTGAGAGAGGCAGGGGGGAAGGGGAGGCACGATGAAGCAAGCCAGAGCACCTGATGAGACCGAGGGGTGGAAGAGAATTTTTGGAAATCTGTTCAATTTTTTCTCGTGGCTGTCTTCTGGGCCTGAACCTTCTGAGAGCCCCCCCCTCCAGCACTGCTTTGAAACATGCCACCATGGACTACCCGTGGCCAGATGCTGTTTCTTATTAACTTTTTTCAGTGCATCAGTGCACAGATGGAACTTGGAAAGCCTCTCTCCAGTGAGAGAAATTAAAACGATGTGTAAAGACCACATGAAGTATCAAAGTCAGTCAAGAAGGAGTGAAAGTCCAGGTGGAAGGAGTGTGAGAAGTTGCTTTTGAGCTATAAAAACTCTTGTAAACTATAGTGGTTGGTTATAACATATTGAAATGTTTCCTTCAAACCATAAAGAAGTATGGGGGAGATAAAAGAGTTCAAGTTGTAGATCTGAGCAAAGGAGTGAAATGTTGAAGGGACTGTTGATTTCATAAGAAGCTGAACAGAGTGATGAAGTGATAAAGACTCTTTGCCCTCCAAAAATAAGTGAATCTCTGTTCCTTAGAAGTAAAGGTGGTCCCAGCGACAAAGAGAACCTTTGTTTTGAACATGTTTATCTGTAAACTAGACCCTATACATCAATGTGGCCCAGAAACACAGTTGTGAACATGGGAGGAATTTCATGAACGCAAAAGGATCTGGGCGGTTGCATGTTCATGAAGAATGGATTTACAGAAGAACTGTTTTCTTGCAGAGAAATTGACCATAGTGAACGAGAGGTGCTTCCCTCCCTAGATGAACTGAAAAAGACTGTTTTAGAAGTGAAAACTGACTAAGATTTCCGAGTGTTGTTTTCTTTACATTGTCTGATGAGAAAAAAGTAAGGGTGGGGAGGGAGAAAGAGTGTTTTTTTAAAGATTCCATCCTCATTCTTGTTATTTTCATTTCTTTTAATATTAGTTAATAAAGTCTTATTACTTTTAAGCTCAAGCCTGCTTTGCTCTTAATTAAAACCTTTAAAAATTGGCAAAAATCAAACCAGAACAAAAACTGGTGTGTCTGCCTGGTTTTCGAATTGAAACCACATCTCTTTATTCTCAAAATTTGTTAACATTTAGCATTGATACACTATTAGCATTGATAAAGATCTATACTACTTAAAAATTCTATCAGCCTTAAAGCAAATGGAAGACCCATGAGGAAAAACTTTGTTTTCTTGCATAACAGCATAGGAGATAAATGGCTACATTCATTAAGTGATTTCACATACCAAAACTGTCTAATTAGTAGAATCCATACTTTACATTGGTATGATTAGCTTTAATTTGCAAAAGGCTAACAGATGCTCTAAAAATACACATACTATCTGTTTAGTTTATAAGCTACTTTGAGATTTCCTCCAAAAACAAGAACCACAAAAAAGTAAAGAATAAAATGGTAAATCTGTCAGAAAGCCCTGATATTACAGACAATTACTTTATAGATTCTTAAATCTAGATTTCTGTGAGGGAAGATGGAATACAAACCAGATTTCATTCCATGACAACTTCCATCATTTTGCTACTGGTTCATGTAAAATCAAATCACAAATATCATCAAAACACAAAACATCTATTAAAGATGCTGATAATGCCAAATGCAAGCACTGATATTTTCTTTTTTTTTTTTTTTTTAAGTTTCCATGTACAAGAAAATCAGTGTTTTCTGCACTTGTATAACACAACAGTTCTTACAATTTTTTCAGGAAACAAATCACTCAAGTTAGATGTGAACTTAATCTGGACAGCAACTTCAAGACTGAGACTTTAAGGAGCACCTCATTCAATTTCATAAGCAACACAGATATACAGCATAAAAACTCCATACAGAATTAAAGTGAGAGCACAAAGCACAACGCTATATAGCTATATCTGAGATTCAAAGTGTTATAAATGCATATTTTAGTATTGGCTTTTCGCAAATGTTAGAATTAATGTTGTAAGCATGATGGGGGTTTTTTTATTCTTTTCTCTTTTAGTAGAATTTTACTGTCTTTAATAGATACATAAGGTTTTTCTTTGCTGTAGTTAGAACTTAAAGGTAGTATGTCTAAGCTGCCTGAATAGATAAGATAATTTCCAGAAGAGGCCCAAGTGACTATCAGCATTCACCGCTTGTGGAAGAAGGGACCAAAGCCTAAACTGAAAAGATGAAAGTGAGATTACACTTAACGGACCCAAGGAGTCACCATGCAAAGCAGTTCTTGGAAAAAAATGAATATATGCATGAAGACCGGACTCAAGGAGTGACCATGCAAAGCAGTTCCTGGAAGAAATGAATATGCATAAATCCGTGCATGAAGAACCGGATAAAAAGGGGAGGGTTCCGAGACACCGGTGTGCTTTTGGCAAAGTGCCAAGACACCCGGTCGCGACCATATTTCTTTGCTTTATTGTTTCTCTTATTGTCTTTATTAAACATTTTTAAACTTTACCAGGAAAGTGAACTTCGTTTTTCACAAAAGGCAACAAAGATTAAAGCCTCCAGAGAAAATTAGTTAAATTCAGTCAGGCAAAGCTCTCTGACTGAAACAAACTGTGTATTTTTTTTTTTTTGGTGTTTAGATTTATAAGATTCTGAGCATATAGATATGATTCATAATGACTGCTTCACTCCTCAGCATCCAGAAATACTCTAATCATATGCAAATCCAGTACTTGCATGGATTAGACTGAGTTATTACCTTCTCTTCTTCACTACCTAGTAAAGCTAATTATGATTTTAAAAATGGATAGAAATAAGCACTCCAAAATGAGATCACTTACTGTCTGAATGCTGGGAGCAAACAAATCATTCCTTTGTGCTCAGATGCAGAAAGGAGGTTGTCCATCTTGCCTCTCAGGTGAACTTCAAACTGCTTATTGCATACGTTGCTCCTAAAAGGCACCCAGCTACAACCCCACAATATAAATAGATCCCCAGGCATAACTGGGCCAAACTCTAATGTCACAGTACAGCTAAACTGTAGTTGGACAAGTCTAATCATAATACAAACCCAGCCCGATTGGCCTGGTTCATTCTAGAAAAGAAACAGAACAAGTCCCTGGGCAAACAAGGACAGGATATATTCGAACGCAAACAGGGACTTCACCCAATCACGTTCCATCCTAAACTGCAGACATCTCATTGATCAGAGAGCTGGGCAATCCGAGATCCCAACCAATCAGCTGTCTAAGCCCGGGAAATTCAAACCTCCTATATAAGGAGGGTCCGAACAATAAAGCGAGTTGTTGTTGTTGTCGCATGGATCTCAGAGTTTGTGTAGTCTGCTTCCAACCAAGGACCCCCATCCTAACAAGTGGTAATTCCCGACGTGAAGACAGCAGCCATCCCTTGAGTACAGCGGGGGGAGGATGGAAGACAGTGCGGACAGAGCCTGTCCAAACCGGCAAAAAGCTGGAAATAATTAAAATACGTGCGTGAAGAGCCGCAAGCAGCAAATAGCCAGAAATAATTAAGAGGTGTGCAAGCAGAGCCGTCCAAAATATAGTGTGCAGAGCTATTTTGCTGTGGAAAGCTGCAAAAATCCGGATTCTTTGTATATACCCCTTTAAAGAGAAGAAAAACCCAGCAGAAGGATTCATCTCCGTGGAAGAATGCCCAGGGATGAAGGTATGGCCTAATTTTCTAAAGGAATGTGATACAGATTATGAAAAAGAAACTATTATGTTTGATAATATGGACTAAAACTCGGGAGTTGGAACCTACCAAAGAGACTGCATTAGATATACATACTTGGACGCAGACTGGTAAATATATAATGGATACTGCTTATAAAGGCGACAAAAGTGCAGTTAAAACCCTAAATCCATGGAAGCTTATATTGAACTTAATAACAGATAAAACCCGAGATGCGTGGAGAGGACTGGTAGCCGCGCGCCGCTGAACGGGCGTCACGTGCAAAATTGCGCAACAACCCCAAGCGGCAGAGCCATGGCGGCGGGCGGCACAGCCCAGCCAAGCGGTGGAGCCGGGAGGGGCAGCCTAATCCCCGCAAAGGCCTGCACGGTGACGGTGGCGAAATCACGGAGAGCTGAGGGAGCCCGCGCGCTGCCTGCGCCGTGGTAGCTTCCAGTGCTCAGGAGGGCCGCCTAATAGATTGTGCAACTCAGCCATGTTTTGCAGCCCCAGAAGGCGGCAGGGCCGGGGAAGGCGATCTAACGCGCGGCGGAGCAGAGTCAAACACACTTCGCAGCGCCCACTCCAAGGTACTGTGGCGGGTCGGACCATGCCGCCGCTTCGGGCGGACACTCCAAAGTTCATGTCGTCTGTGTCTCCGACCAGCGACGCCCACCATGGCACTCTTAATTCCCTTTTCTTAACAGATCTGAATTTCACTATTTTCTGCCCAAAACAACAAAACTTTAAATGACTGGGCCCATTTTAACGGACTATTCTTTGCATTTACCAGATTCTCAAGTAAATACTATTTAATTAACTTTTGTCCTGCTGAAATATAGCAAGCATCACAAGTTTTTGTTGGTAACATAATATTTTTAGGAATATAAGGTTCTATATTAAGAAAGTTCTATGAATTTGCTTTAAGGAAGCATTTAGACACAGCAAGGAAGAATGCATGGAGTAAGGCCATGCTGAGGCAGTAATTTTGAAGAGTCAAGGATTTTTTTTAAATTGCTGAATCAGCTAAAGTAAATAAATAAGCTTTGTCTGTAGTTAACAGAAACTGGATCTTAAATAAGCTATGCCAGATCTAGTAACTCATTGCTTGTCAACATTTTACTTCCTCATTTCTAGTGACTCCTCCCCAAAATGACCCCCGACTCATTTCAGAGAACAAACTACTCATGCTTAATACGTTCTTTTTCCAATTAGCATACGAAGTAAGGAAAAGGAAACGACGGGTATGAATATGCATTTGTATTTTGTATATTCAACACTTTTGTAAATAAAAAGCTTTGTCATTACCTGCAATCTTCACAGTGTGCATTAGAGTTATCCCACGCGCTGTCCAGCATCACAATAAACATACACTTTCTAACTTTAAAATGTTAGACAGTTTTTGTTTGTCATAATTAAATACCAGTATAAAATCTTTATTCATATTTTAATAATTCAGTGCTGCAGCGGTCAATTTTCTGAACACAGACAAGTACTGAAAAGCATTCCCAGGCACATCCTTTCACAATGCAATTCATATGAGTTTCTCCATTACAAGCTGCTAGCATCATGAGCAGTGAGAGATCCCTCCCCTCACCAACACTAGCAAATTAAACATTTACCCATAGAGAGAACTTTATTTGCTTGATATTTCATTATTTAGAATTCATTGTGCCACAGCTATGATGAATTCTGAATACAATTCTGCTACATCAAAGAACTGTGTTGGCTGGATGACTGCACCCCTTCAGACCAAGGCTCAGCTTAGGCATTTACTTTCGAAGACCAAAGAGAAGTTATTATACCATAATTGTGCAACCCATGTCTTTTCAGTGCAAGAGATATGCAATACAAAATCCTATGAATAACTGAACAACTGGTGTGCTGATAGTATGCTAAGGAAAATACATGCAACTTAAGTTAAAAAGATCTCAACAAGCAGCTTATATTGAATGCTGACATTCTTCAGGCAAAGTATACAAGTGAAATGGCACTCAGCTCTTCACAGGACTAGAGCCTAACTGTATTTCATTTTTAAAATGTGCCTGAAACAGTCCAGAGTACTTACTGTCACACTCTGCAAGGCTACTTCAGTTCTTCAGCAAAACAGCTGAATGTCTGCATCCCACACACAAACTCTCATCAAATACCAGACGTTCTGAATTTATGTTCAAGAATTCTGGCATCAGCTCCAAGAACAACTGTCCCAAGCTGGCTAGTAGTAAAATGGAGACTAAGCCATATTTAGTCAATTTACTGCACTTCAGAACAGTTCCTAAATAACAGGGAGAAAAAGGGAGTAACTGTAAGACATTTCTTTGTATCAAAATGGAGATGTGTTAACTCCTGCAAGTTACCAATATTGCTGCCAGGGTAAAGAGAGAAGGATAAGCATAGTGAATCATTTTTTTTAGACTTACGCTCCAAAGGTTTTATAGTATGAAAGCTCTGTTTCTTACAGTCTTGTTAAGAAGCTCTCTGAAAATCAGTAGCGGTGTGTTTACAAAGTAAGAAACTACTGCTGTAAACTAACCACAGAATGATTTATGGTTTACCAAAGAGCTTACTTAACTTACTTGTCTGGTAAGGGCTCTGCATCTTGACACATTTAAGCATTTAATGGACATATGTCACAGCAATATGTTTCATATATTCCATCATACTGCAAACATAGTGAATATGTCTGGTTTATGAAGATAACCTTGCACTTAACCACAGTTTTTATCAAGTGATTCTCTGTGATAGGTTTTTGTATGTTTGTTTTTGAACAGTGCCATGTATGGCAAGAGTAGAAAGAAGATAATTCAGGAATACTCTTGAGGTAGAAACTTGCATATAAATACAGAATTAAAGAGATTTAACCCAGTTTAATGCCTTTCTAATACCTAAGAAAAATTACTTGTTCCAAAAACATACCCTGTACTGACCTGGATATTAATTTTTAACTTTTTGATGACAAAATAAACAGGGATCCCAAATCACAGGCCTAGATATTTGAAAGATTCTTTCTTTCCCTCAGCACTTAGAACTTTGCAAAACAGACACATGCTATTAAAGACAGGTTTTGACAGTAATAGGAGTCTTTGAAAATTCACAACAGAATGTAATCTAAACCAAGCATATAAAAAGATTTGTGTAATCAAGACAAGTTTTACAGTTCCCAATTCCAGACTCCTCTCTTAATACCAGAAAAAGATGGGTGTCAGAGGGTAACAGAAGTGGTAGAGCACAGCTATTTTAATATCCACGCTAGTGATAACTGCTACTGACCAACAGCTCACACCTGCAAGGAAATGTCCTGCACAAAATATCAGGCCTGTCGTCATCTCTGCAGAAAATATGTTTTCTTTTTGTTAAAATATCTTAATTTTGTTTCTGCAAATGCAAAGTACACCCAACACAACAGGATGTCTTTGGGGCAAAGGAGGTGAGGAAGCTATCTGTGATCAAAATCTCCCAAATGCTGATTGGCTACAAGGAAGCCAGTCTGGCTGAAATGTTGGTACAAGTGCAGTTTGCTGGCTATTTTTATTTCGAAAAGAGTTTAATAATGTTGTGATAAAATTATTAGAAAAAAACTCACACCACCACACTTCTCTGCTGACCTGTTCCTACTAACTTTGCAACAATTCAAGTCAAGAAAAAAGCATGAAAATCAGACGCACAAAAATTAACTCTAGCATTAAAAGTAAGTTAGTATGCAATTTTGTGTGAGGCAGTTTTGTGCATTTCTTCCATCACCCCAGTTTGTGTAGGGGGTGGGAGAAGTGTAGCCTAGTTGGAAATATTAGTCTTTAGATGCAAAAGTAAACACTTCTATTTTTAAGAAGTTATAAAAGTCACATGCCAAAGATGTCACAAGTCTAACAGCCACATTACAGCAACGGCATCTGCTGGTACATTTCTTGTGCTTCAAACATTAACCTTGATTTTATTGTATTCTTTTTCTCATATTCAGCCATTCAACCATTGTCTCCTCATCTGAATATTACTCCCACTACTTCATGGCTGACACTGTTTTTGAAAATGAAGGCTAACAGACAGTTATGGGAAATTTGTGCAGAGCTTCAACATTTTGTTGGAGGGACAATGGGACAGGACACGACAATACAGTGTTGTGAATGAGCCTTCCCACAGATAAAATATTCCACTTGCTGGTGCGAACAACAACAGTGGAAAATCTTTATTAAGAGAAATGATCTTATGGTTAGTCAACCAATGCCCATTGCCGTAATTAACTAGAAGACGGTTTAGTTAAACTTGCAGTATATATGTATAAATATTAGATAGATAGATAGATAGATAGATAGATAGATAGATAGATAGATAGATAGATAGATAGATAGATAGATAGATCGATCTCAGAATACACCCATGTAAGCACTTTAGAGGACCTTATTTCACAAGGATCACTCAATGGAAATCAGACTGACACAAACACTCTTACCTCACTACACTCTTTACCATTTAGAGCCAACCGTAATGCCACTAGCCCAAGCAGCATACAAATTCTAGCTTTCTAGTTTGTCAATTCAAGTTCAATTTCAAGCTTTCTAGTTTGTCTGCCAGGATTGTAACAAGAGACACACTTTGCACATTATGAAGATGCTCATAAGTTATTACTGCTCTTAGCACTTACTGAAAAAGAGTATATAAAACCACCTGCAATATAATCATATAAAATTAAATACGCATGTATTTATATACACAGTATGTCCAAACAATTTGTCACGTCCATATGAATCTTTGTTGCGGCTCATGTTTGTTTTAGTTTAATTCAGTTGTTGTTAAGGTTTAATGTTAATGGTCTGTTCTCCCCAGTGTTCACTCCCAAGTTGGTTTGTTCCCAAAGCTGTGTCCTCTCACCAGTTTCCCTTTATGGTTTTTCCCTGCCCTCTGTTCCAGTCCTTTCCTTATCAATCACTGTTACCCAATCCCTTGTTCCAGCTCCTTCTATGCCAGTCTTCCCCAGAGCCAATCCCTTTGCTATCCCTCCCCCGGGTGTTCTGGAGTGTCACCCAGGCCTCGATGCCCCATTGGTGCATGTGACCCCTTCCCTCCTCCTGTCTATCCTGATTTGTCCAAAGACCCATGACTTAATCCTTCAACTCCACCCCTGAGTTATCTCCATTGGGCAATATGTTGTACCCACCCCGATTTGTATCTGTATAAAATCCTGCGCAGAGCTGCACAGGGCTCTTCTTGCCTGTTTCCCTTCAACCCTAATAAACCATTTGGGTGGAACCTCAGACCTGGAGAGCCTCTCTCTTGCTTCTCAACCCAAACCCTGGACGTGGTGAGTCTATCTGCACCTAGGAGCATTGGCTCTGAAGGTTCAGCTGAAGGCACAAACCCCACACCTCAGCTGTTCCCCACACTTGGCTTAGTGATGGTGTGCTTTGAGCTAGCCTGGGCTCCGGTCAGTCGCGTCAAATCTTAATATAAAAATGTTTTTTGACTTGCCATAAGCAATGAATTTGATTAAATACAGAGGGCTTTTTGAACTACAACTAACCCGAAAGTGAGATGTGAAATGGATCACTAGCCAACCACAAGCACAGTCACAAAAAAGCAGGTGAATTTCAAAGGAAAATAGCAAATTTCTTAAGAAAAAATAGCTCCAATTGTCTTTAAGTCTTGATCTATGGTCTGTAAGCCTGTGAAAGCACTTGATTAAACACGGTAAGATACTGCAATTTGATGAGAACGTCATTTCTATCATTAACTTGCTCAATGAAACTAGTCCAGAACTTATTTAAGCAAATTAACAACTGAGTGAAACATATGTTAACACAATTTACAATTTATATTTACAGATGTAGAATATCTTACAAGTAAGACAAGAAGATGAATTGTATTCTTTATTGTACTCAGCTTGCACATAATACCATGGTAAGCATTCCTCTCCTCACAACAAAATTGGCACCTCTGGCTAACATTTACACATATATTAAAGTAAGAAGGTATCAAAGGAAGAGAGCAAAACTCAAATGTAGTCAAAGCATCAAGGAAAAAGGTGTTTAAAAAAAAAAACAAAAACAGAGGAACTAAAATTCTACAGGAACTCGTATTTGAATCACTCCAACATATATTTTTCCAAAACCAGCACATTCATAGCTACATTAGATATAACAAAATGAAACTCAGTTCATTCAAACAACCATTAATTGCTTTAAGTTCAAAAATTAGTTTATGGAATGCTTTGTATTGCAGGTAAAGCCTCACTAGCAGCTAAACCTAAACTACGTAACTTAATTGTCAACTGGAGATGAGGAGAGTTTCATCAAAAGACAACTGTACAGTGCTTCAACTTTTCACATATATTTTACCCATCACATCAATTTACTAAGAGCTGTGAAATTATACTTTCTTATTTAAAATTACTCTATTCTCCCAAATCTGGTCTCCAGTTTTTCTAACTGCCAGGAAATGTAGAGATTCAGAGCTCTCTGTACTACACTAAAAATTATTTAATCACAACAAAGATAAATAATATTTTTTTAAGAAAAGGAAGTTAAAAGAAATTTTTAACATCTATTTTATATATATAAAGTATAAAATAAAAATAATAAAATAGAAATTCACATGTAAAGACGGACACTACATCCTTATGACAGCCTGTTAAAATGACAGCCGGTAAAATATTGAACATTCAACATTTTGGGTAAGTAGCTTAAAAATAAATCAAAAGGTTTCTGTAACACTAGTGGCCTTTTGCTAATCATGTAAATGTACAAGATTATGTATTATTTGCTTAGCCGTGAATTAAATTATACTGTACTTCAAGGAAAATCAAACCAGAGCATTCCAGTTTAAGGTAGTGCTGAAGGGACCTGTAGAGTCGAGTGGTCCTTGGGTTACTGCAAGATATGCAGGTACTGTTGAAATCAATCAACAGCTGTTTGTCCTTAATTCAAAATGAGAATCGGTATCAAAGACTGTTGTATCTCACAAAGTAGTT
>VXBS01003420.1:0-64865 GCA_013400255.1 Sitta europaea
CCTCCTTGCACACCTGGGCACACGCCAGGTCGCATTTGGCCACTTGCAGCCAGCAAGACCAGGGCCTTTCCCGCTGAGCAGCTTTCCAGCCACTCTGCCCCCAGCCTGGAGTACTGCAGGTGATTGTTTTAGCCAACGTTTAAAATCTGGAACTTTGCCTTGTTGAAACGGAAATCATTGGCCTTGGCCCATCAATCCAAAATACTTGATTCCAACCCTGTGCCTTGAGCAGACATGCCACCCACTAAAGACTAGGTTGCCCAGGGCCCCATCCAAACAGGCCTGTTCAAAAAAGAGCCCATATTTTCTAAGTAGTGAAGAGACACACACCAGCCACTCTGAAAATATCAGACCAAGGGAGACGTCTTCTGGAAGCACTAGTTGTGCCTGGTTCAGAAGTATGGATGAATTGATATGAACTCACGACTGATCACTACTGCAGGAAGAGAATAGTGGGAATTACTTCCAATTTCTGCATTCTTGAATAAGGGTCACCGACTTAATCCAAAGGAGAAAAATAAAAAGAATCCAGAACTGGCCATGCCTTTGCAATCCTGACAAAGAGCTGGGTCGGAAATACCAAAACTACAGCATCATTTTTAACAGAGAGGGAAACATAAGTCTGCCTCTGAACAATAACAAGGTCAAAATTGCTAGTGGGAGCAGTGAATAATTATTTTGCAGGTAGGAGGCTCAGAGGCATTTTGTTGTCACTTTCTGAGTCAATTCTACATCTCCTGGGTCAGAAAAAACCAGCTTCTACATAAGCAAATTGACATTTCTACCCACATTTCTTAGATGAGGAAGATTTCCTGACCCAAACTACACTTTGTTTCCTTCTACTACCACTATGAGCATTAAACTAAGAGCCATAATCAGACACTCAATTTTAGCACTCACTCACACCATTTCAGAATGAAGCCATGTCAGAAAAATGAAGCATTTAAATATATATAAACTTTTGTTATATTCAAACAAGATAAATACTAATCAAACATCCCTGATATTTTCAGCACTGAGGGTCAAGGAAGAATTAAAAAATGTTTTTTCTAAATCCACTCTATGCATCCCATCCCAACTTACCTTGTCTCCTTTGGTCCCACTAGCACCAGGAGGGCCAGGGCTGCCGGGAGGGCCCTATAAAGGGTTAAAATTGAGAGAAAACTCTTTGTTTCTAAAGTGTGGGAGAAATATAAGGCTGCAGGTATTGGCAGCACAAACAGTGATGTCCTATTGCACTGAGGAGTAATTAATAGAACACATGAGGCTGCTTTGACTCTGCTGCAGAGAGAGGAAAGAGAATAACAATGGAGATGCCACAGCAACTACAATTATACCAGTCCAATTTCAGTTGATTCAGAATTGCAGTTCAGTGAGTATATCAGTGTCAAACACAAAATTTAGGATAAAATTCAGGCATGAAGATTTACCCACTTCTAAGTGTCTATACATGAAAAAGGAAGAAATGGTTCAGAAAACCCAACTTGTGTAACGGGGTTTCACTTGGATAAATTTTTCCTTTGAAGTAGTAAACAAACAGGATCTGTCTTCACATCCCTCTGCAATTTCCTACTTCATCTACATTGGCTGCAAGTATAAACCAGTTCTTTATCCATCTGTAACACCAGAAAACATTTCCATCTTGCACGGATGGAACTAACTAGGCACACACTTCTTGGGACAAGGTAAACCGTGGCTGAGGAACAGAGCAGGATGCAGATGCTGCACCCTGGAGGCATCAGGCTCAAGGGTGGCAGTGATTAGCTACATGTCTTTTGGCAAATCACTTCTGGCCTCTGCTTCTTATTCTGTCCTTTGCTATTTAGACTGGAAAGTCCTTGGAAGAAAAGGATGCCTCTCATTAAGTATCATTCCCTGGGTAATGAAAACAGTCTTGTGGAATCTACAGATAGCGGTTTTAGACAAAGCAGTGTGTGTCTGATCAGCAGAAATGTACTGATCTTCTAGGCCATTTTCTGTTTTCTTTTTGTTGTAAGAAGGTAAATAGTTCCAAGCCTTTTTTTATTGAAAACAAACCCAATATATTGCATCCAGTTGTCTTCCTTTCCTGTTGTGGTCTTAAACAACTTATTTTTTCTGATTTTTGTGAGTGCTTTCTTATGTATTTAATGAAAATTATGACAAACATTTGAGCTATCACATTTGATCTAGTTTAAAGGACTGGCGTTTCCTCTGAGTGTAAGTTGCATTCTAGTTTAATTTTAAAAGCAAACAAACAAAAAGAAAACTGTGCCAACAAAGATCCTCAAAATAGGGACATGAGTTGGTACATTCAAGATTTAGCAACCACCCAGGATAAGTCTCAGTTTTAGGGTCAACTTCCACTCTTTCCAAAGAAACACTTCCAGTTATTATTTGCCACATACCTGTTTCCCCTCCACACCTGGCTTTCCAGGGAATCCATCCAGGCCTCTGTCTCCCTGAAAAAAGAAGAGAAAGAACCATTATAATTTGAATCTGGGCTGTTTAGGTGAAGGTGATGTCCATATTATCTGCTCCAAGAGTAATGAATAAGTAGAGAATTTCCAGCCAGTCCCACTGAGAAAATAGTTAAGTTCCTACATCTGTACCATGAAAAGTTGCTGCAACCAGAAGCTGGAGTGTGCTAGCTTTCCATGTCAGCATCCTTCCTCTGCCTGCAGAGGTGGGTTCATGTGAGCTGGACAATGTGCTCCAGGGAATGTCAGCCCAGAAGAGCTCTTAGAAAAATAGTAAAGCAATCCAGCAATAGGGTGGGTTTACCCAGTAAAGAAAAATCTTATATTTTTCACCTTTTCTGCAACCTGGGGGAACAATTAATTTATTCCTCTATGTCTCCAGAGCTAGACAGTCCACAAAGTCCATATGCAATGTATTTCACTTTATTTTTATTACTTGAAGATATGGGTTTTCCCCCTGTACCTAAACCTGATTTTTTTTTGCTGCAGTTCCAGACCAGTAAGTCTTTACCTAATGCCCCAGAGGGAAGTGTTTCCTTCATCTTTACAATGACCTATTATGTAATTGAAGATTTACAAAACTCCCCTTTCAAACATCTCTAGACTAAGCAACCATAACACTTTCAACTTCTCTTCATGGGCATGTTTGTCAGTTCTCTGATCAATTTTAATGCTCCCTATTTGTGCAGTGTCCAATTTTCCCACATTTTCATTGTAGCTAGGTGCATGAAACTCAATACACCTGAGGCTAACTTTGAGCATGAATATGTTTTCACATTTTATAGACTATTCTTCTGTTTAAAAACCAGGACAATGTTTACTTTACACCAAACCCCCTTCCACAAAACAGCTCCTTGATCAGTTGTTCCCAATCCTAAACTCCAATTTGTTGTTCTACATGTATGAAACATCCTGCAGCTGCCACTTCTCAGTGTGATCTTCTGCTTTGGGGGATTGTGTTTACAGGATGATTTTGAATTCTGACTGTGATTTCTACTGGTCTTCTATATTCAAGCTCAACACATTTCATATTTTATAATCCAGGTTCTTGATAGAGATAACTGGATCAATTACATCCTTTTGCTGAACTTTGATTTTCTCCTACTGATTGTGGCTTTTGACCATTCAATCTGTTTAGTTTAAAAACTCCTCAAAACAGGGACTTTCCTTTACTCTCTAAAGTCCTTAAACCTCTGAAAAAATGAAAGACAAATTTTGTTTTCACACACAGCTGAATATAATCTATCAAACACACACACAGTGCCAATGCTAACATGAATGTGCATGTAAAAACAAAATCTACAAGTACAAGCAGTGTAAAAAACCTAGTAATTTTATATAACTAAACTAATAGTTTCATGATTTTTCTTAGTGTTTTTATATACCTTAAACTCTTAGACCACTGTTATTACCTGCAAATCCACACTTAAGGCATTGGATTGAATTAGCTTCTTTTGTAAACTACATTGATTTGCCAAGTCAGAAATGGATTTGCTAATCACTGTTTATTTTTCCTCCTTTAAAGTCAATCAATCTTCTAACACAAATGTTATTTTAAATTATTTATTCAAGGAATGGAATCAGAGAGACCCATATCCTCCAGAAAGCAGCTGAAAGAGTGTCAGACACCCAGATCCACTTGCTTTGGAGGCGATAGTTTCCACATTAATGCTTTCCTTTGTATTGCCTGAACTACAAATATCCTGAATTTAAGACTTTCAGCAAGCAACAGCCTGGTATATTGCTGACAAAATGTGCAGTACGTTCCCAGGAGAATTTTTAACATCAATACAGTGCAGCAATGAATACTTCACACATGCTGGTTTAGCTGCCAAAACAGAAAAGTGTCAATGTTCTTACTGCTACCAATGGGGGCTGGGAAAGGCAAATGTATTATTTATACAAGCAAATACAAAAAAGAAGCAGTTTGAAAACACTCCAAACAATTGTGTTTTATGCTGTTTAGAAAAATCTGTCATTATAAGTATTTTTTATTATTTTTCCATTCTTTAAATAAGGCTACTCAGTGAAAGGTACTTTTCTCCCAACAGAGAGAACAAACATTAAAGTTTCATTCTCAAATTTTCACTTAAAGGTTCCATTTCTTTCTCCTGTGTTCTACTGTTTTTTCTTCTTTTAACCAGTGGAACAAAATGGTGAAAAGTCACAGGAAAACAGGGGAAATGACAATTCTGCCACAACTTCAGTGCTGCTCTCTGACCTCTACCATTTAGAAAATTTAATAATTTGTTGGAAAAATGATTGCCCAGGAGTCTGCAGGGCCCTGGAAAAGCTGCAGGAGAAAAAAACCCACTGCAGAGAGATCTGGCAGCAGCAGACCAGTCCTGCTGCTTTCTTACACAATCCCTTCTCAATATAACATACAAGGTTTTACAGGGTGGACACAGGATTATGCAGCAAAAGCAGTGCTCTTTGAGCGTTGAGCTGCTGGACATGCCTAAATAAGGATGCCAAGTATCACATATGGATATGGCTCCTGTTAGCAGGGCAGTCCATCATAGTTATTTCTGGAATCTGTCCTGGAGTCTGCAATGAGCTCATTGGATGCAAAAGGGCATGGGATATCCCTCATATGGTGCAGTGCTTTTTCTAAAGTGCAGGTCCAACCCATACTACTGGATTTAGGAATCTCACTATAAAACCTAAATATCTACATCCGAGGTCCCAGGATATGTGAATAATGCAGCAAGATGGATGGGATGCTTTGGGTTTTTTTGGTAGTAAGGGGGAAGGCTTGATAAAACAGTACTCAGTGCATGAACTAGTGCTCCCA
The DNA here is from genome assembly GCA_013400255.1 of Sitta europaea. Classification (NCBI taxonomy): domain Eukaryota; kingdom Metazoa; phylum Chordata; class Aves; order Passeriformes; family Sittidae; genus Sitta; species Sitta europaea. The sequence goes on from VXBS01003420.1 coordinate 5,254, forward strand.
TCTGATATTATAACCCCTTTTCTCTTCAGGCACAAAGAAACACAGGTTGCGTAGGTGTCAGTATTCAGATTACAGACTGAAGAGCAGACAAGAAAATATTTGGCCCATCGAATTTACGCCCACTGTTTTCACAGTAGTACTGACTGGTGAAAGTTAAAGCACTGGCAGTGGGTTGCACAGAGACCATCATTAAAACCTGGAAAAAAATTGAAGCACAATTGTTGTAGCAGAGATTTGGCTGTTTCAGGGATTTAAAAAAAATTTTAAAAAAAGGATGGGGGGGGCACCTCTAATTGTGCAGATCCTTCTAATGAAACAAAACCTAATTCATTTCTTCTGCACTTTAATCTTCCTCTGCTTAGTCAGTTGCCTGCCCACACACAGCTCCAGCTTCCTCTCCCATCACTGTGATGTCAGAAAGATGGATTTTCTTCCAGGAGCCAAATATTCCAGCAGATTAGACAATGTTGCCTCTGGAAAAGCAGCAGAGGCACTGGCTAGACACAGGACACTTATCCAGTTCTGCAAAGGGCTGAAGGAAAAGCATGATGAAGATAAAGTACAATCCAGCCATTTGCTCTGCAATGACGAGGATAAATGATACAAAATATGATCATGGCTACTTTATCATAAACAGCAGAAAGGATGTTGGTAAAGAGAAACACAATATCTCACACTAAGGGTCTACTGATAATTTTTTCCCACAAGGTAAAAGTTTAGTGTTAGTTGCTGGGTTGCTTCTCCAGAAGAAGATGGAGACTGAGAAATGGGAACAGAGCTATGCCAGCAAGATGATGACTTCCTCCTTTACACAAACACAGGCAAAGCTGCCAGACCCTCCCTGAAATAAACCTGGGTCAGGACTGGCTTGAGTCATAAGCAAGACAGAACATTTTTGAGGACCCTGAGCACTGCCAGGCAAGTCTGCAGCAGAAGTGGGTGCACATCTGAGGTCTCTCTGAATACAGTGAGCAAACTGAAATACCTAAGCCTTTGTGACTGTATACTCTTCCAGGTATAATAAGCATTTGTTCTTTACCTTGAGCCATAAACATGGTTCAGATCCCAGAGTGACCTGTACTCTGTGAAACAGCTCTTCACAGGAGAGAACATGGAACTGGGAAGCAACTCCATTTGGTTGAAGCTTTTGACATAGTAGAAATTACCTGGTACTTAATACTAGTGAGTTTGTGGGGATGGGAGAAGAAAGAAGCATAGGAAGTTGGATGATTTGAAAAACTGGAACGAGATGGGAAAATGCTGGATGCAGACATGATCAGTGGCAGTCAGTGACCATTCTCAACTCTTGGGTTGTGCACACATTGTGGATACCCCTTCAGATGTCCACACTGACAACCTCCAGTCCTCTCCTCCTCTCCCTCCTCAATCCCCGGCTCCACACACACAAGTCCCTAAATGTGTGCTTAGTAGACACCTGCACACCCATGGGAGATGGAGGGCACTTGGAAGTGCAACACAGTGAGAAAACTCAATCCATCCCTCTCCAAAGCTGCTGACCTGGTAGCCCACCTCACCTAATGGACAAAAGAAAAGCCTGGCTTTTCGTAACATGCAGTAGGAATACCTTGTCTCCTCGTGTTCCCTTTTCTCCTCTTTCTCCTTGTAGACCCTAAAAGTGAAAATAAACAAAGATTATAAATCCAAGTAGAGGCATAGTTACCTCCTCTAATTAGTCACCACATCAGTGTGCACATCTGCACAATCTATTCAAGTGAATCTCAAGGACATTTTCTGTGTAGCCAGTCCTCAAAAGTTGGCCGCAGGCATGATCTAAGCAGACTCACAGAGCAGGGACCGCTTGTGAGCCCAAGAACATCTGTAATATTATATTGCCTGCAGACACATGACCCTCCTGCCAACAGCATAGTGGAGGGACAGGGAACACACCATAGCTGCAGATGGTCTGGAAAACAACCAAAGCTCTGCATTTTTCAAGTTTCCTGTAAACAATGAGAACTTTGTTAAGAGACAATACTGATGAGAAAACCTGTTGTATAAACAAGAATTCCCGTTCCTGGTGGGTTTGGATGTGGTAGCCAGACAGACAGCAGGTAGCTTTGAGAACTGGCAAAGGTTAGATGCACTCTGTCCTGGGGGCCCAGCACATTTTTGTGCTGTGAATGCAATGCCAGTGTTCCGCTGGACTGCATAATTCATCTCCTCCCAGCTACACCAGAATCATTGCTGAATCTCAGTTTGATGTGGCACTAGCACAGAAAATCAAATCAATTGGGCACAAAGGGATTTCACCTTCCCTTGGCTCAGCAAACACCTTGTATTTTACTTGTATTGTAGAAACTGAGCAATCAACTAATAGCTATAGAGAGACAAATATGTTCAGACAGCAGTGACCTCTCTGAAACTACCAAAGCTTGTAGTGCTTCTTGCTGTAATAATTTAAACTTCAGTTTGCTTTGCACTGTAGTGGACTCTTACCTCCAAGCTAATGAGATATACATCCATGTCTGGGTATATTTGGCCCTCAGGATGATTTACATAATCATCTAAATGGGCAGGGCTATTTTATACTAGAGCAGGTTGCTGAGAGCTCCATCCAAGCTGGCCTTCAATGTTTCCAAGAATGGAGCATCCACCATCTTGCCAGACAATGTGTTCCAGAGTCTCACCATCCTCATAGTAAAAACTTGCTGCCTTATATCCAATCTAAATCTAACCCCTTTTACTTTAAAACCATTATCCCTTGTCCATCACAACAGGTCTTATTAAAAAGTTAGGCATCTTTTAAATATTGAAAGGCCACATTAAGGTCTCCTCAGAGCCTTCTCCAGATTGAGCAACCTCAACTCTCAGCCTTATCTCACAGGAGAGGTGCTACAGCCTTCCTACCACTTCCGTGGCCCTGCCCTGGACCTGCTCTCAGAGGTCCATGAATCTTTCCTGTGCTGGGACCCCAGTGATGGATGCAATACTGCAGGTGGGGTCTCACCAGAGCAGAGCAGAGGAGCAGAACCATTTCCCTCACCTGCTGCCCATGGTGCTTTTGGGCTGTGAGTACACACTGTCAGCTCATGTCCAACTTCTCATCCACCAGCACCCCAAGTGCTTCTTGGCAGGGCAGCACACAATCCTTTCATCCCTCAGCCCATGGGAGGTGACCCCCATCTGGGTCATCAAATCTCAGAAAATCCAGTCAGATTTTCCAACCCTAGCCTACCAAGCTGGGACCACAAGACAGAGGTGCTAACTGAATAGAATCTAATTTATTTTGGTCTTGCTGTCTGTTCATTAGATGCAGCTTTGTCCCTTGAGCCCAAAGGCTATTCTCTGAGATCTTTGAAAATATGACTGGAAACTTGCTGAGAGGTGGTATTTTTTCTTGGTGTTCTGATGAAGCTTTCAAGCACCATATAAATGGTGCATCATCATAGACCAAAGCCAACTGCATTACAGTGGGAGCATCACGAAATCACCAGCTGTTACCTCAGTAATCAAGTAATTTCTGCTGACACCTCTCTATTGGGTACAGGTCTGTTCTCATTTAAAGAAGACAGAAGAAACTCAGTGAAGTCACGAAAATTTCACCACTTGGACATAGGGCAGATAGGTAGTCAGACAGACTATAGACTGCTTAATAATAATAAAATATATATATATATATCTGGGCAGAACACACTGAAAAAGTAAAGAAAGTTTCTAGAGCATTAGAAATTGAACAAGAGCCGTGACTTACCGGTGCACCTACGTAGCCTTTAATGCCTGGAGGACCCTGTTTTCCTTCGGATCCCTGGCAAGGAATTGAGATTCAGTAAACCACCAGAAAAGCAAGACTAAAATTAGTCGGAAATGCAATTGCTCTTCCAGGTTCACATTGAGACTTCTTGACTCTCTCAGTGCTAATACATGAGTAATGTCTTACTTTCCAATTACTTACCCAAACTGACACTCCAGTGTTTTCCTTTGTCCCCTCAAACATTAGCAAGTTTTATCCTTCTGCTTTCAGACTTATCCTACAAAGGCAAACTGTCCCATACAGATTTCTCTACACGTTATTTGAGAAGGTTTGCTAATGTCAGTTGTTGCACACAATGCCTGTTGGGCTCCTGAACACAGTGTTAACAAAGCAAAGGTATACATTGCTGCAAAGTGACCACAGTCTTCAAAACGTTACATGTTTTAAAGAGTAAATGCAAAGAAACAGGTCAGAACTAAATTTTCCAATTTTAATTTTTACTGATAATAAAAACTGCAAGAGGATCGGGTACATTTCATCAGTCCTTCAGCTGGCTGTGCTGACTCACCCTGGAGAAGGTACACTGCAGTGGAGAGTACCCACAATGTACCTTTATGTGTCTTACAATGCCTGAAAATTCTCTGGATCGCCAGCTGAACAGGCTCAGCCCTCAGAACTGTCCTATGGAGATAGACTGGGCCTGGCAAGTGACCTAGAGAACTGGTTTGGCAGCTTATATCACCTATTTGAATGATTATTTTCTTTCTTAACGTCTCTTCTCCTTTCCCACTGCTCTCATCTAACTCCTGTCTAACCTTAACTGGGTGGCTGTAATGGATAAGGCTTCAAAACTGATAGAGATATCATTATGAAATAATGTTAAAATAATAACTACATTTTGTATTAATAGATGTTTCATGTTAAAAAGATAATAAAATTAAAACTGCAGACGTCTTTGCAGTTAATTACTAGCAGAACTGAGGCTTTTTTTCCCCCAGTGCATGTTAACAAGAGTAGGGTTCAAGCACAAGCAAAGGTGGCTCTGTGATCCGACATGTGAGAACCTCTGCAAGGTCAGGAAGCATTGCAAGTCCTCTAATAGCAGAGGGAGAGCAGCAGGCATGCACCTAAATCTCTCCTTCAGCCTGAAGAAAAATATTGCTACCCAAGTCTAGGCAAAACCCCAAGAGAAACAGAGTCCTGCTCCGAGTTGTCCAAATTACAGAAGTCCAACTCAGTCCTGTTACATAAAAGGTGGTTGTTACACTCAGCAGGAGCTACGGAGAAACTGGGTTTGTCTGGATGAGATGTGCTGAACCCACTCAAGGCCTGTGCTGAGATCATGTCTGGTAAACCAGAGAAGTGTGAGACCTTCGACAGCTCGAGCAAGCAAGAAGGAAATTTGTCAAAATGAAACTCTTACCTAATACTTTTTATTTCAAAGGATTGATTTTTTTTCCCCCTCTCCCTCTGCTTTTTCTATTAAGTGCAGATAACTGTCAGTTCAGATGGGAATGCTATAGCTATGTCTGTGCCACAGCAATGACAACCACAAAAAAACCTCTTTATCCTTTTATTAGAGATACAGAGGGAAAAAATGAAGGAAAAGGTTGAATATTTGCTGCAGGATATTGCAGGCTAAAGGGTCTGATCTCAAAAGTCCAAACTTTATTTCTCTGCTATAACATTGTACAATGAACAATCCAAGATATGGCCCTTTTTCTCTGGACCCACTTATTCAATTTAAATTAACCTGCCAGGTCCCACATATTTATGTGGGAGTTTTCCCCACTAACCAGTAAATATTTCTTGGCATCTTAGACTACCATAACATCTGTAACCAGAAGTTCCAACACCCCAGCACAAGGCTGACTTTGATAACTCTTCTTGTGTCCAGCTTGTAGCCAGCAAGATCACACATCCCTCTTGGGGAACAAAGAAATTTACCCTCCAAGTTTGATGAAAAAGAAAAAAGACACTCCAAACCCTACAGTTTTATGCTGAAGACACTGAGCTAGGAACAATCTCCCCATGAGACATCACTGAGAAGCAAAACCAGTAATGACATACAAAAGCCATTTCATTCCTGTAACTGATACGTGAACCCTAATGGGCTCAGCAGCCATTTCCATAACTCTTTGGACTGAAATTCCACTACCAGAAGTCTGAAAGACTCTTATCTGTGCTACTGGAAGCTACACACAATTAATGAGGTCTGTAAAAAGTACAAGATGACATCTTAAAAGAAAGTGCTGGTAATTCCCACCGAAGCAAAAGGCTCCTTGGCCAAGGAGATAAGCAAGGGTCTCAATTTCCTGGGGCACAGGTATCATTGCTGAACACACACTGGGCTTGCCTGGCTCAGTGCTAATGAAGATGGATTGGTACAGGAAGGACCATGATCCAGCCAACCAGAGAAACTGCAAGGCTGCTCTCCATGGAGCCTGGGGTAGAGTCCAGAGCTGCTGTATTGATGCTGATGACAAAAATAAGTGATCTGGCAAAAAACACCCCTCTAAATAATTATTATGCCAGTAATTGGAGATGTGACCTCTCTAATTGCCAACTCCACCCATTCTTATACACCTTATTCCATGCTGGCAAGGTGCTCAGGCTTTACACCAAGAAATAAAGGAGTGTGGATTCCTATTATAGATTTTGAAACCCTGTCAGCAAGTCAGAGCTATTTCTTAAAATAGCTCAGGCCAGAATCCAGCTGAAGGACACTGCACACAGCCAATACATCTATTGAGGTAAAGGAAAGTCACTGTGGAAACACATAATAATTTTATATTTAGGAGCTGTGAGAGGCTGGGGTTGGCCAAGCTCATGTCTTCCCTGGGAGCACCTGGCACTGTCCAGATGTCCTTAGGTCCAGCCCCACCAGCACCTGTCCTGCCCAGCCCATAGATCTGAACTCCTTCTATTCAGCACTGCCTCATTAATAGGCTGAACTGCATGTTCCTGAACAACCTGGTGGGGAATATGGAGCAGGATCAAGTCCACCTTGAGGAAGATGTAGGTGCCTCAGTTTAGCTTGGTTTGCAAAGCAAGTGTGAGGAAGTTCATACCACAAAGAGCATCATATAGTCTGCTGGTTTGTAATTCCACTACATGAGACATGCAGGACCGAGAGAAAATATGTATTTATTTACTTGATAGGAGAGATGCAGCTAAAAAGCATTTGGGAGTGATAAATTCAGTTCATTTCATCCAAGATCCAAATCCTACTGAAGGGCAAAATATTCAGTGTGCCTCCGCTCAGCTCAGCCCAGCCCTGCTTTGCATGTGTCATTTATCCCCTGCTGAAGCCAATATAGTTTCCACAGAGAACCCTGGGATGGCTGCCAAGTATTTCTGCTAATCTAGAAACATCTTGTGATTTCTGATGGGGCTTTGGGAAAGGGTGAATTTCCCTCTATGCAAAAACACAGGGACGTTTTGGAGACAGGGCTCTGCATAGCTGAGGAGTGCAGAGGACTGGTACTGCTCCATGGAGCATGGCTGGTGCTCACTCAGAGCCAAGGGACAGTCAAGGCTGCACACGGAAAGGTGCTGAGGTACTTAACTCCTGTATGAGGACAATGGCATCAGTGAACTCCGTGTGAGATTTAGGTGACTAGAAATGGCTCTTCCAGAAGGGTGGAGTATTCAAAGGTCTTGGCTTGTACAGGAACAGAACTGAGTGGAGTTAATTCAGGCAATCAAATTGTCGTCCTTGCAGCACCTTTCACAGGATTAGCTGGACTTGCTGTATGTGATACCTCTAAAAACACACTTGTCACAGTGCACCATTTTCTTTTTGTGTTACAGCAACAAGGCTGAAACCACCTGAGGGGTATTTATCCCCTCAACAACCAGGGAACAAGGCAAGGAGAGCTGAGAATTTGAAAGGAGGTTAAAGAATTGCTGCTTCAAAATTGGCATTTCTGATGTTCAGCTAAGTCTCACCAGATCTGCATTCAGGAAGCTCCTTGTTTGAAGCAAACCCAGCGACATAAGCACTAGCTCAAGTTCTGTATCACTCAGGCACTGTTCACTGGTGCAAAACTGAAGCTCCCAAAATAGGCAGAAACATTTAGGATAGGATCTCTATGTGAATCATAGAGTAGGGATAATAATTCTCATCTGCATTTTAGTGAGAGTTGGGAAAGCTACTGAAGACATGACACAAGGCTTATGTGCCCCAAAACATGTTTTTTTCATCTTCTCCAGGTGTTGAATTTAACAAAAGTTATTTTTTTCTTTTTACACACTTTACATAATTCCTGATAGCTTAGCAGACCCCTGCTGAGTTTTTTTTTAGTTTCTTCATTCACCAGTGAGAATATCAAATGTCTTCAACAAGGAGTAACACAAGCCATGTAAAAATTCAACCCATAAAAAGTCAGTGAAAAAGATATGCCTGCCCATGTAAAGAAGAAATGGAAAGCCTACCTTTGGACCTGCTGGCCCAGGCAGTCCAAATGCTCCTGGCTGTCCTCGTTCACCCTACAAGTAACAGAAATATCACCGGTAAACACAAATCTTTTATATATGAAGGCTAGGATAGCTCAAACCTAGTCAGTACATGCAGTTAGAAATATTGACAGTCCTGAGTGCCATTATACAGAGGTCTGAAAGTTTACAGTGTGTTTTCCTCACAAAAATGAAAGCAGAAAGAAAGAAAATGAAAACTGAAGCAGCTCTTCATCTACCTCAAAATGCAACCAAGTAGTAAAAAATGAGTTCCCTAGGCTGTGAAGAGCTTGCACTGGTTACAGTGTGCAAAGATGGATTCCTTGGAGTTAGCATAATGCATTTGTTCTTGAATTGTCACCTTGCAGTGTATAAACACATCTTATAAGGAATTCTGCAAGTACGAGTACGACGCTGTCCAGTCCTGTGCCATGTGTGATGTGATGAAGTTGCATCAGTTCTGGAAGCAATATTGAAAAACTGCCGCAGTTTTTCCAAAATAGGACAATCGTGGAACAAAGAAAAAACAGGATGTAAGGAAAAGAGCTTTTTTGTGTGTCACTCCTTTTGTGTATACCTGCCTTCCAGAGAATCCTTTCCCAAGCTCCTTCAGTTGTCAATAAGTGACTGCCACAAAGGGCCAGTGAATGACATGGTGAAGGTTCAACATCAGGTTGAAGGTATTTCTAAGGGATGGTGATCAAGCAGGGGAAAGGATGTGAGGCTCTAAAACATATTTCTGTGAGATACTGGAAAACATATTTGTGGTTTTATGTTTCAACTGTAGTCCTCTTACAGACAGTATTTGGTACACTGCATTCTTCCTTGAACTAACTGTGCCCTCCTCCTCTTAGCTTTATCAATGCGCGAGAGGAGTTGAGGTCTTTTCTTCTGTGACCAAGACTCCAATTTCTCCAGCCCATGTCGGCTGTGGGCAGACATAAGATGGTCCCTTGCACCTTTGCTGTCAACTGGCCAAGGATTCCATGCCAGCCATAAAACAAGTGGCCAGACTCTGCAGCTGCAGCTATTTACTAGCAGGTCCCAAGCCACAGGCTGCTCCCTCTTCCTCCTTAATGAATGATAACAGAGCTGCCCTGAAGCCTCCAGCGATGGTTAATCCATAGGACACCTGCCTTGGCTGCAAACATGTGAGGGAGACTTTCGGGGCTATTAACCTCCTGCCATTTGTTTCTGCTGCTCCTAAAACGGCCACACAAATCCCCCAGACGTGTTCCACTCAAAGCAGATTGATTCCCACTGTCTGTCTCGCACTGAAAAGCAGGATTACAAGGGAGGAACAAAAAGGCTTACGGCTTCTCCTTTTGCTCCATCCCTCCCAGGGGGGCCAGGTGAGCCCAGGGAACCCTGTAACAACAACAGAGTTATCATCAGCACAGCATTAACACCCGCTGCAAGGGCAGTGACACGAGCAGCCCATCTTGAGAAGAATAAGAAATGAGGAGAAACATTTCAACACAAACATTTATTATTTACAGCTTCTGGAGGAGCTGCTGCTGACATTAACACACTAGGGACGATTGATGAGCTGCTAATGAGGAACTAGGCATTCTTGTCCACTTAACTCTTTTAAGAATAAATTAATATAAAAGCTCTGGAGCTAATTAGACATGTAACAACTGAGTCATCTTAATATTATCATATCATGTTCTCTTAGCTTATCTCTTCACCATTCCATTGTCTCAAAAATTGCATTTTTTTTCCTCCTTGATTATACAGCATTCATCCCAAAGCTCAGAAGCCTCTAGGTAAAACTATAATATACATAAGTAGTAAGCTAAAAGCAAAGAGAACAGAAGCCTAGGTATACTCAAGCAGTCCTCAGGAATGACCCTGGCCACTGGGAAATGTGTCCTAGAATAAGCAAAGGTGTAGAAAACAAAGAAACAGAAAACCAAATGCTGCTTAAATTCAAAATTTTACCATTTAAAATCTTCCTATGCACCAGAATGAATGGAACTAAATATGCTGAGATTGGTAGCTCCCCAAGTAACAGGAACAGCAACAAATGTGGAGGAAAAGCAAGTTTGCTGCCTGCAGCTGGCAATTTAAAGAACAAATGGAGAGTGGAACAAACAACAGACAAGTCAACACACTGTGAGGAACTGTTTTCACTTCTAGGCACTGCAGCAGTTTTTGTCTTAGGTGTGTTATAAAAAAAGCTCATGTGAGAGACAGACTAGGGCACTGCAAGCTGCCCCTGTAGGCTGTGATTGTACAGGGTTGGTTTGATGTGTGTTAGTTGGAGGGGCATCTTGCCTTGTGATCTGGAACCTTTGCTATTTCAAAAGAAGTGGAAAAAGTTTAAATTACTCAAATTCCTCCGGCAAATGAGGATTTGATTAAGGGATTTCCAACAAATGTGTCCAAAGTAAATACTAGTCAACAGCCTTAGCTCAGTACTGGATTTAATTTTTGGTTTTTTTTTTTTTTTAAGATGATAACATATTAAGCACCTAAAGGCCATCACAGTCTAAAAGTTATTGATGTTCCATGCAAGTAAAAGCATAGTAATCTTTGGCCTTCCATGTCTCATTTTGAAGAGACTCTACTGTTTCTGTGAGTATTAGCACTGAGTTCCTGTTCTATTAAATTTATGTATTTTGGAGTTTTACAAAGTTTAGTCAAAGCTCATGCCTTTGAGCTCTCCACAGATTTTTCAAATGTGGCTGAGCATCATCAATAGGTTTAAAAACTTGAGGCTGCACTTTGGTGAAAAACAGTACAACATCACAATCTCCTTTTCTGAACACCTTGCTTTTACACAAAATGAAACAAAATATAACACAGAGATAAAGCAAAAGACCTAGAAGAAGGTCAGTTTTTATTAGACTTCTTGATATTAGACTTCGACAACAGCTTTATAAACTCTTAAACTTTTCAGAGTATAATTCATAAAGGCTTGGACTTACTTTTTCTCCTTTGTCCCCTTTTAGTCCAGGAAAGCCAGGAAAACCTTCTTCACCCTACAACACCAGTGGAAAAAATACCTGTAATCAAATGCCATCTCATTCTCTGGTGTATCTGTGTACTTCAGACAGTGCAGTTGTCATCTCTTGAGAGCTGAGTCCAGCTTTTCACCCTCACAGTAACAATGCTGTGCTTAGTCACCTGTAACTTACCCATATTTGAGGAGGTTCACTTTCAGTTTTCCATTCCAGTGCATTTTTTCCCTTTTTGTAATTATCACCCAAAACCAGCAGTTTTTGAAGGAAAAGATTAGAGACCTACCCTTGTTAAAAAAAAGTACTTGAAGCATATCAACACTCCCCTGAGAAACCCTCCTGTTGCCATATTCCAAGGCATAAGAACTTGAAGTTTGCATGGCCAACTTACTACAATGCCAAATTCCCAATGGAATGGATTTTTTTTTTTTTTACTTGAAATAAATGGCATGGAAATTGACATGGAAAATTTTGGAAAAATTTAAAGGTTGGATTTTTTTTCCCTCCAGCTACTCTCATTAGGACAAAAGACTGGGAGCTTTTTCCCCATCTGATTTTGTAAAAACTCACTAGCACAGAAAAATCCTTCTGCAAGCGCATTAAATTGGCTAAGAAGTTAATGAATATATTTCCAAGCTGTCTGCATACACATAAGGACTACCTAAATATGTAGATAAATTCAGACCAAATTCTGCCACATGCACTCTTATTTGTGACCTTTTTTTCTGTAAGTCTAGTCTAGAAGACTTAGATGGATATATTCCTAGGGAAAGATTCCCAATTTTGACAGTAGACAGTGTCAAAATCCAGCCTTATTTATTTATAGGTGTATTTGGCACTTAAAGGTAAACAAAAGATAGTATCTGAAAAGTATCTGTCCTGTATATGCAAATCAAAGTATTTACATTTATAATCACATTTCTTGCTAACTGAACCTTGACAAAGTGCTCCAGAATTTGCAATGCAGCAGGTGGTAAAAATCAGCTCTGCTATATTCAAATGGCTCTCTAATGAAATAGAAAACTCATCAAATAGAAAATGTGATTTTTGAGGAAATAATTTGCTCCAAGAGGTCAATATAACTTGAAGGGACTGCTGTTCCATGGCAGTGTGTCACACAGGTAGGAGAAAAATTTGTGTATTTCCTATGCAAAGCAAAAGGAGTTTGCATAAGGTCCAGTTAATTAGCTTCTTCTCTTGCCTTTTTTTTTTTTCTCCTGCCATGAAATAGCAACTGCTTGGCAAAGCTGAACAAATTAATCCTAGGATCAGTCAATAAGAGTGGAGCACAGTGCTCACAGAAATATTCATGCAGGACAGGAGAGTATCCACCAGCTTTTCCAGTTTTTCTCTAAGGAGAAAAGTGCACAGAACCTAGACTCTAGAGACAGGTTTAACATCTCCTGGGGAACCACCACTGGAAAGGCTACAGAGTGGGAAGAGCTCCTACTTCTGCCCCTTCTGCTGATTTCCAATAGAATCATTAAGGGTGGGAAAGACCTCCCAGGTCGAGTCCAGCCATTTACTCAGCATGGCCAATTCCACCACTATACCACGTGCCACAGCTGCATGTTTTTTCAACACTTCCAGAGATGGGGATTCTTTAACTTCCCTGCAAAGTCTGTTCCATTTGCTTGACCATTTAAAATTGCAAATATTTTGTAAATATGAAAAAGAAATAGCAGAGACAGAGAGCACAGGGCAGTGGAATAACTGCCAGGCAGACCCTGTCTTGAAATGCTCCAGGATGAAATTTACTGGGAGAACAGGTAGGTTTTGGCAGCTTCCACTGAGTGCTGGGGAACAAAAGTCCATCACATTCTTTACACAAAGGCAAACCTGGTTGTGCCAATGAGAGGGATTAAAATAATCCTGTATTCCCACAGATTGGCTACACTTCCAGCTTCAACACAATGGGAATCAGGTGGTGACATGTAAACCACACGGAGCTGTTTATGCCATGCAATCCTATTGTCACCCATCTATTTTATGAATATCTGAAATTCAAAGACTGTCCTTTTCTGGAGAAGCATTAGGACCAGAATAGGAAGGTAACAAGGATTTGGGAAATGAGAAGCACCAGGAGAAGAAGAAGAGGCTACAGATAAAGGGGGGAACTGACTGTAGCTTCTAAGGCATCTTCCCTTAGGCTTAGCCTATATTTTCTGGAGTAGTTTTACACTTCAGATGGGGTGAACTTTTGTTTTTCTGGTCAACAGTTTTGTGGACAAAAGCTTGAATGTGCAGGTAGTGGTACCTCTGAGGTATTTTGCAGTAACAAATATGGCATTTACAGTAACAAATAAACTTGATTTAGGAGGTTCTTAAACAATGAAATTCTGCAAGCTCTGAGGATACAGCACTAAAAAAGTCACTCTGAAAACTCCATCCTTCATTCCTCAAAGAATTGATAACAGTTCTGCAAGAAAATCAGGAAGGTTTTCTGAGCCATATTGAAAACAAAAAGTTTAACCAGAATTCAGTAAAAAGGATAGAATTTTTAATTTATTTGGATTTGCTTTTGAATGGAAGCATTCAGAACCATATGGGATACAAAACAAGGGGTAACCACTACTTCTTCCAGGGGCTCTTAGAGCAGGGCTCACATGGGCATGTGGGTTGTCCAGACTCAGTAGACCTAAGGAAATTCTACATCATGAGGAACTTCAAAGCAGAGACAACTCTCAGCTGCTGCAGACAGAATACTGGGGTGATAAAGAATAAAAATACTCCTCTTGGCTTCAGCCAAAAAAAAAATAAAAAGGTGATCTGGGTAAGGACAGACACACCCAAAGAGGTTCCTTTGTTAGTTTGTGTACAGCAGCATAATTATTCCATTTCTATATTTGAGGAAGGATATTTTCCTCAGACACCAGGAATTTAAATCCTGTGAATTTACCAGACCATGCCAGCTCCAGGTTAGTGATCCCTCCATACTCACCATATGCAAATGTACCTAATTTGTTGTACGTTGTGCAAAAATTCACCTCACTTTGGTTACAGTGAGCCCCACTACCCCAAAGTTTATGGAATACCATATGTTTATGGTCTGTAACCAAATTATATCCACATTTTCCATGGTTTAACCCCAGCCAGCAGCCAAGCCCCATGTAGCTGCTCACTTACCCTCCCCACCAGCAGGATCAGGGAGAGAATCAGAAGGGTAGAAGCTGGAAAACTCATAGGTTGACATAAAGACAGTTTAATTGGGAAAGCAAAAACTGTGCTCAGAAGCAAAACAAAGCAAGGAATTAACTCCCTGCTTCCCATGGGCAGGCAGGTGTTCTGCCATCTCCAGGAGAGCAGGGCTCCATCACAGGTGATGGGCAGAAAAACACCATCACTGCAAATGTCCCCCCTTTATCCCCTCACTTTAATTACTGAGCATGATGTCACATGGTCTGGAATATCCCTTTGGTCAGTTTGGATCACCTGTCCTGGCTGTGTCTCTTCCCAACCTCCCCTGCACCCCCAGTTTCCTCCCCAGCGTGGCTGTATGAAAAGCAGGGAAGGCCTTGGCTCTGTGTGAGCCCTGCTCAGCAATGACAGAAACATCTCTGTGTTATCAACACAAAGCCAAAACACAGCCCCATACCTGCCCCTGGGAAGAAAATCAACTCCACCCCAGCCAAAACCAGTACAATATCCCATTGTAGATCCTGCTATGTCTGAGTGGAGATAATGATGAAATTACAGAAAAAATAACTTTAACTGCTAGATGATATATTTGATCTGAGTGGGAAAAAGTGCACAGATTTTGCCATATCCAACCTCATAACATTTTTTTTCTGACAAGACCTAAAACAGAGAAGGAAGGAGTCTGCAGGTATAGAGATGTAGAGACAGAACAATTCAGTATTACCTGATCCTAGAGAGACATCAGAAACACATAAAGGCAAAATTCCTCAGTGATGTTTTTAAGCAATCCACTCAAATTTAAATGTTTTTCTTTCCTCCATTTGCAGCTCCTCAAGCAGCTGCCAAGTTTACAAATATTTCTTCTAACTTGAGAACAGCTGTGGCCTATAATCACATATTTTATTTGAAACTCTGGGTTGCGGCCTATGTGAGTGAAAATAGAGAAAACTAAACAAAAAAAAAAAGAAAAAAAGGTGAAAAGTCAGTCCAAAACACATGGTTAGATTCTCATTTGTCTGTCAAATTCAAATAAATCACTGATCTCTTACTTCAGCACACAGACCAGACAACAGAAGACAGATCATTCTATGGTCAGTTCCATACATTTTATTTATTTATTTTATCTTCCAAACTGGTCTACATCTCACACAAAAGTGCCACTTTTCTAATCCTGGTATGAAATTAAAATTTCTAACCCTGTCACAAAATGTCAACGGAGGTGTCATTGGGAGACTGGAAAAAATCTGCCAAGCAGAACCCCATGAATCACACGTTCAGCATGTTGGCAGCTGCACAATCTGGGGGTCTAGAGCCAAAGTAGGAGACAAAATAGCCAGATTTGAAGAGAAACACAACAATTGGGCAAGATGAAATGGAAAACAGAAGTGAAATTGAACTGTGGAGTAGCAGCACTTCACCATTAACAACCCCCTCTCTCCTTTGTTAATTAACTTCACAGCATCCCTGTGAAATGGGAAGGGGGTTACAGCAGCTGTAATATTGCTGTCACCTCATGAGGGTAATCAGTGGGAGGTACAACAAAGCAGAGGACAGACAAAAGGCCCCAGAGTCTGGGCAAAGACAGAAACTCACTCCAGATTTCCTGTGACCCTGGTCAGTGCCTTAACCATAAATTTATTATTTCTCCTGGCTTTTTGGCCTGCATCTAACTTGGCAGCTTGATGTTCATGAAGACTGAATGTGAAGAGATGATGGGTGGCTGTCCTGTTGCTGATCCATGGTTACACACTGAATTGTTATCAGTGTTTGATGAGTCACATGAAGTGGGAGGACAGAAGAGATGTTGTCAAATGTCTTAGAACAATTCCAAGAGAACTCATGGTCTGGAAGAATGCAATAGCTTTCTTTTCAGGGTTTCTTCGTTCAAGGGAACCAACCAATGACATAATAAATATTTTATTGAAATATACTGTAAATTTTGAGGTGGGTTTTTTCGGTGGTTTGGTTGGTTGGTTGGTTTGGTTTTGGTTTTTTTGGGGGGTTGTGTGTTTCTTTTCTTAGAGAGGCAGGGCAAAGACCAGGGTTTCATTAAAAGCCAGGGATGACCTGCAGATCAACTGAGAGGCAGACCTGCAGTGGATATATGTCACCTAGCTCCATTTTCAAAAGCTGCTGACCAGACAGGCAGCATGAATGACTGACCTTCTCCAGTGCCCACATGCAGGATTCTGTCAGCCTAATGATGCTAAAGCCCTATTAATATCTTGGCAAATTTGACACCAAAGCTGGCCTAATCTTCTGCTCTCACATAAAACAAGACATTTGCCTCAACTTGGACTTTGCTGCAGTAAAGAGGAAGAAAGAAATTAAGAAAATCTTCTCTTCTTGGTCTCTGTATTATATTCTGATTTAATAAACAGAATGGTAATGTGGACATATACACAGGGGTCAGTAGAAGTCATAGGTTCTGCAGAACTATCAGGAAATCCAGCCCAGTGCAAATTGTTTAAATGGTAACTATTGGTAGGTTTTGCATTTTAAATGTATGAAAGATTTTATTTACTCCATTACATAGAATTCATTTGTCCCCAAAAGGTACTTTCCCTGGAGATATTAATTTTCAAAAGCTTTATAAACCCTTGAATCTTACCATGAATGTCCTGGACACCCCGCTCCATGAAACCAGAAGGGTCCTTCTGACCCTCCATTTTATCATTACAGTTCTTCAGGAGAGAGCAGGTGCACTATTTTTTTCAGAGATTCCAACAGATATCTTTCTGTCAAGAAACCTGATACTCCAAATTTTCATAAAAATAGGTAAAGCAACAGCTGGGTTGTAGCTAATTTGACACATGGTCAACTATAATCTTGGTACTGCAGAAGAAAAGATGCATCAGAGCTCACTCACATGGCACAGCTCTGCAGTAATCACGGTCAGTGTAGAGTTCAGAATAACAGAAACATCCTAAAGACTTCAAAGTTGTCACTGGCTCCCAGAATCCTGTCCATCAGCTTCATATAATCTGCTTCCCCACCATGACACTCCTTCACTCCCTAAGCAGGTGATTGCTGAGAGACTGGGGTGGTCAGACACCCCTGACAATTCCTGAACTTCTGCTTCATCTCCAACCCAGGCTGAGCCAAGTGGAGAACATAACTAAAGAAAGCACCTCTGCAGCAGAGAGCACAGGGGAGTACAAGAGGGAGCTCTTCTGTTTGAAACACTCCTGTTCAACAGCTAGAGTTGTCAGTTGATTGCTGAAACATTCAAATTAAGAAATAGTCAAGAGTTTGCAGAGCTATTTATGACTGAATATAATGAATAGAAGGTAAAATATAATTGGAAACAATCAGTACTATAATCCCACTGCACAGAGGAATAACCTGACAAATATACTGGGCTACAATGAATTGTGTTTGCAGAAGTAGGACTAATAGATCCCAAAAAGTTCATTTTTTTCTTGTTTGCAAGGTTGGGGCAAGAGGGTCTTCAATTAAAGACACATTTCTTATAAACCATAAAATATGAAAAACATAACTCCGCTCCAGAAACTTCTTTGCCTTGAAGCACGAGTTGATGCTCCTTGCCAGCACCTGACATTACTCAGGACCAGACAAACAGCTTGCCAAGTACCAGAGGGAAGTGTTCAATGAAACAGAAAAATATTCCAGTCATGTATCATGGCATTGATGAATTAAAGTCCTTACATCTATAATAAGTACACTGAAAATGGTTCTGGTCTTGTGGATGATTTGACACATACTTGTTTGATACTTTTTCTTGCAAGAATAATCTATAAATTCCATTTGCTCTGCTTCTGGGAAAAGTCTGATGCTTCAGATCTCTACATACCCGTCAACAATTTCAGTGGTTCCAAGAAGAGCTCATTAGAGCAGAGGAGTAATGTGTAAGAGCCCAAACTCTGGTGTTGATCTGCTCTTAACCATCTTCTGCTACTGATATTCCACATTCACCCCTTAGTCTGTCTTCTTGTGCCTCCCTGGAATATGTACAAAGCTTTTCCTCAGGATTAACTGCATCATCTAGTCCATGATTCCTCTCCCCTTGAAGAGTCCTTTCCTTTAAATCTTTCCCTGCTGGGTAAATATGCCAAATCACTGATCATTCTTCTCTTTGCAAGAGCAACATCTCTCCACACCTGTCTTTAAATGTCACACCCAAACTGAAGAGAACATCTGCCTAAAGTCTGTCTTATCACCACCTACTTACAATTTGTAGTGATGCACTGATGTTCATTGCCAAACACACCTGAGGCTGCTCAGTCAAGTCTTTGCCAAAGTTGTAAATCTCTTTGATCCAGCCAGACACAGGGGTTGAAACTAGGTGATCTTTAAAGTCCCTTCCAACCCAAACTATTCTATGATTTTATGCTGTTTCTTTATGAACTGGTGCTGCTCCCAAGCTCTTTTTCATCTTGAAGGTTATGACAAAGGTCATGAACTTCTTCCCATTTTACTTGGACACTGAGGTACAGGAAGGGAAAGCCTCTGGTCAAGATGTTCTTTGGAGCCAGTGACAAGGACAGGAAAAAAAAAAAAAACAGTCTCCAGAGACCCAAAACTACTCCCATAACAAATGTATTAGATATGCTTGAAATAACAACTACTAAGGGTCCACAGACTGCTTCAGCAGGAAAGCAAACTTTTGTAATGAAAAAATCTCACATTTTCTTCATCTGGCACTTAGTACTATGTGTACATTACTCAGCAGGGTCTGAGACCCAAAACACTATCTTCCTGTCAGTGCCAGAGACAGAAGGCCTTGTGGGCTTTGGGAGACACAAAATCTCAAGGTAGTGCTTAAGAAAAAGAGTGAGAGACCCAGAACAGGAAATTAAAGGCGTCCAGAGTTGCACTTGGGCAAGTTAAGAACAGCATAAAATCCAGTGCTGCCCTGTCTCAGCTGCCCTTACCTGCCCCTTCAGGGAACCCGTGAACAAGGCACCTGCACCTTCTCAGCCATCACAAAAGCAAAAACAGCCCAGGAACAGCTTTGATCAGTGGAAAGGGGAAAACTCATCTGCTTAACTAGAGAGAATAACCAGCAGGGTGAAGGGCAGGGAATGCTTAGGATACCTTTGAGGGACCAGTGATAGCAACTTACTTTGTGTAGTGCTTCAGCTCTCCGTGATTCATTAGGCTACAAGCTGCACTTCAGAGGGTGAGCTCCAGACTGCTGGGAAAGCTGTTTTATTTCCCACCTAACAGGCAGATAATCCATACCTATCCACTACAGCATCACTCTCAGGAGCATCCCGCATTCCAACAAGATTTATCAATTACAGAATCAAGACAATCTGTTTTTTCCCACCCCACCGCCTCCAATTTATTTTCAGAAGAAACATGGAGCTGGTAAATCTCTCTCACATGCTTCCTTTCCTCACTGCCAGTGGATCTTGGCAGAGAAATCCTCTAAAGAAACAAGTGCTGGACACTTTGCAAACTCCTGGCTGCCAGTAGATGTCATTGCATACCAGCAATGTACCTGCCAGCCAGGGGGCAATGCTGAAAAGAAGTACATGTTTTCTAAGTTTATATAAGAGAAAAAAAAAAGTTACTAGCACTTTTACACTGCTGAGAATTAAGCTGTCACAATCACAATAAGTATGTAAGCTGACTTTGAATTGTTTATTGCAATCTGCAGCTGTTATTCTGGGTCACAGAAACCCACAGAATTTATCTAAAACCCTCTAATTATGGTTAAGAAAAAGAACTCCATCAAACCATGGTTATTTAGCTCTGCAGAATGTGCTTTAACTACAATTAAGGGACACAAAAATACTCAGTATGGAGACCAAAATTGGCCACATACACAAGAGGATTCAGAACATACTGAGTAAGGCAGCTAGTAGCATTGTTAGAATTCACCTTCTAATAATGAGGATTCTGAGAAGAAATCACAAATATGAACAACTATAGTGAACTGCATGACACCCTTATGGAGTTGATGATGTATGGAGTATACAGATGTTTTAAGTGCTAGACTGACAGGTTAAGTGCTCTTTACCAGCCCTCAGAAGCTAAGACTGATTCCTGAGCCAAAGAATAGTTCCAGTACCAAAAAACCCCCAAAATCAAACCAAACCCAAACCCAAACCATATATATATATATAAGCCCTGAAGATTGTGCTTTCACTTTGCATTACCAGGTCAGTTTTACTCACATTTCCTTTAATTCTGCAATAAAATAAGAAGACCTGAGCACTAAGAACATGAGAATGCAACCCTGAGGATGCAACGTTTCCATAGCCACTGTCTCCAAGGAACATCAGTGACAGGGCATTGGGGTTTTGTTTTGTCTTCAAACTTCAACTCAATATTATCTCTAAACTTGGCGATGTTTTCCCATTTTGCTACTGTCAAGATGTACTCACTGAAGGAGCCAGCACGGATGCTGACGCACCAAGGCTCCAGCAGCCTGCTCCTGCCTTAGCCTCTCTGGGGAAAATCCTCAGCTCACCTCCTGGGTAAACTGGGTGGCATTTGTGAGTTTGGGGACTTGGTGACACTACCTGAACACCACAGCAGCCCAAGCAAGGTCTGTAACCTCACTGGAGCATCTTCCCTGTACTGGGTTCACCATTTCAGTAATGAAAAGGACACACATATCTCTTGAAGTGGTAATTAGTTTTATCTGGAAGTTGCAGGAAAAAGGACTATTTCTTCATTCACTTAAGCTTAGGCCCTACATCACTTAAGAGCTCAGTGGACACATCCTGCTATTTGAAGTTCAAGCTGGATGCTCCCCCTGCTTTGTACTGAAGCTGTTTTCAAGATTTCACCTCTGTCCCTTGGGTCTAAAATATCATTGCCAGCCTGAGCCTTACCTGCCAGCAAATCACACATACCATCCTCCTGGTTCCAAAATGCATCCCTTAAAAATACACAGATGAAAGCTCTCTTTCTCCATCAAATCAGCCTGCAGCACCTGACTCCAGCTATGCCTGCAGCACTTTTTGCAGGCAGAACTGCACTCATTTCCTTGTGTCCCAAGTCGCTGGATGCTGGCCAGCCCTGATCTAAAGGCACAGTGCTCGTGCTAACTTGGTAAGTCCTGCTGACAGCACAGCACAGGGGTAAAAAAGCAACAGGGCTTTCAGGTCAGACCCTCCGTACATTCAGCTGCCTCGGGGCAGACAGAGCACAGGGCTCTGTGTGGAGACACTGTACCTATTCCCACAGCTTTTCCAGAAGTCCTAAAAATGACAATAAATCCAGTTTGGAAGAGAAGGGAAGGAGAAGCAAAGCCTTTGTTTGAAGGATCTAGTGGGCAAGATGTACAGACCTGGAGGAAAAGACATTTTTCAGCTTAGTTTTGGGGGAACAGAGACTAGCTGCTTTACTCAAGGCCATTAGAACCAAGTTCCAAGTCTGAGTGTCCTACAATCTAGCCCAGAGCCTGAACTATCTGCCTACTTTTCTTTACTATGCTTGGCTTTGCATTCACTGTATCTCTAAGAAGCCAAGCCACTTCAGAGACTTTATTCTCCTTAGAAATACTATAATAATCCTTCTGCATTTTTATCAGAGTCATTACCAT
The DNA here is from genome assembly GCA_013400255.1 of Sitta europaea. Classification (NCBI taxonomy): domain Eukaryota; kingdom Metazoa; phylum Chordata; class Aves; order Passeriformes; family Sittidae; genus Sitta; species Sitta europaea. The sequence continues at coordinate 27,050 of VXBS01003420.1, forward strand.
GAAAAAAAATTGCTAGGAGAATATAGACTGAATTTACTAAAGTTGTTTCTCATATTCATTGCTGCCTGCATGATTATTAGCATGAAGGGAAACAGATAAAGCACAAAAGGAAAGCTTGGATACTCTTAGAAACTGATTAGTGAGGGAAAACCAAAACATTATGAAACCTTCATCTACAACCTCTGCAAAAGATGGATGCTCGTGCTTAGAGTTTTTAGCTCTGACTAATTTGTTTCCTGTGGAAAAGTCATGGTAGTGATCACTTGATCCACTTTTTTCATGACACCTTTTTCATGCTTCCTATTCTTCTTCAACAGGTGTGAATGGTGTTGGCTTAAACCCTGAACAAACTATGGAAATTTCTGTCACTTTCTGGGCAACAAAGGTGTTAGGAATATTCAAGAGTTGTACAAATTCTAGAACAGCTACCAGCAGTCAAACAAAGGTGCAATGATCTCCTGGCCCATCTGCCTCAGTTTTCCTCATGGGAGACTTCTCAAACCTTCTGTCCTTTCATCACCAATCACAGCTTGCAGAGCTTCACTGACATCCTGAAGCAAAGAATGTCTTTGTACTCAGTAGAGGTTTACAGATGTCTCTCTCTAATTAACTCATATGCACCGTTTCAAATACATGAAATTTTAACCTCCAGATAAGTCTGCAAAGAGGTGTTTCAATACCTGCTGGATGAAAAGCAACTTCATTTTGTTCATTTTGAACTTGCTGCCAGGTAGCTTGGTTTGCTTCCCCTTCAGTTTTACAACAGAAGAAAGAGCGAAAAATATTTTCCCACTAATACCTCTACATGACTCAAAGTTTGACAGATTTGCATCTTATTCCCCCTAAAGTCATCACATTTCCAAGCACCTTCCTGCCTGCAGAGCCTTTTCACTGCTCCTGGCCTTTGGGATGCTGGAAGGGAGTCTCAGCACCATTGCATAATGCTCAGTACTTTGAAAGACAAAGGCATAAGTTTTTGAAAGTCTCCCAGTCAAATTTTGCACAGAGGCATTACAAGGGCTGCCTCGTGATGTGGATGGCTGTGCCCAAGGAATGCAGACATCATGCTCTACAGAACCTCCCTTGTCAGACACGAATTCTCTGACTTTGATCGCGTTACTGAAACCCCGTTTTGCTTGAATCATCCTCAAAAATTCTCTCCATCTCCTCCTGCTGCCCTCACTCCTCTCTTGCCCTTGCTATTCTTAAATCAATAGAGATTTGAAGATGTGAGTTATAACCCTTCCAGGATCAGGCCATCTGGTTTAGTAGATAGCCACTTGAATAACCCCCAGAATAAAGCTAAAGCATTCCCTTTCATGATGATGACATTACAGAATCAGATATTTAACCACCTATAATAATCAGTTCAACAACAAAAGTATTTGCAAAAGTGAATGAACACTGAGTAAAGGGACACAGATTTATGAGCAGAAGTATGACAGACTGCAATTAATGTGAAAGGGATTAAGAACTCCAAGGGCTGAAAGATGACAGTCAACAATGGAAATCTAAGGTCCAATATAGAGCAGCAATAGGCAAATCCCACCTCTCCAGGAAATCCACTTGAGAGTGGTTTACAAGGGCACCTGTAGACACATTATGGTATTTTCTTTTTTTTATATATCTGTGCACAATAACTTGGCTGCATATGCATGTTTCTGTACATAAAAAAAATCATCCACCATCACTCTGAACTGTTTAAGCCTGGCAGAACATGCCAGGCTGCTGCTTGAACCACCACGGTGGGTTTAAAAGTCACACAAGTCCTCAAGTCAACATGAATTATGTTTTTTAGCCACAGCTGCTATTATCTTGGGGTTTACCACTGATGATGAGCTTGACATGTTATCTATGCTAATACAAGCATCCTTTTGGCTTTAACTTGGTAGTATAACCAAGGTGATGACCTGGAGAAGCAAGGCCAGTACCTCTCCTGTCCTTCTGGAAAAGCACCAGATTTTTCCTCTGGCAAATGCCTCAAACCTCACATTAATTCCTTACAAACAGTACTTGGCAACAGCGTGGTCTGACAGGTGTTTGGCAGTGGCACAGCTGGAGAGCAAGACTATAATAAGGGGCTAATTTTAATCTTGTCATCTCAGTCTTTTCAAAGAGGGAACTTTGTTCCATCAACATTTCGGATGTGAGCCTTGCCCATTTTAAGGATCCCACAGCACATGCATTACAACCACACAGACTGCAGCTGGTAGTAAAGTCCAACATCTCTGATCCAGCTTTCCAGCACTGGCTCATACCCTTAAATATCAAGGAAACAAAGCTTTCATGGCCAAAGTGAGAAACAAGAATTCCTGCTCATGCAGCCATTGCAGCACAGCAGACAAAGGAAACACATGAATCCTCTCCTTCCACGTGTTCTCCTCTCTTGGAAGGTTTTAGTTTCATAGGTTATTCTACTTTGATGGTAAATGGCATTCCAGGCACTTGTATCCCTGCTCCTGTGGTTCTGGATACTTCTTGGGCACTGGAATAGACTGTGCAGGGACATGGTCATGGCACCAAGCCTTTCAAGCTAAAGAGGCATCTAGATTGTGCTCTTAGTTACACACTCTAGTTAAGTAGTCCTGGAAGGAGCAGGGAGTTGAATTAGATGATCCATATGGATTCCTTCCAACTTGAGATAGTCTATGATTTTATGATTCTAGATCCCAAAGCTCTCTTTTCAATCAAACCAGCAACATACAGCTGATAAAGCTTTGCTCTGCATCAGGAACAGCACTGACACTGAGCCATTAGGTACACATGGGGCAGAAACACCCTGGGTCCCATAAACCCTCCCCCCACAGATGAGAACAAGCTGCCTCAGCTGGCAGAGGTACCAAATAAACACAACAAGATGACCATAAACTCAGCATCCTCCAAGCCTACACATTTGTTTGGGCACTCAATGCTGTTTGGCTACTCCAGCTGAAGAAGTTTTGCACATACAGTGACATCTCTCTACTTTTCTCCCTCCAGACCTGCAAACCTATTTGTCTATGCATGAAAATAATACAGATGGAATTATATTTTCCAGCATTTTTCTGCAGAGTTCAAAACATAAGGAAACAAGAACTTGCTTCAACTCAGCACAACTAATACCATAAATGTTATGTTTCCCACCACACTGCTGTCTCTCACCTCCTGCCAAACACAAACTGGTTTCCAAAGGCTGAATCCTTAGTCTCAAAGGCTAAATAGTGTCTGTCAGTGGGAGGACTGCAGGAAAATGAATGCAGAAATGTGTTCTTTGTGGCCCCCACGTCTCTAGCCTGGCTCAATAATATTTCCTGCCATGAGCAACTGGCATTTCGATTGTAATTTCACATGATGAATTACCACTATATACAATCAATATATCATAACCACAGAAAGAGCAAATGAGAAGCTGCAATGAGCATAAATGCCATGTTCTCTCTAGCACAGCATTCTTTCTTTCCATTCACAATCCAATATTGTTTGAAATTCTCTGAGCAACTGAGTAGCCACAGATTCCCTGAAAAACATCTCAACAGATTCTTAATCTCATTTAGAATATAAACCATGACTTCTTCCTTAATACATTTGTCTCCTATCCTGTCAGTCTTTTTCCATTGTTCCTTCCAACTTGAAATTTCATTTTGATCATAAGGAAAACACCCTCAACCAGGTGTGATATGGAGTTACAGACAGAAAGGACTAATTCTCTTCTGAAGGCATTAAGACTATTTTTTTTTTGTGCAGAATAGAAAGTTTGTAGCCAGAATTGCCTCAAAATCACCATCTTTTTTAAATGCAAATTAATCCAGTCCTCCTACTTGTTTCCCACTGCAGATCACCAATGAAAGAGTTTTCCGAGATAGGTAAGACAGAAATATTCAGTGGTTATTACGTATCCTCAGTTTTAACCTCCAAGTCTTATTACTCTGTCCTGCCCAATATTTGAAGTAAAAAATATTTCAGCTTTTTTCATTCAGTTTATTAATGAAAAGATCCAATTGGAAGAAAGACTATGACAGACTTCTTTTAAGCCAAATTTAATCCTGCTGAAAAATTCAATAAACTCCAAATTATGCTTTCCGTCTGTTTTTCATCCTTCCAGCCAATTTCTTTAGTGCATTATCCTCTACGAGCTCACTGCTGCTTACACAAAGCAAAGATTATGATTTCAATTTGATAAGATTTTCCACGGCCAATGCACAAAGAAACTCAAAGAACACGAAGGGGGAAGAGCAATGAATGCTTAAAAGCTTGTCTGCAGAAGGAGGCAGGAAGGTTCCCCACGAAGATCCAACTGTGTCACATCTTTTGTATCCTATGCACTCCAAAAGCAACTGCTGAACTACAGAAGGCAAGAGCAAGCAACTCATTTGTTGGACCAGAGAAGGATCAGATCTTACCTTTTCTCCTTTTTCTCCTATGCCATAGGCTTTGCCCTAGAAACGAAAACAAAAAAAAGGGAAAATGCACATTTGCAAACAAGGATATCAAACAACACTACAAATACATATTTCACATTTTACTTGTTATGCATCCAAGATCTGTGTCTCTTTATATATAGACATACAGGTCACTTCACAGCTACTATAGGGAAAGCAATTTTCTTTGGGCATAATTCCTTGATAATAATTCAGTGACAAATTAAACTAAAAACTTATCTCAAATTCTCCTATTGCAGCCAGAAAACATCTTATTTTTTATTTATGGAAGAGCATGATGTTACATTTCCAAAAGCAAAGTTGCCAACAATGCTTACTGGAATGAATTTTATGTAGGGTTAAAGATTTTCTTGCATAAAAACTCAGCCTGGCATTTGCATTAATTATGGCTGGGGAAGGCTGTCTCTTGGTCAGCTGAATGTAAAAAGTGTAGAGAGATTTGCATCTTCTTTGTGTTGAGTTGCCTCATATTGTCTCCCAGCAGACATGCAGCTGTGGTAATCAAGTACATCCAAGTAACATATTTAATTAGAAGCTCAGTATTAAGTCAATTATCAGCTGTACCCCAGGATGAAACCTCCATTTGCTCCTCTCTAAGAGAAGCCAGTGAGTGCCAGGGAGGTCAGGTTCCTCCTGGGATTCAGGTCCAGCAGAGGGAACAGCTTTGATCAGGTCACACAATGCTGTGAGCAGGTTCTCACCATAAAGGAGAAAACGACTATTGACATTTTCATCTCCTTTAGTAAAATCTTTGGGTATTTCTTACTTACTGACTCTCCTTTTTCTCCTCGGAGTCCAGGAAGCCCTGGGAAGCCTCTTTCTCCCTTGAAACAGAAAATGTGTTAATATCACTTAGTTAATTCATTCCTCTCTTAGTCATAGAAGGAAAGTGATGCAACAAGGGTTTGACTGAAATTATGGACAGTTTTGGTTCCACCAGTCTCTACAGGCAAGATTTCAGCTCCTGCCCTAAGGACTGAGTATACCTAATTGCATGCCTTGAACATCCAAGTGCTCAGATTGACTTTCTATTCTATTTTTCATATGAAAATATAGGTAGAAGCCTTTGGAGTGCACTGGCAAGGCAGAGAGTTTTCTCCTGTGAAGTACTTCAGAAGTCCTTATTTTTTATTAAGAGAGGAAATTCTTGGAAAGGTGCTTTGCAGAAGACCTAGAGGGTACATGCCTAATATGTGAAAAAAATAAACTAAGAATACTGTTAATATTTTAGATTTATTTTTTTTTTTGTAATCCAAACCCCTTGTTTTCAGTCACGCTAAATTTTCAGCATCAGCTAACCTTTCTCTTCTCTCCCATAAGTGTGCAGCACACACAGTCATTCTTCCTGCAATGGGACAGAGGGAAAGTAACATAGAAAAGAGACAATTGGAAAGATACAATTTATGATGGTTGGAAAAGTTATAACTGGAGAAAGACATACATAGGGAGCACAAGAGAAAAATGGTCGATCAAAAACCAAGCAAAACTTTTTCTTCACTTTTCTCCTAAAAAGGACAGGGGTAAAGATCAAAGAAGATCCAAAATTTCATAAATATTTATCAGATACAGAACTTCAAGTGGTGCCAAACCCAGCAGGTGCAGAAGAAATACTAGTAAATAATTTTCACACACTGCTCTGCAGTCTCAAAACTAGAGGAAGGACCAGCTGAGGATATATCCACTACTTGGACTAGTTTAGACTATGTGCTGTGTTGCCACCAGTTCCTTCAATTCCTCTAGCACTGGGAGCTGCTGGGGAGCAGAGGGCTCTGCCCACACACGTCTGCCTTGCTCCTTCCTGATTCTCACCCAAAATGTACAAACCAGAAACGTGCTGTGCTGAGCACCCCATCTCTCACTTACAAATACAATGTGCTCACGTGTTTTACCTCCCATTGTCTTTTGCTAGTAGGGAAATCAGGCACTCTGGACTTCAGTACAGACTTAACATCAGGCTGAAAAAGTCTCAGACCTGGAGCAGGACCCTCCAGTACCACAGCATCAATATCTGATGACCCCTGCTCTCCCCAAATCTCCCCACATGGACTGCAGCAGGATCTAATTTTGTGTCTCTAGCCAATTTTTCCTGATCTATGCTCCCTCAAAAAAATGTGCTTATTAGAGCCAGGAACTAAAAACATTTGCCAGGATCATTCTTTCTTTTTTCCCAGATGAAGAAATGCTTTTGAAAGCACAGGAAATATGAAAGTTTTGTTCTTTAACCTTTCTGCTTTGTTTTATGCTGAAAGAAAGAAAACTCACAGAGCATATAGCATATATGCAAAAATGATGTCATGATCAATTAAGAAGACTGTGGTAAAATTTATAAAAAATTTTATGTGACCATCTCTTTCAAGTCACTGAAAGTACAAAGCCTTTGTAATTTGGAGGAAAAGATACATCCTGCTAGAGCTTGTCTAATACACTGAATTTCACAAACTTCACAATGGCAGGTAAGAATTTTAATTTCCTTGTGGACAAAAACACATCTCACAGAGAAAGGATTTTCTCTATAGTTGGATCAATAGCAGTGCTGGAAGAGAGAAGAAGCCTGTTGATCATCAGCCCAGTGCCCTAACCAGCCATCCTGGCTGCCTGCAAACACAGCCTGCAGAGGGACTGTGGAAGGAAAATAAATCAGACTGGGTTGTCATTAGCATCTAAAATTTATCAATAGGACCCAGTTTCAGACATATTAGCCAGTTCTGCCTCAGCTATTTCCTGCCTAGCTGTTTCCCAATATGATCCTTTACCGTATCTCATTCCAAAACACATCAGCTGTGTCTCCATGCATTACCCTCACTGTGGCAGCATGGGTGATTGAGGCAGAGACATTTATCTCCCAGAAACTTTTTCCACGTTTTTGCTAACTGCAAGCTCTCCTATCTCTCCCTGCCTTTGAAAGCTTGGAGAAGATCAGAATCACGTTATCTTCATCTTTCTTTAACAAATACCAAGTGGTAACGTTGGGAAGCTGCAAGTAAGTATTGAATTCCTTGCCACGGCCAGGATTTTAAGCCTGAGTAGCTCAGTAATGTTGCAGGGAGAGAGGAGGAGAGCTAAAATCCATTCTTGAACATAGAGCAAGGACTGTGACAAACTGGTCTTTGGCAATAGTGATGTAAGAACTGCTGTCAGGAGTGGTATATGTTATTGAATCACAACATCTTTGCAAGCTGGGAGAAAGATCTACTACTTGCCTTATTTAGCAGATAGAGACCCTAAATCATTTGTCTCAAATCATCACATTTATACTAAATTGTTGTCAGATCCCATATTTAGATGGCATCATCCCCAGGTCCTTGAGACTCTGACACAGTCCTTGTCTGTGTACAAGTCTCAAACCACTACAAGCAGGGAAAAGACACTTACATCTGCAGGAGAGGGGCAGTTCTGGGGTCTTTTACAGAAAATCTTCTGGTGCTGTGCTTGCAGACACACTCCTGTGTGTTCCACCAGTGTGTCCTGCATCCCAGTACTGACCCATGTGACACACTGAGACACCCTCACCAGCACACAGACCTTGGCAAAGCAGGGGAGGACAATGGGATCTTGCTGCAGGGCCCTTCTATCATTATCATCATTGTCTTTTCTGCAACCTCCTCACAGCAGCCATGGCTTTGCCATTCCTTAAAATAGCCCATCACTATTTAAGCTGACACAGATTAAAATAGAGATCTCCTATTTATATATACATGGAATCATAAGGAACCTTTTTCTGCACAGGCACATTTGAGTAGTAATGAGCCCATGTTCTTTCATCCCAGCCTCCAAAATGCACATTCTTATCTCCAAAACTTCTCCCTGCAGACAGCAGACCAAGCTTTGCCAAAAGACTCTTAAGATGTCTAACCTTCCAAGACCCAGAAATTTTTCCTTTCCCCTCCCACAGTCTTTCATAATAACTGAGTGACTTTTGGTGGGATGCAGCTCAGTTATTCACCAAACAGGTATAAATTCAGTGACTCAGTCTGCGGAAGTGATTCAGATGGAAATAGTTTTGAATATAACTTTTTCCCCAAACATCTTTTCACAGATAGTAAAACTGGGAGCCACCAATACCACCAACTTTCACCTCTACAGCAATGTTGGGACCCTGTGTTTTCCTCCTGTAAAAGTGCTTCCTTTGAGTCTATTGCCTCATGGCTCTATCTGTAACCAGGCAGAGAAGGAAAATGTGTTTATGCTGAATGCACACACATGTATGTCAAAGAAGCTTGCAGAACAGGCAGGGTAATATAAAGACTGCACTCTGAAACTTGAAGCAGGCATCACAACCACTCTCTTACCCTTTTATCTAGGAAGAAGCATACTGAGGGAAGTGGCCTATGTTTAACACCATGACTCAGACAATCTTGCTAAGGATAACAGATTGTGACTGATCCTTTAGCCCCAGTCTCAAGAAATTTTCTGGAATGTGACTGGAAGGCTGCTACCTAAACTATGCACATACATTACTGCTGAGCAGGGCACAGCATGGCAGCAGCACCTTGTTTTCCAGGTGATCTACCATGGAAGCTGTGCGTGATCTAGTGAATAAGAGTAACTTGCAAAAATGCCAGTATAGAAGCTAAGGAAAGAATTTTGTGACAAATTTACTGAAAGAATGACATAAAGCAGCAAGAGAGGAGCCTAAATGCAAGTGTAAAATAAAGATTAAACATCACAAAAAACTTGCAGTCCCAGGCTCATCCAAAACTGTCTATATTGACATATACTAAATCGACTTTCATTTCTCAAGATCTTGAAATCCTCAATTTACTCTGAAATTTTTTCACTGTTGCTGCTTTTATCAAACAACTGAACTAGCATATATTACTGACCTTTTGACCTTTGGGACCTTCAAAGCCAAGTGGACCCCTCTCCCCCTAAGACAAAAAAGACATAATTAATCAAATTTATCTTCTCATTTTATATTTAAGCAAGGGGCCCAATCCTACAACTACAGAGGACAACAAAAATGTTTTCAGGTTTAAGTAAGATAGAAGAAGATAACAAAGCTGACATGCCTTCAGGAGCAATGACAATGAAGCTGGTTTCTCAGAGGTCCCAGTCAGAGCCAGAAAAAGCAAGCACAGTGCTTTTAAAAGCCGTTTTGTTTTTTTTTTTTTCCACTTTGGCCACATTTACCTTCAGAATCTGTTTTATTTTATTTGAAGAAGGATACACATAACTGAGCTGCATAAGAATAATTGCTTTGCTTTCAATGTTATTACCAGGACTACCTGCATGATCCAGTCACTGAATTAGGTAAATAGAAAACACCTGGGAAAATTTCCTTGACCTCTGTAGACATCTCAAATGAAACATACTCACCTTTTGTCCAGGAGGACAGGAGCAGTTGAAAATCTTGAGATGTCCAACTTGCTCACTGCCAACTGTGGGCCTCACTTCCAGGGGAGGTGCTTCTGTCAGGACCGTGACCTGGCACTGCACACAAACACCCGAGGTCAGGACAAAGCCTTTGATGCTGGAAAGTTTCCCCTTCCACCCACTGTGGACAAATCCCATAGGCAATACTGTGTCCTCATGAGGAATGAAATCCCACTAAAGCCTTTCACCCAAGCAATGGGGGGAAATGTGGAAAAATGAACAATGAACCTCTTTAAGCAAGACTGAGAGAAGTAGAGTGAAAGGAGAGTGGAAGTTTCTAGTGAGAGTTGGGCACAAGAAAATAAGCTGCAACTGGCACTGTTTTTAGCTGTTTCCAAATAAAACCAGTGGGAAACATGTTGAATATTTCATGCTGCATTTCTGTTGTTCTATCATCACTTCGGGGGTTTTGTTTCCCCTGACAGTTTGACAAGGAAAAAGGAACTTGGAAACTTCAAATTCCCTCTGCAGTGGTCCTCCTCCGGCGCTGCTACACTGCCAATTGCACAGTTAGGTTTCAATCACCCTTATTAAAAAAAACTATAATCCCACACTGCCACATATTCCCTGATTTATGTAATAGATTTCAGTGAAGAGTGTTCATGTGAAAATGAATAAATGACAAAAAGGAGCTTACTGGTCCTGAGGGAATGTCACAGCAGGTCTCCAGTTCGGCGTGCCGGGAATCGCAGTAAATCACCATCCGCTGCAGATCAAACTGGGAGACAGAGGGAGGCAACAGTCTCAGAGACAGTGAATTATTAAAGACCCTGTGTCCTTTTGCTTGGACACAAACAGAGCAGGAAAACACAAACAAAAGCCAGATGGTGCTAACTTCAGAGCGGTTCTATGGATCCTGTAGTCAATCTCTCTCTCTCCCTATCAATAATAGACCAATATCTCAGCATGCTACAAGAGCCAAGATAATAAGACCCTGAAAATGCCTATTCAAATTCTGGTGCAGATTTTCATGCTAATCCCCATGTTTTGGCCAAATTTCTGTCTGAGAAGACATATCCTGGCCACATCTATCCTTCCTAGAATTTCGTCTAGACACAGGGTCTGTTTTCCTCCTGTTGTGCCTTGCAACTTCTGACCATTTATTCCTGCGTGAGAAATATTATGAACACATTTGATATGCATGTCTCATCCGTTTTGCACAGCTAAGAAAGATTATACAAGTCTGAAATACCAAACTATCACACATAAATTATATCAGGGTAACACTGCTGCTGGACAATCAGCCTGTGTGTCTCGACTTCGGTTCATTTGTATTAAGGGTCGTGTAATATCCGAGGAATGGAGAATATATCACAACTCTCCTGAGTTAAGAACCTTCCTTTTTTTCCCCCATCTCTTTCTTTCCCATGTGGAAACATGCATAATGCCAAGATCAGATGGAGAAAGACCTTTCTGTGTAGTTCAGTACCCAGTTGGATGATAGTTGCAATATGATTTTGTCTCTGCTTCTAACTGTAGCATATTCTGTGACTAGACAGAAAGATGAAATAAATTTCTCAGTTTTAATCCCTGTTACGGAGATACAGTCTCAAATAAAAATACAACTAGTTCTGTACATCATAAGATGTCAATCTGTCTTAGCTATGTAACACTGGTAACATTTCAGTGATGCTGCCTCAGGAAAAGGGTCAATTACCAACATAACCCCCAAAACCCAACTCGTTCACAGGCTGCAAACCCAAAGCTGAACCTTTACCCAGCTCTAATCAGCAAGTGCAGCACTTACATCAATGGGGACACTGTCATACAAGCGTTTGCCAATCACAGTCTTTCCTTGAATGTCAATGTTCTCCCTGTCTTCAATGGGCAGCACCTGCACCAGCTTGCAGTCGATGTAGAGTGAGACAGCCTTGGCCTGGATGCTGAGGGCGATTTTGTGCCAGCTGCGGTCGAACAGGTCGCTGACGCGCGCGTGCCGGAACACCGCCCGCACGGCGTCCCTGGTGAGCCCCACGGCGTTGTACTCCAGGGCTTTGTTCTCCCCGTCCAGCCGGATGGAGACCTGCGAGGAAAGGGAAGGGGTTTGCTGAGGAGCAAAGCTTTCTCCTTCCTCCTGACTGCTTCCCATCCTCACCGACACCCCAAAGCCAGGGATGGCACAGGCTGTGGTGAGAAGCCCAAGCAAAGGGCAAAGGATGGAATTTTGTGGAAGATATGGAAAGGGAGCCTACACCTGTGCTGGTGAATAAGATGGGGCTCCACAGGCTTCAGTGCAGACCCACGACCAGCTAAAGCTTCCTCCTTTGAGTACAACCCTTGGCATGCTTTCAGCACAGGCCACCTTGCTGCCATGGCTGGGTGGTAATGCAGCTCACGGGCACACCCCAAAGGCACCTCCCAAAAGCTGAACACAGTTTGGGTCCCTCTACCGTGTGTACTCCTCCACTGCTTCCCAGCAGGTTCTTTACTCCTGTCACATGTCCTCAATTGTACCATGTGATATGGAAAAACATCTCACTGCCTCATATGAAACCAGTCTGCTGAGCTGTGGCACTGCCCACACTTTATTTCAGGTGCTTTGAATAGAAAACTACACCCCGTCCTCTATACTGCAAGCTACAGAGAAGGCAAAAATAGGTTTTTGAAGACATGCAACTTTGAGTTAATTTACAAAATGGTATCTTCTTTTACCAAAGTCAGGCATTTACCAGCAAGCAGCAGGGAATGAAGCAGGCAGAGTCAGGGATGGTGTGTCCACAAGCTGCAGAGCAGGGAGGAGTCTGGGCCACCTTGGCACTGAGCTGTGAGTGATGTGAGGAGCCCAGTGTAGGTTGACTCCAGTTCTGACCCAGCTTCTCCATGCAGCTGAGCACTGTGCTGGCTGGGAATGCCAGCTCAGACCAGTGTTGGCTCAGGAGTGTCTGCATCTGTGAGCTGTGCAGGTCTGCAAGGGAGTGGCCAAATCACGACCAACTTCACATGAAACAAGGCTCATGGGCCTCTAAGGCACTTCTGGCACAATAATTTAAGGCACTTTTGAAACTATTACTAGAAATATTGAGTGTTTTTCTCTCTTCACACCTAAGCAGTTCAAGTTTCCTTCAATAAATACTGAGTGATAGACACATTCTCACTCTGCAGAAACTACGAAGGCATGTGGCACAGTAAATCACATTTCATTTAACAAAGCTGCAGCCGATAACAACTTTCATATAAACCTTTTACCAGTGTCTGAAACCCAGTTATCTAATTCCTCAAATAATTCCTATTCTTCACTGAAAGTTCCCCCAATTCTGTTGAATACCAGTCCCAAAGCAGCAATGCTGATTTACACAGCTATGTGAGCCCATATTGACAGCCCACTGTAGAATCCTGGGTAATGCCACCACCACTATTTTTGGTGCTGAGCAGAAAGATGTACAGCCCATCCAAACCACTCCCTCCTCAAGCAACCCTCGAAACCTAACCTCTACCAAGCTGCTAAGGACATGTTGTGTAGGTACAGACAGCCCTTTGGTACATGCTTATAGTATTTTTTTTCTGAGAGCCTGCGAGTACTTGAAAAAAAGTTATTAGATCAAATTGTGCAGCAGCCAGGACTCAGGGTTATGGAGCTATAACACGTGTACACCCACTTCCAGAACAGGAACCTGCAATGCATTTACAAGTTACCTAGAAGGCTGTGCAGAACCTGACATAACTCACTGCTCTGTAGCACATCCATGTGACAACCTTTTTCCAAAAAGGCAAAATATTTTCCCTAAGCAGAACTATCTGAACAACACAACTGAAAAATAAACAGTAGTTTCAAGAGCAAGCATATTTTTTTGTTTCCCTTTCCAACTAACTAAAATATTTGCAGCAAAATCCACTGAAAAAGTAATGGGATTTTTACCAGTTCACAAGAAAAAGGAGTAGGAGGTTAAGGTTAAAAAAAACCAAAAAACCTGTTCCTGCTGGCTGCAAAAGAGCCTCTTACCTGTGGTATGCCATACTTGTCAATAATCTGCCAGATATACCAGTCTTCCTTCCTGGAAGCCTTCCGGAATTTGAAGGTAGTTACAAAGGCATATTCATCAGGCAGGCCTTGTGGAAATACATCCCTGCCATGGGGAGGGAAAAAAGAGCAATGAATCAGGCTTAGCAGTGAAGAGCAGAACTTCTAAAACTCTCTCTGTGTCCCAGCAATACTTTCTAAAAGCATCATTATAATTCCTAAAAAATCTGCTTTATTTGGAAGCCTGAAGAGAGATGAACAGGATGAACAGGATGAACAGGAGCTTGTGCCCTCCAGGTTCTGTCTTTCATCATTCCAATAGTGAAACTCTCAAATTGGGTAAAATATAATGGAAATCTGCAGTTCAGTAATCCATCATGTTAAAAAAATCTTGTTTTTCACTTCATGCTTCTGTTCATGAAACCTGTAAATAATTCTGTTCTGGTCCAGATGCACTGGATACCTGTGATTTCTGAGAATGGCCAGGAACACCCAGAACTCTCTAAATGTACCAAATTATAGCAACAAATATTATAATATCTGCCCCAGAAAAGGCTCTACAGCTTATGTCTTTCCAAGATGTTCCTTAGGCAGCCCCAGATAACAGAAGTTTCTCAAATTAAACATTACAAACATATGAGGCAGGGATTTACTCAGCATGACACCATGACCCCTGCACTTAACCAAACACAAGAAGTAACCAAATCCAACACTGTTTTTCTCTACTCCATCATAAAAACCTGTCATAACATGGGGATGCAGGGTGGGACAGAGGGATAACTAATCCAGTATCACTATTTTTTTGTTACTAGCCATTACTGGATGCCTAAGAACGAGAATGAACAGAAAAAACATCTCTCTCATACCCCTCTGGGTCTTTGGAATCCAGGAGTCTAATTCAGAGACAAATGCAATTTATATATCAATAACTTTTTATGGATTTATCTCATATAGACTTCTGCTTCCTCCCCTCGAACTCAGGTAAACTTATGACACTCACAACATCGTCTGACAAGGAATCACCCACTGCTGCTCATTGTATAATGAGCCTCCTCCTCTTTGTTTAGGATCTAACTCAGTTCTTAGCAGGGAAAACATAATGCACCTATTCTTTGTCTATCTTTTATGCCATCTATGATTTTTCAATCTTTGCTTGTAATGCCTCCAAGACATCTCTTTTCCCACCTGAAGAGTCACAGATAACATCGGTCTCCATGCCCAAGCCAACCTGCTCCTTTGATCATCCCCAAATAAACCCTTCATAAATATCATGTCTTTGCTTCAGGACATCTGAGCAGTCAGGCATAAGCACTTGATGCAAAACAAAACATAATGGCAGCAATTAACAAAGAACAAACTATGAAACGTTGTCCTAATGAATAGTTAACACAATCCATCACTATGCAGAAACTGGCACAGTCCAAGGCACATAAAACTAGAAGCCCTTAATTGTATTAAAAGCAAAAAGTCCTCAAAATTTACAGAATACTGTTTTGCAGTTGCAGCAAAGGTTGAGATCCAGTCATTCCTAATGCCAAAATTTTCAATCATATTTTAATTTGTGCTTTGAATCTCCTATCTTTTCAGCCAAGTTATAAATTCAGAACACTCTGGTTTCATCCATTAAAGTGGCTTTTGCTGTATAATGTGCCCCTGCAGGATATGCACCATTATAAGATGGTTTTCCCTCTGGGGACACAGAGACTCTCTGAATTCTTCTGGCATAAAAGAAAACTGAACCAGGCTCCCATTAGCACCCTTAAGAAATCCTTCCTTTAGGAGTGCAGACAAGTCTGTCTCATGTCTTGATACTAGTTATTTTAACCAGGGAGGTCCCAGTTGCCTGGAAGTTAGCAAATCCACAAGAAGGGCTGGAAGGAGCACCTGGGAGTGAATGGAAGTAGGATCTGGAAAGATCTGCCTTAAACTATATTAGGAAAAAATTCTTTTTGTAATGGTGATCAAGCATTGGAACAGTCTACGCAGGGAAGTGGAAGATTCATCATCCCTGGAAATGTTCATAAGTGTTGGAAGTGGCACTTGGGTACATGGTTTAGTGGTGAACATGGAAGTGTAACATAACAGTTGGACTCAGTGATCTTATAGGGCTTTTCCAGACTTAAGAGTTTTATGGTTTGGGACAGCTCTGAGCTGGGAACAGAAATATCATTATGCAAGCTTAATTTCCAAAAGTGTTTTCAGATGTTTAATACCCACAGAAATAACTGGGAGTTAGTTATTTGAACACACCCCAGTGAGTGTGGCCTCACCTCATCACACAAGGCTGACAAACAGCCCGTCAGGTAGATTTAAACTGACATAAAGCCATAATGACCCATTACCTCCATCCTCAACTGATTTTTACAGCTGCTGAGGAACCAGCTGCAAGCTCCCAACAGAGGAAGGCTTCATGCCAAAAGCAAATCTGAAGACACTCTCATTGCTTTGAAGATGTGATAAAAGCTGTTTCTGAAGTCATTAGTCCCTGTATCTTTTACAGAGCTGCATTGCTACATAAATAACAAAAAACTTTGTTTAGCAGTTTTAACTTATTTATTCACTTAAAGATTATCTGCATCTAGAAGTTCAAGCTTTACTTGGAGATTCAAGAGCAGGAGTTGCTGTACCCAGAAATGTTTTATGTTCTTCTTTCACACAAGGCTGAATTGAACTGATGATCAATACTGTGGAACTTTGCTGGATGTCTGGTACCAACAGGGAGCATTCTGCCAGCTCCTTGGTCTATAATTCTGACAACAG
This sequence comes from Sitta europaea, assembly GCA_013400255.1. Classification (NCBI taxonomy): domain Eukaryota; kingdom Metazoa; phylum Chordata; class Aves; order Passeriformes; family Sittidae; genus Sitta; species Sitta europaea. The sequence continues at coordinate 43,559 of VXBS01003420.1, forward strand.
GATAGATTACAGAAAAGAACTTTATAAAACTCCAAGACAAAAGAATCCCCCAGTGCTGCAGGTTAGTCTAAGAGTCAATTAACTCAACTACAAGGTCAGGTGAATCACAACTTGTAGAAGAAAAAAAAAAAATAAGAAGGCAGAAAACTCTTTTAACCATTGCTGGTTTTCAATATATAGCGACCTTCTCACATGCTTTAATTTGCAATAAAAGCTTTCATCTGTGACAATAGCATGAGATCCTACATCTATAATAACATTATGGAAAAAAATATATTATCAGTTCTCATTTCAGACACGGAATGCAACAACATTTATTAGGGGTTTTACATTTGGTGAAGAATGTATTTAATGTATGTGAGTGATTTGACCAATTCTACAACAGCTAAACCTGCTAATATGAAATGTAACCCATAAGATCTGCTAAACCCAGTTGGAGAAAGCCAATTCATTTAAATACACCTCACATCACCAGAGGTTCTTAGAATGACAGAAGGAAAAAAAAACAAAACAAGAGAAAAGGAAAAGGGAAAAGGTTATAGAAGGATGTGTCTCATACATCCTTGGCACACATCTTTTTGACTTCTCCTTCAGAAACCTCAGTGATGGAATAGATGCATCCTCTCTAGGCAATTTCTTCCTGTCTTTTTCTGTCCTACATGCTGTAAAAAAAAAAAAAAGGGAATCTGTCCTAAATCTCACTTGCTGTCATTTAATTTTACCAAAAAAACTTTTTTTCATAAGAAGCCACATGAACTACTTGTTCTCCTCTGCTGGCTGGTGTCTTTTCTGTGTTTCTCAGCTCTCCCTACAGTCCTTTACTCTCTACAAGACCAAAAAACCCTTCGGTCATTCCACCTCAATCATGCTCTATCTCCTTTACCTTGTTAGAAATAGGAGACAGTGAGAGACTTTTTGAGATCATCTCATCTAAGGAAGGTTTTTCTTGTGCTTAGATTTCATTGATTTAAATTGTTCCCATTCCTTCTTGTCCTGTCAATGAATATGACTAAGAAGATTCTGGTTCTGTATTTGCTTCCTCCCCATCAAACATTTATACGCATCGGTAAGGTCCTCCCTCACTGAGTCTTCCCTTCTCTAAGCTGAAAAAAACTTTTTTGTCTTTGCTCTTCTTAATATGAAATATTTGTTTGGGAAAAGTAAGAAAAAAGAAAGCTTTCAACAGGTCCCATGTTCAGTTTGAGAGTTTTCAGTGGCTTTTTGTACAATTTCTTCTCTTGGAAGGGGACACATGATGAGACCAGGGCAGGAGCTCATGGAGAAACCTAAGGCAGGTAACTGAAGTCAAAGTTGATGTTAGAAGAAACAGTCCCCAGAAGAACACACCAAGGTATCATGCTCTAAACAACCCATGACTTGGTATTGGCACAACACTGTGCCAATATAAAGAGCAAACAGATCATGACCAGAAGCTTGGCCAAGCATCAGGTGATTCTGTGAGGTGGTAGCCAAGATCATGATCAAGTCAGACTGGAACCAGACCAGGCAAGAGCAAACTGAGGATGGACATGGCCAGTAGGAAGGCCCTGGAGTCACAACTAGGAGACACAGATATATGACAGAACAAAAGAGAGACAAAACCTTGGCAATAGGCAAGACACCAGTAATGAGAAACAAGCCTGAGCATCCAAAAACAGAAGTCTGCAGTACAGTGTTGGCCAGATCTACTGAGGAGCCATGAAAAAGCAGTAGGACATCCCCAGTTACATGAGGAGTGGTGAAGATTACTGGCCAGATTTTGGGGCCAGTCCTCAGACAGCTGGAAACCTGTGGATCAGGTCCTTGACTGAAGCCAATCTCTGGCTGCTGGGTTTATTTGCTCACAGATGATGCCTCACCACAAAGAGGAAGAAAGCTCATAGTTGTAGGTTACAGATCAGAGGATGAGTAGGCACATTTCCCAGACAGCTAATCTGGCACTTTGTAAAAGTACTATTGCTTGTATAAAAGAATACAAATCCTTTAAGCAGATAATAAAGTGAATTACATATATTATTCAGTTACTGATTTTGTATCCAATTATGAGATGTTGCTATCAGTTGCTAAACATTGCTGGAGGTTATCTGTGAGCCACGACAGATGTTTTTGTTTATTATTCCAGTTATCGGTTTTGTGCAGCTTTACAAGAATTCATTTTCTGTGAGCAATGACCCTATATGCAGCATCTCAGAGTCCAGGCATACAAATGCTAAAATGAACCAAATATGCAAACACCTTCCATGGTGTTATATCCATTTGGGTTCATTCCCAAACCACAGGAGTGTGGAAGTTACAATACAAACGGCTGAAAATGTGGAAGTCCTCCTTGAATTCCATGTTTCAGAATCATACTAAAGGAATTTTATTCATTTCAATCTACTAATTAAGGATGTTTTATTTTTAATTGGGTGATAAAACATTCTGCTTATTTTAAGGGCAACAGCAACAACAAATAACTGGGTGTAATCTGAGCAGATGGAAAGCCGTCATAGCTGGTTGGTCTGGCTTCACTCCCTCAGTCTTTCTGAGAAAACAACAACAAAGTTCTTCAACCCTTAGTTTAAAAAAGGGATTCAAGTGGACAACTCTCTGTGCTAACTTTCTTCAGTTGTTAATTAGATTCATCCTTAAAAGTGTGCCTTTCTTCCCTTCTGGTTTTTGATGTCAAGTAGTCACTGACTTTCAGTCTACTATGACCCTTATCCAAAGACCCTTTACCAAGCTTTGATTTCCCAGAGGTTCTTACAGAAAATGATCCCTTCAGTTGTTGGCTGCTTCTTAATTTTACCTGTCTACAATGCAATTCTTGGATTTCTCAACATCACACTTGCTTCACAGATTCACTCCATTTCTACCTACTGAATTATGGGAAACAAGGCTGGACAAAGCAGCAGTGGTGACTGAGCTGTGTGACATGAAGATTATCAGTTCATACTTGACAGTTCCTGCTTATACTCCAAGAATTGCTCTATTTATCATAGTATCACCCAGAACCCAGAGATCACAGTGAGACAAATGAAATAGGTTTCTTCCCATCCAAGTGAAATAGGTTCATGGTTTATTTCCATCCACACTCAGACCAGTTATATAAATACCAAACCTAAGATGTCTTTAGCTGGCTGTGTTGAATCAGATCAATGATCATGACTCTATTTACCCTTAGACTTGACACCATTTATGAACTCTAGAGAAAACTGTTTTCCTCTCAGTATATATATTTTTTTTAAATTGTATTAATGTCGACAAAGAGGGGGAGGGAAAAAAAGCACATCAATCCTGTTGGTTCCAGGATGAAAAAAAAATATTGTGAAATCAAGCAAATGTAATTCATAAGGACAATCTCAAAAATGCAGTGAGCTGAGAAAAAGAGCTAAAAACAGAATAAAAAATAACAGCCCTCATCCATAAGAAGGAAAAGTACTATTGATTTTTTTCAAGCTGAGGTTCAAACCAGCACTAAGAAATTTACTGCAAAAATGTTAATGATGACAATTCAATGTATGACTCGTAGTTAGTGAAATTATGCACTCACTCTTTTCAAGGCTAATGCCAGCAGGGACAAGTGACAACCCAAAGAAACACTTGTGATAGACTGCAACACAACTGGCAGCCTTAGGGCATAAAAACTCTGAGGACTGACTCCATATTGACACATGATTAAAAACTGCTCATTCTTCTAAAAGGCCAGAATCCATATTTGCTAACTGGTCACAGCATCTACCAGCAAGTGGTCTCTTGTGTTTAGTAAATTTCTATCTCAATGGGAGTGCTACCAAATATTCCCTTTAGAAGCTATTTATGTAGCCCTAAATTCTTTTGGGAACATCTTGATACTGCTCCTCAGAGCCACTGAGATACACCAAACACAACTCATACTCTGCCAGGCTGGAGCCTGTAGGTACTGCTGAGACTCCTGAGCACGTTGTGCCTATTCTGTGCCAGCTGACCCAAAAGAGCTGCTCAAAGCAGAAATATACCTGTAGGGACCAGATAACTACTGCAAAGTCAACCTAGAGGAACCAAATAATGTGATGCAGGGGTTCAGATGAAATTAAAGTGAAAACCCAGAGTACTCACTCAGTTTTCTGAACAACAGGAAAGCTTCCAAGCCGTACATAAGCACTCTGAATCCCATCTTCCTTCATTCCAAAAATCTGCTTCACGCTGAATGAATCCATCAGGTCAAATCCTATCCATTGCAGAAATATAAACAAAAGATATTAATCAGGCAGTGGGACATGCCTCCAATTGTACTTACATGGATCTCTTAGCCTACAAACAGCACTTCAGAAATGAGCCTTATCCTTGTTGGGAAAAGCCAGAACAAAATTCTGATATAATCTAATCTGCTCAGCTCAAAAACTCAAAACCAAGCTTAAATTCAAGCTGTCACAGGCTTGAACTGAGCTTTTCAGAAACCAGTAGCTAATTTTTGCATTGCCACAGCATCCTGAAAATGCTGCATAATTCATTAACTCCAATACAGAAAAATGCAGAGATGCAGACTGAAACATTTACTCACTGAATAAGTGAAAAAACAGAATATTTTGGGTGGGAAGGGACCTTCAAAGATCTTCTAGTTCCAACCACTCTGCCGTGATCAGGGACACCTTCCCCTAGATCAGGTTTCTTAAGACCCCATCCAGCCTGGTCTTGAATGCTTCCAGGAATGGGACATCCACAGCCTCTCTAGGCAACCTGGCCTAGTGTCTCCCCACCCTCATTGTAAAAATTTAATTCTTTAACTCCAATATAAATCCATCCTCCTTCAGTTTAAAACTGTTGCCCCTTGTCCTGTCACTGTGGACCTTGATAAAAGATCTCTTTCATTCTTGCAAGACGCTTTCATATATTGAAAGGCCATGAGAAGCTCCCCCTGGAGCCCTCACTTCTCCAGGCTGAACATCCCCAACTTTTTCAAAATTTCTTCACAGCAGAGGTGTTCCCTCTTATCCTTTTCATGGACCTCCACTGTGTATCCACTCCAATGGTCCAGGTCTTTACTGAAAACTACTTGTCCGAGAAACTTGACTGCACTTTTCATATAATTTTAACACAGCTCAGTGCAATCAACTTATCATTATCATGAGCTATTAGTCTTCGTGGAAGACAGTTGCCTAAAGCAACTGCCTAAAGCGACTTTGTTCTAACAAGTTTTTTTTAGCTCAATCTTAAACTAAAGATTTAGCTCAATCTTAAGCTTAAAGCTTAACCCACAAGTGAGTCTATACAGCTCCAGCATCACAGAATCACAGAGAATCACAGAATAACTAGATTGGAAGAGACCTTCAAGATCATTGAGCCCAACCCATGCCCTAATGTGGTTATGAATATCGAGTTGGTTAAGCTGTTTTTCCTCTAGTGGTCTGTCCCTGTTAACACTCACAATGGGATTGGTCTATCCCTGGCTGGCCACACCCTGTCCCACTGTACCTGTCCCCTGATGCTAACAACCCCAGGAGGATTCAGTTTAAAAACTTGGGCATTGGGGTCCTGCTTCCTCTTTTTTGCACCCCCTTGAGAAGAATAAAGATCTCTGCCAATGTGCCTTCTCAGACCTTTACTGGATACTGAGGAGTCAGGAATCTAGAAAGCAGAAAGCCTCTCTGGCTTCTACCGTTCAAGGACTGATTGCATCCTGAGAACAGCAGGGCCTGACTGCACAGCCGGGGTACAAGGCTAGCCAGGTGCCCTGGACCTGCAGTGACACCCTAACAACTCAACAAGACCATGGCACTGAGTGCCACATCCAGCCTTTCTTTACACACATCCAGGGATGGTGAGTCCACCACCTCCCCAGGCAGACCATTCCAGTACTTTATCACTCTGCCTGTGAAAAACTTTTTCCTAGTATCCAACCTAATTTCCCTTGGCGCAGCTTGAGACTGTGTCCTCTCATTCTGTCATTGATTCCTGGAGAAAGAGACCAACCCCACCTGACTACAGCACCTTTCAGGAAGCTGTAGAGGGTGATAAGGTCACCCCTGAGTCCCCTTTTCTCCAGGCTAAACACCCCCAGCTCCCTCAGCCATTCCTCACAGGGTTTGTGTTCCCAGCCCCTCTCCAGCCTCGTTGCCTCCTCTGGATGTGCTCCAGCATCTTCAGGTCCCTCCTGAACTGGGGCCAGGACTGGGCACAGCACTCGAGGTGTGGCCTCACCAGTGCCAGTGCAGGGGCACAATGCCCTCCCTGCTCCTGCTGGCCACACCTCTCCTGATCCAGGCCAGGGGCCATTTGCCTTCTTGGCCACCAGGGCACAGAGCTGGCTCGTGTTCAGCCAGCTGTGGACCAGCACCCCCAGGTCCCTTTCCCCCTGGGCACTCTCCAGCCACACCATCCCCAGCCTGTAATGCTGCAGGGGGTTATTGTGGCCAAAATGCAGGACCCAGCACTTGGACTTATTAAACTCCATCTTATTGGACTCTGCCCATCTATGCAACTGTTCCAAGTCCCTCTGTAGAGCCCTCCCACCTTGTAACAGATCAACACATGCTCCCAGCTTGGTGTCATCTGCAAATTTACTAATGAAAGACTCAATTCCCTCACCCATGTCATGAATAAAAATATTGAACAGAGCAGACCCCAGCACAGACCCCCATCAACGTGGTCCCAGCCACAAGGAACATATGGTTTTGTGACACGAAGTCCCAGGTGCTAAACCCTGTGAGGGGTGGTTGGGGTACAATGGTGCAAAGAATGCATCCAGTTCCTGGAGGTGCAGAACTGTGTGGATGCAAATCTCCTGCTTTAGCTCCAAACTGGCTCCACAGGATGCAAATCCAAACTCTCAGCCACTCTCTGAACCAAACACACTGTGGAATTAGAGGCAAAGGCACTGTAAAAGGCAGGTTGTGAGCAACTGAGCACAGAATATGTGTTTTCATTTTATTCGGGCTATTCCAACATCTTCTCCCCCCTCACACATGCAAAATTACACATATTAACTTCTGGTTTTGCAATTCCAGCACACAAACCTGGTGACACAAGTGTAGCTTATTTGGATAAAATGCTTTTAAACTATGGTAGTTTTTTTCAATGTTGTTCAGTTAGTGACCTCTTAAAACCTTTCTAGGATAAATAAAAAATTTTATGTGATGAAATTAAGCCTGAAGATTCTTGGGTTTCTTAGTTGTCCTCCTGAACCTTTCAGGCTGAAAGGCACTGCAGAGCTTATAAACAGCTTCAACAGGAAAAGACACCAACCTAATGATATTATTCTTCAAATTTATATAAATAAATAGGTGCAAAAACCTGTGTGGGTCAGTACCTAGGCAAATTAAAATAGCAAACAGCAAATAAAATTTAAAGCTTCCATCATTTTCTCAACCTTTTTCTAAAGAAATTGCTACTTCTGAGGAAATATAATCTTAATTGTTTGCAAAGACAGAAATGGCCATCTGGTGCCAAGTTGAGGCCTTTAGTATTACAATAACTTTCCTAGCTGTCAACAGTTTTTCCTTTTTGTCCACTCTGTTTTCAGCTATTACTGGGCATTTGGGAGGGAAAATAAAGCAGTTAAAGTTCTCCAGGGCCTCATGGCTGCACCTCATAATCACCTCTGCAGCAGCTCCAGTGATACACCCCTCGGACACGCTGCAATCAGCCACGATTGCAGCTATAAATCAGGGTAAGCAGAGCCCATCAGAACATGAGAGCTCCCTCCTGGCTGTCACAAACAACACTAGGACTTGTCCATACAGCTCATTTCACCACACAGTACATCTCCCTCATCCACACCAACCACAGGAACTGAGGGAAGTAATTGAGTGTTGCTGGCAGGAAGAGACCACTCTGACTGGGAAAGGAAATTGTTAACCTCTCATAGGAGAGGAACAGTGGATGGTGAAGGCTGAAATGCTGCCCAGGTGACATCCTTATGTCCAGTCACTAGAGGCCTCAAGCTGTGAAATCCTGCTCACTTCAGGGGTCTTGCAAAGTCCCCTTGCTAAAAATGCAAGATACAGTGACAAGGAGTTCCTGCCAAGTTTCCCCATCGTTATCTCAGACCCAAAGCTGCTCTCATTATCTCTGACAACTCAGATGAATGTTCATATCACGAGCAACTCTGAAGATAAGCACAGTGTTAAGCTTTTCCAGCGGACATGAGTTGGATTCAAGCAATCTCTTCTTTTGTTTCCTGAATTTCCTATCAAAATGCACTTTTAAAAGCCTAAATAACACCATGAAACACAAAAACAGCTATCAAAACTTTTGCAAACAGAATTTGGTGTAATTAAAATAAATCACGCTCTCACAATATAATCCAATTTACAGTTAGGATTGGATAAAGCACAAAAGTAAATCATAATAGGATTATTTTTCTTTTATTCAGACTATGGATTGACAAACTAAAAATTGCTTTCTCTATTTTTAATTAATTGATGAATGAGAATGGCTCTTTATAGATCAAGGGAAAAGTTAAGTCCTTACGTGTGTCGGTCCACACTCAAAAGCAAAGCGTTTTATATTTTAATCACACTATTAATTTATTCTGTGCCAAAATTAAATATTGCCCTATTGGTGAGATAATCTCCACTCTTTTTACTCCATTTACAACCAAAGCCCTTAAAGGTAAGTGACACTTCGTTGCTGAAAGGTTTCAACAGAATTACAGAAAATTTGTCATCAGGCCACACACTAAAAAATTAAGAACTCTGCCAAGAATTAGATGCATCTCACCTAATTTTAGCTGTCTGAAAAAAGAGACATATGATGGATCCAGGTGTCCTCAGTTTCCTTGTCAGTCAGCAGAAAAATTTAGGAGTCGTTAAGACAAATCATCTTAAATACAGGCTGAAGCCCTATGTGGAGTGCCTCCTTCCTTTCAGCAGAAAGGGAGCTCATACAGACAGGAATTTTCAGAGTACTGAAGTGGTCTGAAATGTATTCTACTTACAGGGAATGCTATCCATTTTGTGCATGGAGTAAAGCAGAGGTAAAGAGGACAAAAATGTTAACAATCCCACATAACTTATATTCACATTGCCTTATTTGCCATCAGAATTGCATAAAGGTTGCAGATTTTTAAATTCATAGCTTGATTAAGCAGCTATGATTTTCAAACTCCTTCTGAAGAGCAAACAAACAAACAAACCCAAAATATTGTTATTTGAGCTGAGAAAGTACTCAAGGCAAATTACCCAAGTAGAACTGGAAAGAAAACACCCAGGCAAACCTCCAAATGAATTTGTGATTTAGAGGAACCACTAATATTGTTTCAGCTGAAGGACAAGCAAATATATTTTTATCATTGCTACTATTACCAACAGTAGTATTACTACTGTTAGTATTAGTATTACTGCTATTATTACTATAATTTTGTTTACTTTGTGTGCCTGGGAGCCCTTTGCATGGATTATATTCCCTTGACTTCAGGAATGGAACTGGGATTGGGAGGGAGATAGCATGAAACTTTTAATTTTGATTTTTAAGTCTTGAATTACAATATTAATGTAAAAATAAGCAATGCTGTGATCATTTCTGCAACATGTGACCAGGACATTTCACCTGGCAGTTTTTGTTCACAGTAAAAATTGCTCAATGAGATCTTCCCCAAAGCATTAAGTGTGTCACACAGCATTTCTGTGCTGGAGTTACAGCAGAAATAGTCTGTTCTTTGGTTTTCCCGCCAGCAAGGGGGCACCATATAGTCAGTGGCATATGGAAAATGAGATGCCACATGTAACTTTCCAGTCCTCTCTAGAAGTGAATGGGAAAGAACAGACCTGCCTAAATTAGCAAGGACAAAGATGCTGTTACCTCTTGCACCATGCCCAAGCACAGGGTGAAAGGGTAGGCTTTTCCTGTTCCCAGCTGCTTTGATTTAAAAGGTGTTTTTTTGTGTAGCAGGGCTTGTGTGGTTTCCCAATTGGCTCATAAACTGCTTAATCAGTAATGCCATAAACATGGCATTTAATAAGATGCTCTTTGATCTTAAGCCTCTTACTTTATTAGAGCTTCTAAAACAATATGGGGCCACTGAAACCCTCTAACATGATTACATCTCCTGAAAGCCAGCAGACCCTTGTCCATATTAAAATTAAAATAGTGAGCTGAAAGAGAACCTCAGATTTGTAACAGCATACTTGGCTTGAAAAGTAATTTCTTATGCACTGCTCTGCTGATCAAATCAGCCGAATGTCTCACTGCTTGAGAGTTATAACCCCCTTACAGGAAGCAGCCTGTTTTCCAGAATCAGAAAACACACCCAGGTTTTTCTGTTGCAGGGAGAAGATGACGAAAGTTGGCACAGGACAATTTATACATCATCTAACCGCAACATGTAGCCAGATTCTTTTTTACAGGACAAATGTCCACAGTGTCCACCCAACACCTTAAAGCATGGCCAAAGGGTGATCCAACAGCTCTGTACTCATCCTGTGATCCTACATTTCTGTCAAGATTATTATCTGAAGACCCCACTAAAGGGGCCATGGTTGGTTGCCCTGAATGTGGGTTGCATTTCTGCCTGGTTTCATTAAGGATCTGATACAGGCAACATGGTGCAAGCTGTTGTGCAGGCTGAGATTTTCCTGACTCTCCTGTCTTCAGAGCTAAAAGACCACAAAAACCAGAAAAAGAAAGCAAAACAAAAAAGTAAGTTTTAATAGCCAGAAAACATAGCAGTGAGCACATTTGGAAAGGCTTCTCAAAGCAGGACAGAGTCATTGACTTCTTATTTTGCCCAAAGCAGTTTTCAAAAAAATGTCTCTTGCTTTGTGTTCCCAAGGAACCCAAGATAACACTCACAGGGGGAACAACTGGGCTACTTCTAATTGTGAAAGTTCTTGGTGAGACAACAACCTGGAGAGGAATGTGGAAAGTTGTTGAAAAAGGGATCAGCAAAGGCATTGGACATCACAGCCTCAAGTGTGGCATATGGAATACATTCACTACAGTGGATTGCCAGCCACGAGCATTAATATTGAACAAAATAGATTTTGCAGGAAATGCTCCTTTCCCTGATCTTGCTCAAACTCCCAGGTGAACGATCAACCTTGTCAATGCACTGATGACACAGCCACAGAAGTTGCTGCTGGTTCACTGACATTTCTGAAAACAGCAGTCTGTACAGCCTGTGATACAACAGCTCATATAGCTTTTACTGGAGGATGGTCAATGGCACTGAACTTTATTGTACACCAGAGCAGTGTATGGATTCTTATGAAAAACAGTAACACCTGGGAGTCCTGCAGCAAATGCATGAACTTGTCTAACATCTCTGCACTCTTGAAAGTTAAGTTTTCACAGATTTCCTGTGCCCACAAGGAAGAGCCTGGATGCCCTCAGTGTCCCTTTTAACTGCTTCAGTATGGTCTGCAAGGTTATTGGCACTGTAAGGAACACTGTTTTGTTACCTTAGTTCGTTTCTGTGCTAATATATACTCTTAAAAAAAGAGTAAAAAATATGCTGTCAAGCCATAAATCGAGGTTACATGATGTATGTAATGACATTGGTCTAGCAGTCAGTTATGTCAAGGCAGAGTGTACATGAGGTTTTATTTTAATTTTTTTTCTCCTCTATCTAAACATTTGGAATCCTTGTCTTCCACAGTGGCTGGAAGCAGTGCATTTCTGGACAGCCAAGATGTGTCTCACTTCAGGGGTGCAGGAGAAGTGTCCAAATCCCAAAGGAGAAACCATTTACTTTTTTCAGCATTTGTTGCTGTTGTTGTTACAGTAGCCATCATCTGTTACAGTATTTTTGCTGTTCCTGACATTTCTTTCTCCACAGGAAAAGAAACCCTGTCAAGAGCTGGGCAAATACCAGTCTTTAGGCATATTTTTAAGATCTCACTGAAATGTCCATCTCAAAGGATCTTCAACCACATCTAATCTAAGCCTACTTCCTGTTTGAAGCCATTTCCCCCTGTCTGATTGCCACATGCATTTTTAAAATGTCTCTCTCCAGCTTTCCTCTGGATCCCTTTAAGTACTGAAGTTTGCAAGAAGGGTCCCTGGCCCCCTCTCTTTTCCTGGCTGAGCATCCCCAGATCTCTCAGCCTATCTTCACAGCAGAGGTGTTCCAGCCCTCTGAGCATCTTTGTGGCCTCCTCTGGACTTTCTCCAACAGTTCCATGACCTTCTTATGTTGGGTACCCCAGAGCTGGATGCAGCACTCCAGATGGGGTCTCAGGAGGGCAGAATAAAGGAGCAAAATCCCCTCCCTCAACCTGCTGCCCACGGGGCTCTGGATGCAGCCCAGGACATGACTGGCTTTTTGGGCTGCAAGTGCACATGGCCCAGACATGTTGAGTTTCTCACCCACCAGCACCCCCAAGTCCTCCTCAAGGGCTGCAATCAATACATTCTCTGTCTGGTTTGGTGTTGAGATTGCTCTGGTTCATGTGTAGGACCTTGTACTCAGCCTTCCTGAATTTCATGAGGTTCAATCCCAACTCTCCAGCCTCTCCAGGTCCTTCTGGATACCATCTCTTCCAGTGTGTGACTGCACTCACAGCTTGGTGTGCTCAACAAACAAAGCTGAGGGTACCTCAGACCCACTGCCCATGTCACTAAAAAAATGTCAAATAGCATCAGTTTGAGTACCAACCCCAAGGAACACCACTCACCAGTGGTGTCCCCTTGGACTTTGAGCCATTGATCACTACAGTTTGAATGCCAACCCATCCAATTCCTGACACGAGTGGTCCATCTGTCCAGTCCTTGTCTCTCCAATTTAGAGACAAGAAGGTCTTGCAGCACAGTGTCAAATGCATTGCACAAGAGCAGGTGCATGAGTTTAGCAGCTCACACTGTTTAGACCTGTGCCATTGCAAAAGTTTTTAAAACAAAAATTTTTCCGTCTCTGGCTGTCCTAAGAAATTATTTCCAAAGACTTATGAAGGAGAAGAGTTCTGTCTTCTTGCCCTGTTTACTTCACTGTATTCTACCTCTCCAGCAAAGTTGGAAAAAGGAGCATTTTATTTTTGCATGGATGATTCATGCTGCATTCAGCTCTCCCAGCAGTTTGATTCAGCATCATCAGTCAGCAGTGGTTCCCCAACTTACCCCCAAAATATTAAGGACTGCATCTCTGGAGGAACAAACCAGAGATTTATTGACTGCCCACAAGCCCTGCATGAAGCACTGCAGTGATGACTAAATGGGTTGAATAGGTCATTTAAAAAATTAGTTGGCTAAATTTTACAATAAGCTTGCAAGGGAATTTTGGAACTATAAAACTTTCCAGAGTCTATAGATTAAGGGCCTCAAGAGTGCTTTGAAGAGGTTCTTGCTATTAACCTTTTCTTCCACTGATGTTCCAGCTGGGATTCAAGCAACAGTTAATGCTGACCCAACTTTCTTCTCACCAGATCCCCAGATTCCAGTAAGGAGAGCAGCTAAGAGCTTAAAATAATGATGAGGTTTTGCTAAAGCAGATGGAACAGGTATTATACCAGCATGAAAGAGGTATTTTCCAGCAAGCCTAATACCTTCTAGATCATACTCAATAAGGTGACTTAGAGCACATTTTACATGTCTCAATTTTATAAAATTTATATATCAGATTTACTCCTGGCATATGATGCCACCACTCAGGCTGTTAGTTTACTAATCCAGGTTTGTTTACTCTCCATCACAGCACTGGAAGACACAATTTCTACTTTTCCTTGGCCCCAGGAAAGGAACAAGCCACAGGAGTCCCATGCAGACCACAAAAAAGAGTTTGGTGTCAGCTTGAGAACCAATCCATTTGGGATTATGAGGAGCAGAAACCTTACTTGAGGTATACAATGGAGCTATACTTCAAAAAGGAGCAATCTTCCAGAGGCAGTGAGGAAGGTGAGCAGGCAGTCACTGGACTGAAAGAGAGCCACTCTTTCAGAAACATCAGTCTAAAGTCTCAGCCAAAAGAGAGGGGAAAAATATAGAGCTTGGTATCTTTACACAGGAAAGAGAAGATAACACTTCAGGGAAGATATAACAAATATAATCCAGTAAGAAAAATATGTCAAAGACACAGTATGAGAGAAAATTAAAAAACAGAAGCAAGTAAGCGAATACACACTTCTAGCCACCCCACCATGTGTGAAGGCTATTGTAATATAACCCCCAGCCTGCTGTAAAAACAGGAAATAAATTCATGTCTACAGCAGCTGCCTCTGAGGCAGCACCTTTCAACACCTGATCCCATGTTAATAACACACCACTTTATGTGATGCATTGTTCTGTTTATCTACATCTGTCCCCTGCTTCTCTCTTACCCTTTTGCCTCTTCAGTTTTCAAACAGTTGCAAGTGGCATATTGGACAATACTGAAAGCTGGTTTTGACACTGAATTCTTTGCCCTCTTACTGAAGGCTTTTCTTGTGTTGAAGTCATCTCCATTTTCTCAGTAATGGACACTCGGCTTGGTGCCAAAGGCCCTCTTTCAGCTCCTTCCTGCTCCAGTGATTTACAAGATTAAGCAGGAGTCCATTACTCCTTTGATGTCCTTTGTGTGCCAGGTAGGCTTGCACCAGCTGAATTTACCTGAGACGATTTGTGTTAGGCTCTGGTTTTAATTAGTTCCTCTATTTTGAAGGCCTCTCTTGAGTTCCTCAGGTGTCAAGGTGCTCTGTGTTCCTCCAGAAATCCACAAAATGGCACATCTGGAAATGCATCCCTTGGGATAGCAGTGGGCAAGGGAGGACCTCGGTACAAGCAAGTAGTATTACTTTTGAGGTAAGAAAATATATTTAAGGGAAAACATCTTACCAAGACCTGCTATATTCTCCTTGTAATTCTGTCTGGGCTAAAAGAAAACTTGACAAAGAAGCTGTTCATGAAAATAAAAATATTCCCATTAATTTTAGGTGTGATGAACAAGGCCTAACATGAAAGCAGGTAGAGACTACTCTTTAGGAGACTGTCATGGCTGCTTATGCCAGGTGACCAGAACAAAACAGATTAGACCTACCAGTTCCCCAAAACCTGGCTACAGTGGTCACCAGAGAGAATTCTCATCAGACAGACTAATTTAACTCCAAGAATTAGAGTATTTTGTTAAGACTCAGTATATGCCTTCTTCCCCTTATGTGTTCACAATAACAAGAAAGCTTGCACTGATGAAAAATCTATGGGATGGTTTCTGAAGGAGAGTTAATCTAAAATATTTAGACTGAGAAATATCTAAAAGTATATCACAGTTAGACAACCTATTAGCCTTTTTATAGCCAAAGGATTGGTTGCTTCTTGGGGTATGAACAGTCAAAATTGAATTTATTTCCTTTTCATCAATCTCAAATGCACTGGAATAAGAAAATTACCTGGATTTTTTAACTTCTGGGAGAAAGTAAATGCTACCAGTCAAAGAATCAGTTTAATGTGCATGATTAACCCTTGTTAAACCTTATTTGTGAATGCAGATGTCAGAATTTGTCACTACTGGGACTCAGACCAGAGAAAGGCTTTCACAGGGACTGCTCTGCTGTTACCAGTTTACTTCCTGCAGAAGCACATTTTAAGGTAAATTCACCTTTCCTTCTTCATATTTCCTGACATTTTTGAGAAGCTCATCCAGGCAACCTGCTCCAGCACAGACCTGATGTTGTCAGGCCATTCACTGTGTCAGGAATCCATTGAGATCCATGGTCTTGTGTAATAGCTGCATCTCTGACCACATTAAGAAAAAAGATTAATTTAAAACATGCTTTTTTCTAATTAAAAGAACTCACCCCAGCTCTGTTGTGCATACTTTAGAGGATGCTCTAGTATTTCCAGTGAAATACTATGCACACTTTGGTGACTCTCTACTCTCTGTTGGGGTGACTGTACATTCTCACTTGCCAATTCTTTAGTTTTCTGTAGAAGGGAAATTCCTTGGCACACAAACCCTAAAGAAACCAAGGTCCCCATGTTGGATACCTGGTGGGTCTGGACACCAGGCATGCACAGGTTAGTCAGCCCACAGGACTGCAGTGGCTGTGCTTAGAAATCACAGATGATTTATTGGTAATTATTGGCCTGCTTGAACTGTTGTGGTTTTTTTAGAGTTACTGGATATTAAAATGCCTTTGAAGACTAGTGAACCATTTGTTAACCTTTGAAAAACTTCAAAGTCCTTTTAAATGCAGTGTTCTAGGCTATAGTGTTGAGATTGACTATTGCACAGTGGAATGGTAGAATCACAGAGTTATTAAGGTTGAAAAGATCTTGAAGATTGAGCCCAACCATTAACCTAACACTGCCAGGTTCATCACCAAGCCATGTCCCCAAGTGACACATCTACATGTCTTTAGACTCCTTCCAGGGATGGTGATTCCACCAGTTCCTTGGTCAGCCTGTTCTAGTGCTTGATCATCTTATCAGTGAAGACATTTTCTCTAATATCCAAACAAAACTTCCCCCGGCACAACTTGAGACAATTTCCTCTGATCACTTGTTACCTGGTGTGAGAGGCTGAGCCCCAGCTCACTACACCCTCTTGGGGAGTTGTAGAGAGCAATAAGGTCCCTCCTGAGACTCCTTTTCTCCAGGCTAAACACACCCAATTCCCTCATCTGCTCTTCATAAGAGCTGTACATAGACTCCTAAAAAACAATCCAACAGGACCTCAGTAAGGTCACCTGCACTGCAAGTCTCTCATCTACCAGCCCAGAGGACAAATCCACCACACAGCACAAGTCCAGCCATTTTCTCCAGCTCACAGGAGACTCACAACTCCTGAGACTACAGTTACAGGTCAGCTGTTCCTTTTCCTACTTGCTTCCCAGGAGTTACAGCTGCTATTGCCAGATGTCTGTATGTCAGAAACTCTGTCTCAAATTCAGCTCTGACCAGTTGCACATTTTCTGCGGGACTTCCTAGAGAAAATGTGGGGGAAGGAGGAAATAAGAAGCCCTGAGCCCTATCCCATTAACACTGCCAAGTGATGGGTCTGAAAAAGCACAAGAGCAAAGTGACTGTGCCATGGCCCAGCAAACCTTCACCCTTCTGCCCCATCTCCCACAAATGTGACAGTGGCTTCCAGTCCTGCCTGTGTGTGCAGGACCCCGAGGATGGAGAGGAGAGTGGTGGTGTCTGCAGGAACAGCCAGCTCCACCAGCACTGCACATGGGCAGTCTCTGCTGGTGACCACTGTGCCTGCACATCTGCTGTCCAAGGCAGTGATCCCTCACAAATCTCTGCAGCTATTCATGGACTATTCACTGGCCTCTTGTGGGCTTCCCAAGGAGACTGCCAAGTGCAAAGGGAGGGCACAGTGCCTGTCACACAGGCATCACAAATGCACTTTTTCCCCAGGAGGACATGTGTCTATTGTGCTCCTTCTGCAGGTCCAGCAGCCTGGACACTCCAGTTTTCTCACACTACCACGTGCTTTAGTGAGCAAATATAAATAGTCCAGGGATATTGTAATTAGCTAGTGAGTCACTGGCATATCTGGAATGTGAACCCTGTGCTGCAAACCACAGGCACTGGAGACACACTGACAGCTAAACACAGCCACTGCAGTCTGTAATTGTAGGGGACTAGTTTTACAACCAGTGCCTTCAGTGTAAAATGCCCAAACACCCTTTATAGAGTCACAGAAAAACACACAGGTCATAAATGTTTTGGAATTTTGGTCATTTTCACATGGAGGTTTTGGAGACAGTGAAGAGAGCTGGAGGCTAGGGTCAGTCTGTGGTACACCCATAATGCAGTTTCTGCTGTTGTTCACACACACAACCTGTGTGACTACTTAGGAGTTAAAGTCGGGGCTTTCATGTTCCTCCCTTGCCCCATTAACACCATCCAGTGTGGGATGCTTGAGGCCATGTGCTGGTTGGCATTGTCCTTTCCCAGGATTTATTTTTCTTAGCATCTTGTGGAAATCACTTCAGGCCTTTCTGTACTTCCATGGCAGAGTCCCCTGAAAGCAGCAGCCAGTATCTGTTGAGGAGCATTATCTCCTCTGGTAATGTTCAGGATTAGAGCTCAGCTCATTCTTAATTCTAGGGATCATCCAGATTTCTGCAACCAAATCCCATGTCCAGCAGGTCTAGTCTAAAATACAATTCAAATGTGAAGTCTTAAAACCTCAAGGAATATAATTCATTTTAAATAACATTCATATGTAACTTTGATGCAATATTATGGCTCCTAAAATACACAAAGGTCACATCTACAGAATGCAAAATATGATCATTGTGTTTTCCTGCTTGGGCATGATCCTTTCTTAAATGCTGATGGAATGAAAATGACAATTCAGCATAATAAAAGGCATGAAATACAATAAGAGGGGGAAGGGGGTGTTACTGAGTATTTTAGGGCAGATGAGTTAAACCCCCTTTTGTCTTTATTTCTCTTTTTAAAAAAACAACCAAAACATAGTACCCACAAGAATGCTCTAAGAACTTTGTTTAAAGCATTATTAAGCATTTGTCTAAAATACCAGACTTCCTGGAAGTTAAAGTGATATTCTAAGTAGATTCCTTGCTTTCTTTCAAAATTCCCTTTTGACTTCTAATGCATTCAGCAACATACTCAGTGTTATATTCTGAATTCACATTATGTACTGTTAAGCAGATGCTGTTTCATTTCACTGACAGAATTTAATCAGTAGTAGAGTAAAGCTGCCTATATATTCTTGCTCATGCAACCCTATTTCACTGTAGCAGCCCTTCCTGAATACTACAGCTGGAGATTTCTTATTTAAATGCTTTGAGACCAGAGGGTCATAGAGTACAAACCTTTGCTCTGAGAGGACTCAGGACCATCCATCACTGTTTGTTTGTCTCCATTAGTACTACTTCACCTCTTGTCCCAGTGCTTCATATCTCTGACAGCTTCAAGCCATCTTCTGATGTCTTGAATGTATGTCTTAAACAGCTGATAGTCATTTCCTATTGCTGCCTTTGTCCTTCAGCTTGAGTGGTTCCCCTATCTCCCTCCTGCTGTTCTGATCTATTAACAGAGCAGAATTATCTCCCCTCTCCACCTGCACACTGCCAAATTAACCAAAGCCAGGGTTTTATTTGCCTCTCTCTGCCTCCTGAACACACTACAAGCTCCTCAAGGATGAATGCATTTTTCCTGAGCTAAGGAGGGCTGAGCACACTTTTCTAGATGAGCAGTAACTGAAAGCACTGCCCAGTCTCAGGAATTCTTTCCTTCTCTACCTTTGCATTTTCCCCAGTTGTGACGTACTAACATCTGCTGACTAAGACCCCATCAGTTCCCACAGGAGGGGTTTATAGTTTATAGTCCTGATATTGATCCATACCTACAAAAACAGGCCTTTTGAACTGACCAAGTCAGTTGGGGAAAAAAAAGAATGTTTTGGAGCCATTGATCCCAATCCACAGAATGGAAACTCACAGGGGTGATTAAACCAAAAACTGGACCCTGAGGGCTACTCATCACTGCCTATGCTCTAACTTGTTACTCCCTTTCCTAGAAACTTCATGATTGTCTCCCTGCCAGGCAGTTTCTGGCCCACTTTACATTTATTAATCTCTACCCTTTTTCACTTTAGCAGTGACTTTAAATGCAGTACTCAACAAAAGCAGATAGATGAGATTTACTTAGTCCTGTTTGTCTAAAGAAAAGAAATCATCTGTTTTTTAAAAGGAAAGTACCATTTTAGAGTACTGGCTCTCTTCCAGATCACAATTGGTTTTTTTGATGCAGTTATTTGATTCTGCATGGAGCCACCCTCACTACCCTCACTCCTATTCCCAGCCTCTAACTTAACAAAATCTCATGAGTCTTCCACCTCAGCCACACCACTGTTTCCCTTTATCTCACAGAGTTCCTCCTTTTATAGCTCATTTTTATGTTTTAGCTTCTATTTTTACTTCTGCTGATACAGAGTGGCTCAATTCATCCACTTAAATGCAAACACAGAACTAAATGCAGCAGGTCATGATATAACTTGTATGCAGGTAGGGTAGACAAGAAAGGGCTGGAATTGGAGATGCCTTGTGTGAAACATTAGTCTGTGCCTTCTGCTGCTGCATTTCACCCAATAAAAATATAAGAAAAAACAATTTTTTAAATCCTCAGTAAGATTTGTGCAACTCTGCCCCTCAGTTCTGAGGTCTTGTCCCTCTCTGAAAGAGGAAAAGGTGTTAAATCTAAGATTTTAAATACCATTTTCCCTGTCCCCAAAATGAGATTTACTGCAACTTCTGCTCCATGACGCTGCACTTTGTGTCCATCTATAAACAACTTTGTGCAAGGTACAGCTCTTAAATTCAGCATTAGGAGCCTGTTGGGCAAGGATCAATTCCAGCTCCTAGTGGAGCCCAAGGCACAGGTGCTAACTTAAAATCCTTGTAGATGTGAGGAGCTGGGTGGCAGAGGAACAGCCTCCCCCTCGGTGCTGTCTCCCACAGACATCCCAGAGCTGAACCTCCCTCACCAGTGGGAGGGAGCAGGAGACAGGCTGTGCCTCAAAGCTGAAGTGCAGACCCCTTTGGGGTAGAGCACAAAATCCTTTCAGCACAACACATCCTTCTGGAATGGGAATCACTGCACAGTGGGCCAACTAAAATTTTCCAGTTTAGCTGGAAGAAGGCAACGTTTTTCTGGTGGAAAAAGACCCAGGAGCCCAGAGTCTTCAGAAAATGCTATGGAGTAAGTAAGGAGCAGAGATGGAGTGAACACTTTGGTCTTATATGATCCATCTCCAGCTGCACAACAATCCTTAGCAGACTCAGACTGTCCCATTTTTTTCCAGGAAAGAGGCACATTTTCCTGAGCACCAGTACCAAGATGAGAAATAAATAATTTTCCCACCATATTGGAGCAATCAGGAGCCTTCTACAATCCTCTGCATTGTTGGTGAGGGACTGAAGTTGTCACTTTTAATTAAATGCTGGAATTAATCTGTTAAGACACTGAATGCAATGGTAAACATTTACAGTGAACAAATATCCCTTAGATCAAATAAATGACAGCCCTGAATGATCAGCCTGATGAAATGTTGCAAAAAATTAATTTCTGCTTAGGGAATTCCCTAACATAGTAGGAAAAAAAAAAAATCACTGATACTGACCAAACTGGAACTCAGTTGCTCAGAGGATCTGTGAAGTATCCATCTTTGGAGAAACTGAAAACTCAATTATACAAGGTCCTGAGACATCTGATCTAACTTTAAAATGGGCCAAATTTTGAAGGGGACCCTATTTTGAGTGGAAGGTTGGACTAGATGATTTCCATAGGATCCTTCTGACCTGAATTAACACACAGATGTAAGACAGCAAAGTCATCTTTTATGTTAACATGCTGAATATTGACTTCTTTCCCAAGAGGGAAGTGGGACTAGAAGATAAAAGGAAAAAATACCTCAAATATGTTACAGAAGAGCCTAAGTGTCTATATATGTGTGTATGTACAT